>JAAVTG010000525.1:0-363673 GCA_011947345.1 Phytophthora quininea
CGCTGCTCTGCCGAGGTGACGCGTGCGCCGCCTCGACCTCGACAGCCTCACACCATGCCTCCGCTGCGTTTGCCGGGCGAGGTCCTGAGTGGCATGCCTTCGAGAGGCCACGCGCCAGGAGCGCATCGCGGCGGTGTCGGGCGTGCGACGCCAGCGCAGCTTCTGGCACAGCACCGCCGCCGAGCAGTCGCTGCCACGGTTGGACCGGCGGCAGGAGACCATGGCCTCAGGTGGCGGTCACCATCGGCCCACCGCTGCCGCCGCCACTACCACCTCGCGAAGCTCACCGTCGTCGACGCCGCCGAGTCCGCCAGCGACAGACCGCGCGTCGCTGTCGCTACCATCAGGCGTAGCCTATTGGCTGTAATAACCAACATCAATACACGCATTTTCAATTGGTTAAACTGTTATATTGCGTATTGATACAAAAACGAAGGTAAAACGGGCAACAGCGTAACGTTCGGATAGGACCGTGATGACGATCGTGGTCGTTCCAGGTGATAGTCGTCCGTTGGTTCGCCGCCCGCGGAGAAGCCAAACGACGAGGATATCATCTCTTCTCTGATTTTGTGCTTGCCGTTGGAGAGGGTCGACACGAAAACGTGATCTTGGCAATGACTACATCAAGATTCCAGCTGATATGCTGATCCCGAATCCTCCTGTAGAAGACGACGAGGACGAGGAAATAGCTCCAGGGCAATACCAAGGGTATGACCCGCATCATTGACGCAATGTATGCCGACGTTACCAATCCAGAGGTTGCAACGGATGAATATTTTGCCAGTCGGACGATTTTGACGACTACGAACGAGACGGTACGGAGAATCAACGAGGCAGTCGCAGCTCGACTTCCGGAGACAGCGCGAGTATTTGTGTGGACTCGGTGGAGGATGATGACGGAACGTTTTTCGAGCAGGAGTTCCTCCACTCGGTGAACATGAACGGGATTCCACTCACAGACTATTGCTCAAGAAGGGTATCCCCATCATGATGATGAGAAATCTGAACCCGGATCTTGGACTGTGCAATGGGACGCGTCTGCGAATCGTCGACTTGGAGGACCACGTCATCAGAGCAACAATTATGACTGGAGAACGAACAGGCCAAGAAGTACTCACCCGAGAATTATGTTCGTGAGCGACGACGACAACTCCGATTTCCCTTCCGGCTACGACGAAAGCAGTTCCCCGTGCAACCAGCATTCGCCATGACGATTAACAAGGCCCAAGGTCAGACGGTGTTAAACTTGGGGCTGTACTTGGCTTCCCGTGCTTTTCGCATGGCCAGTTGTATGTGGCGTTGTCTCGCGTGACGTCCCGAAGCAAGTTCAAGGCATTGATTGAGTATCCAGAGTTCGTAGACCGGACGGAGGAGTGTACACGAGAAACATCGTGTACACGCAGATTTTCGATTAGGAGTCGAGGTGCATTTCTAGGCTAGATGTAGTAGCTTGCCACTGCGAACTAGAGCCTAGCTTTATGTTGGACAAATGGCACTTGGCAATTTTCATGTGTTTTATAGAATATTTTATACGCCTGTATGTTTTAGATTGCACTACTTAGTAATTCGTGTAAAAGCTAAATCATCCCGCCGGAGCGTAGCGGAGGCGGGCGGTCCACACAGCTGCATCCAACCATAATCCACCGCCGCGCGGCGGCGCTCGGCTAGTCTTAGACAACTACAAGAGACTTGCTGTCTGTCCGTTTGTCTGTCAGTCGGTCGGTCCGTCGCCGAGTTTCGATGGACAAGATCCGGCGCTGCCATTGGCTGCCGAGCGCAGCGACGGCGGCGCCCATTCGCGAAAAGAGTTTCGGCCAATCGCTGCCGAGCGGAGCGAAGGCGGCCCGAGAAGGTGGACCACACCAATTCGTACTTTACTGGAATAGTAGGGTGGTCCACACCAATAGTAGGGTGGTCCACACCAAACGTACTTAATGAAGAGGTCGATAGTAGCCCCCCCTCCTCCCCCTCAACCAACACCAAAGCCAAACGCGATGGAGCGTGGGAACGTTACCTGCGCTCGCTGCTCTGCCGAGGTGACGCGTGCGCCGCTCGACCTCGACAGCCTCGCCACCAATGCCTCCGCTGCGTTTGCTGCGAGGAGCTCCTCGAGTGGCATGCCTTCGAGAGGCCACGCGCCAGGAGCGCATCGCGGCGGTGTCGGGCGTGCGACGGCCAGCGCAGCTTCTGGCACAGCACCGCCGAGCAGTCGCTGCCACGGTTGGACCGGCGGCAGGAGACCATGGCCTAGGTGGCGGTCACCATCGGCCCACCGCCGCTGCCGCCGCCACTACCACCTCGCGAAGCTCGCCACCGTCGTCGACGCCGCCGAGTCCGCCAGCGACAGACCGCGCGTCGCTGTCGCTACCATCAGGCGTAGCCTATTGGCTGTAAATAACCAACATCAATACACGCATTTTCAATTGTTAAATTTGTGTTATATTGCGTATTGATACAAAAACGAAGGTAAAACGGGCAACAGCGTAACGTTCGGATAGGACCGATGACGATCGTGGTCGTTCCAGGTGATAGTCGTCCGTTGGCCCGCCCGCGCGAGAAGCCAAACGACGAGGATATCATCTCTCTCTGATTTTGTGCTTGCCGTTGGAGAGGGTCGGCACGAAAAACGTGCGGATCTTGGCAATGACTACATCAAGATTCCAGCTGATATGCTGATCCCGAATCCTCCTGTAGAAGACGACGAGGACGAGGAAATAGCTCCAGGGGCAATACCAAGGGTATGACCCGCATCATTGACGCAATGTATGCCGACGTTACCAATCCAGAGGTTGCAACGGATGAATATTTTGCCAGTCGGACGATTTTGACGACTACGAACGAGACGGTACGGAGAATCAACGAGGCAGTCGCAGCTCGACTTCCGGAGACAGCGCGAGTATTTGTCGGTGGACTCGGTGGAGGATGATGACGGAACGTTTTTCGAGCAGGAGTTCCTCCACTCGGTGAACATGAACGGGATTCCACCTCACAGACTATTGCTCAAGAAGGGTATCCCCATCATGATGATGAGAAATCTGAACCCGGATCTTGGACTGTGCAACGGACGCGTCTGCGAATCGTCGACTTGGAGGACCACGTCATCAGAGCAACAATTATGACTGGAGAACGAACAGGCCAAGAAGTACTCACCCCGAGAATTATGTTCGTGAGCGACGACGACAACTCCGATTTCCCCTTCCGGCTACGACGAAAGCAGTTCCCCGTGCAACCAGCATTCGCCATGACGATTAACAAGGCCCAAGGTCAGACGGTGTTAAACTTGGGGCTGTACTTGGCTTCCCGTGCTTTTCGCATGGCCAGTTGTATGTGGCGTTGTCTCGCGTGACGTCCCGAAGCAAGTTCAAGGCATTGATTGAGTATCCAGAGTTCGTAGACCGGACGGAGGAGTGTACACGAGAAACATCGTGTACACGCAGATTTTCGATTAGGAGTCGAGGTGCATTTCTAGGCTAGATGTAGTAGCTTGCCACTGCGAACTAGAGCCTAGCTTTATGTTGGACAAATGGCACTTGGCAATTTTCATGTGTTTTATAGAATATTTTATACGCCTGTATGTTTTAGATTGCACTACTTAGTAATTCGTGTAAAAGCTAAATCATCCCGCCGGAGCGTAGCGGAGGCGGGCGGTCCACACAGCTGCATCCAACCATAATCCACCGCCGCGTAGCGGCGGCGCTCGGCTAGTCTTAGACAACTACTAGAGACTTGCTGTCTGTCCGTTTGTCTGTCAGTCGGTCGGTCCGTCGCCGAGTTTCGATGGACAAGATCCGGCGCTGCCATTGGCTGCCGAGCGCCAGCGACGGCGGCGCCCATTCGCCAAAAAGAGTTTCGGCCAATCGCTGCCGAGCGGAGCGAAGGCGGCCCGAGAAAGTGGACCACACCAATTCGTACTTTACTGGAATAGTAGGGTGGTCCACACCAATAGTAGGGTGGTCCACACCAAACGTACTTAATGAAGAGGTCGATAGTCCCCCCCCTCCTCCCCTCAACCAACATCAAAGCCAAACGCGATGGAGCGTGGGAACGTTACCTGCGCTCGCTGCTCTGCCGAGGTCACGTGCGCCGCTCGACCTCGACGGCCTGGGCCACCAGTGCCTCCGCTGCGTTTGCTGCGAGGAGCTCCTCGAGTGGGATGCCTTTGAGAGGCCACGCGCCAGGAGCGCATCGCGGCGGTGTCGGGCGTGCGACGGCCAGCGCCGCTTCTGGCACAGCACCGCCGCCGAGCAGCCGCTGCCACGGTTGGACCGGCGGCAGGAGACCATGGCCCTGGTGGCAGTCACCATCGGCCCACCGCCGCTGCCGCCGCCACTACCACCTCGCGAAGCTCGCCACCGTCGTCGACGCCGCCGAGTCCGCCAGCGACAGATCGCGCGTCGCCGTCGCTACCACCAGGCGTAGCCTATTGGCTGTAAATAACCAACATCAATACACGCATTTTCAATTGGGTTAAATTTGTGTCATATTGTGAATTGATCCAAAAACAGTGGTAGAACGGCAACAGCGTAAAGTTCGGATAGGACCGTGATGACGATCGTGGTCTTTCCAGGTGATAGTCGTCCGTTGGCCCACCCGCGCGAGAAGCCAAGCGATGAGGATATCCTCTCCTTCTCTGATTTTGTGCTTGCTGTTGGAGAGGGTCGGCACGAAAACGTGCTGACCTTGGCAATGACTACATCAAGATTCCTGCTGATATGCTGATCCCGAATCCTGTAGAAGACGACGAGGACGAGGAAATAGCTCCAGGGGCAATACCAAGGGGTATGACCCGCATCATTGACGCAATGTATGCCGACGTTGCGAATCCGGAGGTTGCGACGGATGAATATTTTGCCAGCCGGACGATTTTGACGACTACGAATGAGACGGTACGGAGAATCAACGAGGCAGTCGCAGCTCGACTTCCGGAGACAGCGCGGGAGTGTTTGTCGGTGGACTTGGTGGAGGATGATGACGGAACGTTTTTCGAGCAGGAGTTCCTCCACTCGGTGAACGTGAACGGGATTCCACCTCACAGACTACTGCTCAAGAAGGGCATCCCCACCATGATGATGAGAAATCTGAACCCGGATCTTGGACTATGCAACGGAACGCGTCTGCGAATCGTCGACTTGAAGGACCACGTCATTAGAGCAACAATTATGACTGGAGAACGAACAAGCCAAGAAGTACTCATCCCGAGAATAATGTTCGTGAGCGGCGACGACAACTCCGACTTCCCCTTTCGGCTACGACGAAAGCAGTTCCCCGTGCAACCAGCATTCGCCATGACGATTAACAAGGCCCAAGGTCAGACGGTGTTAAACTTGGGGCTGTACTTGGCTTCCCGTGCTTTTCACATGGCCAGTTGTATGTGGCGTTGTCTCGCGTGACATCCCGAAGCAAGTTCAAGGCGTTGATTGAGTATCCAGAGTTCGTAGACCCGGACGAAGGAGTGTACACAAGAAACATCGTGTACACGCAGATTTTCGATTAGGAGTCGAGGTGCATTTCTAGGCTAGATGTAGTAGTTTGCCACTACGAACTAGAACCTAGCTTTATGTTGGACAAATGACACTTGGCAGCTTTCATGAAACATTTTATTCGCCTGTATTATTTAGATTGCACTACTTAGTAATTGTAAAAAGCTAAATCATCCCGCCGGAGCGTAGCAGAGGCGGGTGGTCCACACAGCTGCATCCAACCATAACCCACCGCCGCGTAGCGGCGGCGCTCGGCTAGTCGGGTATCGATGCAGGAGCGGAGTCTAGCAGATCTGCGTCCTGCTGGTCAAATCCGACACGCTTGGAAAGCTCGCTCGCAATAGAAGCGCGGGGTTTTCACCAGTATCCCCATCGCCTGTGCACACGCCAAGCGTGACTGGGGCTGCCGTGGCAACATGCTAGACCAATCGCCTGGACGGCCTTGAAGACGTCACGACAATGGTCCATTGTCCATTTCCAACCGGCTATGTCCACCTGCAGAGGAAGGTGATAAAGTGTCTTCTTGGATGAGTGTTCCTCGCTCAGATGGAATGGATCGTCGCCTGCTGTAACTGGTCTCGGTTCTTCGCGATGCCGAGCGCCTCGAAAATAGTGGTGGCCGGTGACGTTGGTTTCATACACATTAATGCGAGCTTCGCTCTTTGAGTTGACTGGGGCAATTCATCATGAGGGACGTGCAAACCGTGCGCATGAGTGCTCTTGCTAGTGGGCCGCAGTTGGCCGATGGGCCGACGGGGTTCGTCATGTCGGCTAGTAGACTGCTCTTCATCGTGTGGATGAGCGTGGGGCTGGCACCGCTACTTCTCCAGGCTCGCAGCTTCGTCCGCTTCGTCACACCGCACAAAATATCGAGAAGTGTATTGCCGCCAGCCGAAGCGAACCGAGAGACCGTCGACCTGTTCGAGTTCTGCCCCGTTGAAGGTTTATTTATCGCTGGCATCTGGTGGAACGCGACGCCGCTGTATTACCACGTGGTTGAGAATGGAAGGCTCTGTCACTTCGTCGTCCCTCAATACAACATCCACGGCAACTACTACGTGGGGAACGACAAGACTGCTGCATCAATTACGACCCCAGACAGTTGTGAGGACCAAAGCTACCCGTTCGAACACTATTTCTACCATGGCAGTATTGGGTATTACTCCTTCTACGAGGAAGCCAAGGGCACGTTCTGTGCCAACGATAACACGTCGTACGTCACGGTGAAAGGGCTTGGAACGTACGATATCAACGGAGGACCGCTCGCTGCTGACCGAGGTTGCACGGACTACCGGAATTCGTATTGGTACGGCATCGCGGGGTCGATTTGGATCGCGTATCGCTCGTTAATGCTGCGAAGAAGCTTCATTTCGTGCAAACGATACGGCAGGAGATGTGACCGGATGCACGAGAGCATTCGACTGAAAGACGCGGTGATCTATGTTCAAGAAACCATGCGGATATCGTCCTACGACGCCAGGAACTACCACCGAGCAGCAGTGCTCTACTTGCTCGTCGAAGGAGTCATGAGCGACCTCTTTTTACTGATTGCACAGGAAGGAGTCATCGGTAGGCTGCAGTACATTTCGCTGGGCTATAACTTGTCTGGAGTCATGTCGATGCTCTTCGAGATGGTCGAGTCCATGCACTGGTTCGGAGAGAGACCCGCTGTCTCATCAAGCGGCTTTTGTTCAACTACGAGACCATGTTGATTGGCGAGTCGATATGCTCTGCAGCGATGCAGCATTATCTGACGTCACTCAACCGATCGAAAGGTTTTAAACACTCCAACCCGGCGGCATTAGCTGTGTCCCATTACGTATGGAGTTTAGTGGGCCACGGCGTAATTGTGTTAGGCTGCGTGCTGGTTCTAGTTTCCACTCGATCGCTCGGTGCAATCGGGTACATGCGGTGGAGATATGGCTGTTTCGCAGTATTGGCAGCTCCATGTTGTGTGGATACAACACTGGGGATCCGAGGCAAATTAATGGTTCTTGGTGGATACTGCTGGGAGAATGACAAGTTATACTACAAGGTGTCGACGCTGAAAGGTTTTGGGATGATGAAGATCGTAGAGAAAGACGGACTCGAGTACATGGTTCTGCACAAAGTGTACTGGGTTGCCGTCCCGCGTTTCGACTTATTTGTGATTGGGTCCGTGCATGGGAGGCGAGTGCAGCCGTGTCCAGAGAGACTGTGCTCTGGCAGTATGAGCATGTTTACACATAGCTTGGGTGGTCCTATTGCTCCGTCGGGATCCTGTCGGTGGGTGAATAAACCTTTCAACAACCGAGTTGGTCTCGTTCCGACGGTATTTAAAGTGGGGAACCCTCGCGCCACTGCCATCGTGGAGCTGCGGGGTTCTAGTGCACTGCAACTGCATCCGTCATGACAGTTCAAGCACGTCAAGTGCGTCGACTGTTCGCATCAATGGCGTTTCGTTCGCATTCCTGGGCGGTTGGTTTCAACTCGGAGTTATTCATGCCAATGGCATTCTATCCGGACGTGAATCATGAAAGTGGAGGCTGCAGACGCACCAAAGCTTGTACAAAATGGTGTCTTGCACTTGTCAGGGAAGCAATTGTTGCTGCTAGCGTGGACGGTCCTGGGCGTATTCCCGTTCATCCTACAAGTGAGGAGCTTTGTGCATTTCGTGACTCCGCACAAGATCTCGCAACATCTCGTCGTGCCGACAGACGCTGTGCGCGAGATGACCGACCTGCAGACACGATGCCCTGCCAAAGAAATGTATGTTGCCAATGTCTATTGGAACGTGGCGGCGACGCATTACTATTCCGTGGACGACGGTCGACTGTGTCACTTCGTGATTCCGCAGTACAATGTTCATGGGACGTACTTCCTTGGCAAACAGCACTCCGCGCCGTCCCCAAACACCCAAGTTGAATGTGCGAACGACAGCTTCCCGGTCGACTACTACTTTTACCACGGAAGCTTTGGCTACTACGCTTTCTACGAAGAAGGCGTTGGGTCCTACTGCGAGAAAGACTTGAGAAACTACGTCTTGATGACGGGATTGGGGACCTACGACATCAACGGTATTGCCTTGACAAAGGATCAGGGTCAACAGCATACCGTCACTCGTATTGGTACGGTGCGATTGGGGCGGCCTGGATCGCGATTCGAGCTTGTATGCTGCGGAGAAGCTTTATTTTGTGCCGTCGACATGCTACACGCTGCGTCCATATGCAGCATCGACTTCGACTAGTGGACGCCATGGTGTACGTCCAAGAAACCATGCGATTGTCTGCGCACAACGCTACCAACTTGCAGCGCTCGATCTTGCTGTACCTGCTTGTTGAAGGCGTCATGAGTGAGTTGTTTATGCTCATTGCATTGGAAGGGACTCTGGGACGACTGCAGTACATTTCGTTAGGCTACAACTTGTCTGGAATCATGTCGATGTTGTTCGAGATGATCGAAGCGACTAAGTGTCTCCCAGAGATGACACGGTGCTTCTTCAAACGGTTACTGTTCAACCACGAGACCGTTTTAATTGGCGAGCTTATCTGTGCCGGTGCCATGCAGCACTACATGACTGCACTCAACAGGACGAGTCTCAAGGACTCCAGACCACGAGCAGATGAAGCCTCTTACTACGTGTGGAGTTTGGTGGGCCATTCCGCGATTGTTTGTGGCTGCGTCATCGTTCTCGTCTCTGTAAGGACATTGACTGCAGTCGCGTTTGTGCGGTACAGATTCGGGTCTTTTGCTGTTCTGACGGCGCCGTGCTGCGTTGACACGACGATGGGCGTACGCTGTAAATTAATCATGCTGGGAGGATACACGTACGACAACGGGAAGCTTTACTACCGACCGAGTACGTTGGCAACGTTTGGAATTCTCCGCTCCGTCGAGGAAGATGGATCCGAGTATATTGCCTTTTACAAGCTGAACTGGGCTGCTACTCCCAAGCGAGATCTAGTGGTAATCGGAAAGATCTATTGTTTACGGGTCAAACCATGCAAGGAACGACCGTGTGGAGGCATCGTCAGTACGTTCGGCACATTGCTCGGCGGGAGGATTGACGACCTTGAACGGCGAAGGTTTGCAATTAAAAAGTTGGTCCAAGCACGCTCGACGTGCTTGCTGTACGCTAGGATGACAATACTTTTGATAATTAATGAGTGTAAGATACTTGAGAACGAATGCGAGTTTTATCACCAGTAACCGACGCGATAACGTTGGTGGTTTCTAGTTTTGTCCAGCTTTCTCGTTAGTGGAACAAGCTCCATCTCAACAATACAAGCGACTTCGCAAGAATGACAAGAGTGGTGCGGATCAACATCCAAGGAGAATCGTTTGGGCCAAGTTCGCAGGTAGCTGGTCCTCTCGGGGCCCAAGTATCGTCACGGAAACTATTACTTTTGGTGTGGGCGGTCATGGGCGTCTTACCGATGACTCTGCAAATACGCAGCTACGCCAGATTCGTGAGTCCTCATAAAATCACTGCGAGTTTGGTGACACCCGTCGACGGTGTGCGAGAGACGGCAGATATCTGGACCATTTGTCCCGTCAAGGAATGGTATGCGGCGGGAGTGTATTGGAACTTGTGTCCAACTCATTACTATCGAGCAGAACATGGCAGTCTTTGCCATTACGTGATCCCGCAGTACAACGTGCATGGGAACTATTTCGTAGGCAACAAGTCGACAACTCCGTTCCGGACAAGTCCTGCTCATTGTGCCAACAACAGCTATCCGTTCAAACATTTCTTCTACCATGGAAGTCTCGGGTATTATTCACTCTACGGGGAAGTGAAAGGAACGTATTGCCACAAGGACCGGATAGCGTACGTCCTCGTGAGTGGACTAGGAACGTATGATATTAACGGTCCTGCGTTGGCCAGGGATGGAGGCGGCGCCGGGTATCGACGATCGTATTGGAATGCTTTCACCGGCGCATTGTGGATTGCAGCTCGCTGTTGGCTTTTACGACGAAGTTTCGTCTTTTGCACTCGCTTTGCCAAGACAAGCGATCGTATTTGCAAGACGATGGGGCTGCAAGACGCTATGGTGTTTGTTCAAGAAAGTATGCGGCTTTCAGCTCACGGAGCGAATAACTATCAACGAATTGGTTTGGTCTATCTTCTTGCAGAAGGATTGATGAGCGATTTGTTTCTCTTAACCACTCAAGAAGGACTGCTGGGAAGGATGCAGTGCATCTCGTTAGGATACAACTTGGCGGGCATCATGTCGATGCTATTTGAGATGATCGAGACGATGAACTGGCTGAATGAAAAGCACCGCTGCTTGTTCAGACGGATCCTATTCAACCACGAGACCGTTCTGGTCGGCGAGCTTATTTGTTCCGCGTTGATGCAGTACTTTATGTCGTCGCTCAACCGCTCGAGTTTGAAGCAGTGGAGACCCGTAGCAGAGGAAGTTTCGTACTATGTCATGAGTGTGGCAGGCCACGGGATTATCGTTGTGGGTTGCGTGTTTGTCATCGTCTCCGCAAGGATAATCGGCGCAGTAGGTTTTGTGGATGGAAATTCGGGACTCTGAAGGTCTTGACAGCTCCATGTTGCGTCGACACAACTCTAGGAGTTCGTAGCAAGCTGATAGTCTTAGGCGGGTACGCATGGGACAATGGAAAGCTGTTATACGAGGTCAGCACGCTGCAGGCGTTTGGACTGATGAAAGTCACGGAAGAAGACGGTTGTGAATTCATCGCGCTTCACAAACTGCATTGGTTCGCCATCCCAAGACACGACATCGCAGTGATAGGCACGTTATCGGGCTCAACAGTCAAACCTTGCGCTGAACGCTCTACTGACGGCGTCTTGAGTGTTTTTGGTCGCATGCTTGGTGGGAAAGTTAGCGAGCCTGGCGACTACAAGCAGGTTGCAGGTATGCTGTGCTTGTTTGTGTTGGCTCGGATGCCTGCTAATTGGTTTACGTGTGTTGTTTAATCTAGTGAATCCACAGCTCCCCAGGTTGAGTAGATAACATGAGAACAAGCACATATCTATCACCTGTCAGCAGCTAGTCCTTCGCAGACGACTCCATGTCCTCCACCAGACGAGAGCCGTGCTTCTTGGTCAGTCGCTCCGTCAGCATCTCCTTGAAGTCGTTCATGATGGCGTTTTCGCGCTGCTGTTTCTCTTCAAAGTTGATGAGCGCCAGAGCACGCTTCTCCTCGGCCGTGTACACTTGGTTCTCCTTTCGGATTCGCACAGCGTTCATGCGTTTGTGGCGACTGCCGCTCATGACGTAGCCCAAGTTCTCCAAGTTCTCGATTTCTGGTCCATTCCACCCTACCTCACCACGTCGTGGGATCCGCATGTTCTTCTGCACATACTGTGCGATGGCAGCGCCTTCACCGGGCAACAAAGCCTTGCCGTAATTCAGCGACGACGCAGCAGTCTCTTCGGTCGATTGCAAAGGCTTTGGTCCAATTTCTTCGTCGTCATCGTCTTCCTTCTGGGCGCCTTGCACTGCTGCCTTAAACTTGGCTGCTTCGAATTGGTCAGTTTCGTCCACGTCGCTCATTGGGTCGCGGCTGTCCTCGCTGGGCTTGCGAGTCTTCTTCTCAGCAGCTACAGACACATCCGACTCGCTGCCATTGTCTTCAGCGCTCTCGCTGCTGTAAGAGCGTCTACGTCGCTTATGTCTGCGACTTTTCCTGTCCTTCTTGTGGCTGCGACTGGACTTGGAGCTCCTTTTGGAACGTTTCTTGGCCTTTCGACTGTGTCGTCTTCTGCGTCTCTCTTCTTCACTGGAATCCTCACTACTGGAGGATCCAGAGCCCCTCCCGACTCACTATAGGATGGAGATCTAGATCTGGATCTGGACGGTGATGGACTGGGCGTCTTTGGTCTCTTCTTCTCCTTCTTCTTCATGGGTGGGGGCTGGGGATATTGGCCCAGATGCTGAAGCTCTTGCGCTGCCGCTCGCGCTTCCTCTCCTCAAAGAAATCGTCCGTCTGTTCGTCCCGTCCGCCTCTGCTTCGGTGTCCTCCTGACGAAGGGCCGTAGCGGCCCATGGGCTCGCGGTCTCGACCGGTTGGCTCCCGGTCCCTACGGTAACTTGACGAACTTTGACGCGACCGACGCGGCGAACGAGAGCGCGAACGGGACCGCGGACTGGCGCTGCGGCTATAACGACGTCTCCTGTCTCTTCTGGGGCTTCGAATGCGGCTGCGACTGCGTCGGGGTGACGGACTGCGCCGTCGACGGCGAGGACTCGAGCTCCTCCCCATGGTGGGAATGATGAATTATTTCATAATTGGAGACATGGTTTTGAGTTTTGTGGATGACTGTATATTTAAGGTGGAATGGCTACATCATTCTTCACCTCACGCGAGCTGTGTGCGAATGCTGTCGATGCGAGCAAAGTGCTCCTTGTGGACTTTGGCGACGATCGCCTTGCGAAGTTGTTTGACGTCTTCGTCGCCACGAACGTCGTCCAGAAACGCCAGCACGGCTTCAAATTCGTGCTCGATGCCCCCAGCAGTGGACAACAGCTTGGTCTTGGTCACTTTTGGCGTTTGGCGCACAGGCTTCTTTGTTAATGGAGACACTTTCTGCCCCTGCTCCTCCTTCTCCAGTCTTTCCAGCTCGGCGTCCACGTCGTACGAGTCCCACTTGGTCTTGAGCTTGTTGCCTTGAGAGTCAAAGTGGTAGTCTACAGCGACAACAACCAACAGTCCAAATAATCAGCACCATATCATAAAACCACTGCGACTGCAGCCGAAGCTACAGCATTGTTCGTCGTACAGGAGTTCAAAGTCGAGTTGGCTGCCGGGTCCTCCTCCATTTCCTCCTGAGGCTTGCTCTGGTCCTCAATGAATTGCTTGGTCTGCGTCTCCAAATGCAGCAGTCGCACGCCCACTTCCGACGCAATGAGGTCCACTTTGTTCAGCAGTTTGATGGCGTCCCGACGCTCCTTCTGCTCACTGCATGTAACGTACTCGACACGTGTAGCAACCTTCGTCAGTGACTTGCACCGCAGTCTGTAGCTGATACAATGTCCTGCAATACGGCAACGCCATACAGAGCATATAAATCGCAAGTCTACTCACGTGTATCGCTGGTACTGCCAGGCGGCGAGCGGCGCGGCAGCCAGCACAGCAGCCGTCGCCAGCCACGACGACGTCGACACCATCGAACCGGAATGAAAGTTGCAATGACAAGCAGCTCATTTAACCGATCTATAAGGGTTAATCGTTCTGTTTAGAAACGTTTAGAAATCCGAAGTGAAGCTATGGGCAAGAAGTCGAATTGGTCATCGACCGAGGACCAGGTGCTTTGCCGCGCGTGGCTGGAGGCGAATGAGGTGCAGCTGCAGTCGACCGACCACCGCACCGCCAGCTTCTGGAGCGCCGTGCAGCAGTTCTTCCAGCAGGAGATGCCCTACTCGACGGAGCGGCCGCTGAACGGACTCAAGATCCGCTGGACGCGCATCAATCGCGACTCGCAGAAGTTCATGGGCATCTTCAACGAGGTGCGGGATCGAGAACGACAGGAATCTGATGGTGAGGCGTCACCAGAGCTGGAGCAGCAGTGGATCGACCAGGCCAAGACCGAGTTCCGCCAGACTTACGGCGCCAAGTTTCCCTTCGAAGGCTGTTGGAAGCTGCTGCGGCACGCGTCCTGTTGGCTGCAGCTGCTGGACAGCTCGTCCGGCAGAGCGCCGGTCCTCTCCAATAATATTGTGGACGTAGATATCTACAGGCAGGACGACACGCCGTCGGCCTCGACGCCCACCACTCCCGCAGAGGCTACAGAAACGGAGGAGCCTGAACCTGGAGAGTCGAATGAACCGACGGTGATTACCACCACACATAGCAGCGCAAACTTCACCATTGCTCCTCGTAGGAACCCAGAGCCCGCAGTGCGGTCCCCACCTCTGACCTCAGCTCCTGGAGGAACCTACTGAGCCAGCTGTAGATGCCGTCGCTGCTTCAGCGTCTCCTGTGATTGCAGCTGCAGTCAGTACAATCATAACGCCTCCTACGGCTACGCCGGAAGTTGCAACATCTGCACCACAGACAAACTCTTCTATCAGAAAACGACGATCGTCCAACGACCCCAGTAGTCCTCAGTTCCGAGGTCTGACAGGCACTTTGGTCGACGAGATCAAGCGGCATAACGCCTTGCTGGAAGACCAGAACGCTATCGCACTACTGCGGGTCGACGTCGACATGATCCCGGACACGGAAGGCCGTCAAGCTTTCCAGTCGCTACGCAGCCGCTACCTCAAGAAGATGCGCACCAGTTTCACTGACGAGGACGGCGACACCAGCGATAAATAACTAAGCACGTTGTAGTGTATGCTTACCCTGCTGACAGCCTTTTGTCCTGGACGAGCCATCGAAGAAAGGCTTCGTGGTGCTAGAGCGAATACGTTACATCAGTGTTTCTTGGTATCACGTGCTCAGCAACTACATTTGCACGAAGATCTAGCATGGTCCACAAGTAAAACTCAGCTAGAAGTCATGCTGTTACTCTTACTGCACCAGCTTGATCAACTCACAGGAATTTCTGCAAGAGAAGCACACTTTAGCCAGCAGTTTGTCGCCACGTGGCTAGTGCACGCACCTGTTGACCAGTTTCAACAAGTGTTCAACTTTTGGATAGCAATACAAGAAAGTGAATCGATGACAACAACTCACTCATGGTATATTGCGCTAAATCTAAGCGCACAGCTCGTCCACAATGTGGTTCGACAGAATATGGTGCGGATCCACTTCATCGCGCGCCTTCTTGAACTGTTCAACCGGGTACCGTTTCTTCAGTCGGTCTTGCATCTTTTTCTTCTCAGCAGCATTGTCAGGCCATTCGATCTTCGCCCAGTGCTCCGTCCCTCCATACTGTTCCATAAAGTCCCGGTACATTGCGTAGAATCCCAGGAATCGATCGTTGATAGCGTTGCGCACTCGTTTCTCCGCGGTCGGCAAGTACATAATGACGCCGACCCACGAAAAATCTGGTGCGGGTGGGCAGCAGACGCAGGACTCATCTCGGACGTACTACGAGCCGTCCATCGCTGTTCAATTGGCGAGTGCGCTGGAATATCTTCGTCATCTATACGCTTGAGAAGCTTCTCCACAAAGTCCAAGTCGAGCGTGTCAGTGCAAGGAAATGCCACTTCCAGGACAAGCTGCTGGCCACCGCAGTCGAAGCCGATGATATCGTCCGAATACGCGACCCGATACCCCTCGCTAAGCTTCCAGTACTGCTTTTCCGCTTCATTCACACGAATGACGTGCTTCTTGTCCAGAGGGTTAATTTCGAGCAGCTTATCCCGCAGCTTTGTAAAGTTCCAATCGAGATAGTCCAGCGCAGGTTTACCCTTGGTCAGCTCCAAGTAGAGCTTCCGCGGAGCTTCCAAGCGGACCCTCTCACTGGGCTGTACTGGCGGGAAGCGTGACTCATTGAGAGGTTCGTCGTCTTGAGCACGCCGGCACTGCACCACCACGATAGCATCGGTATATGGGATCCACATGTAGCGCAAGTGTTGGAACTCCACGAGCCAGCGGTTGTGGTTTTTCGGATCTCGTCCAACGTCATTACCGTCGTCTTCTCAATCAGCTTGTGCATGGGCACGCACTGCAGCGTCACCTTGGTGACAACCCCGAGAGCTCCAAGTCCACACTTTGCCAGTTCAAACAGCTCAGAATTCTGCGTAGCACTCAACATCATCTTGCCCTTAGCCGGCGTCACGATCTCCATCTCCACAATCTGGTCGTCAATCGGCGGGATGGCCGCCCCGTGCCGTGGCATCCAGCCTGGCAAATGCCGCCCACTTGTTGGTCCCGAATGGACGCCACATTCTGCATCGTCATGCCGTACGTCCGCAGCTTGTCCAGCAGCTCTCCGACGATCATACCGGTCTCGACCGTCACTTGGAGCTTCTCCTTGTCCACGTTGAGGACCTTATCACACAACGCCATGGTCATCATGGCTTCATTAGAGCTTGTGTTGGTCGTAGCTTCTCCAGAAAATCCCAAGCCATTGGGCGAGACGCCTGCGCCCATGCAGCGCAGCTTCTGCTTCTTGTCGTGGTATCTTTTGAGCAGTTGCTCCACTTCCTCCACAGACTCTGGCGTGTGGAAGTTCTTGGGTCGACACTCGTGCGTGTTCGACCAGTTGACGAACTCGTGGTGGTCCTCTGCATTCGTCTCGGCCTGTGCGGCGTCTGTAAGTCCAGCGACAGCAACTACTGCCGCACCTGCTGCAACAACCGCAGCGTGGCTGAGCAATCTGCTGCGGGGGCTTCTTTCTGTCCAGACGCAGCTGAGTGCAAACGCGCTGCTTGCACCACACGCACAGAGCTACGTTGCGAACGCACTCGCTGCAGAGCAGCGCCCACGGAGCTGCGAGCAAGCATGGCGGCGGTAGCTTTGATACGCGAATGTGGGGCTCTGAATACCAGCTTTACGTCATACGAACGTTTTCTACACCAATCAGGAGCCATAATTTGTTTTGTAATCACGTGTTTTTACTGGCCACAATCATTTACGGACAAGATGCACATCATGATGATCATCTTCTAGCCACCTCAGCGCCTCCGTTCCTTTACGCGGGCAGGTTGGTCTGGATGAACTTGACGGCCGCGTGCCAGGCTTTCATGACCGCCGTCTTGGTGGCCGGCACGTCCATGTCGCCGCGGTGCACCCATCCGTGGTTCTGGTCGGCGAACAGCAGCACGTCGCTCTTAGCGCCAATGTCGGCGCGCGCCTTGAGGATCTTGTGCACGCTGCCGTCAGGCTTGACAAAGTCCGGGTCGTCTCCAGCAGCCATGAGCAGCTGCGGCACCTTGACGCTCTCGGCGAGCTTGTCCACGGCGCCGTCGCCCTTGAGTATGTTCTCGACGATCCACGTGGGGTGGAAAGACACGTGGCCCACCACAACCGGGTCGGCCAGAGTGGTCTGCGTGGTACCCACCCAGGAGCCCCAGCACATGCCATAGCTGATGAAACGCTCGGCGCCAGCCTCCGTCTTGAGGTAGTTGATGGCGTCCTGGATGCGCGGGCCAAAGTGCTCGGCGAAGGTGTACTTCTTGAACCAGTCCACCAGCGTGTCCGTGTTGTCCAAGTAGTCACCGTTGACCAGGTCTACCACCACCACAGCGTAGCCCAGCTTGCCCATGTGGTCGGCGTCGGCCTTGGTGCGGCCGCTGTCCAAGCCGTAGATGTCCGGATACACGAGGATGCCGGCCTTGGCGCTCGCTGGACCGGTCACGTACAGGTTGGTGCTGCCGAAGGTCTTCATGACGCCCGTGTGGGCGGCGGGGTCGCGCGCAGGCTCGGCGGTGACGGGGCAGCAGCTCATGGTGATCTCTTGAGGCTTGTCGGTCGGATCTGGAAGTGACGATGAATCACCGCCAGAATGGCTGACGGGTTTGAATGGAACATACAGCGAGATGATTGGTTGATTTATCCGGACAGTATCCGGAAGTTGAGGAAAAAGAGCAGTGCGATTATGGGGGTGTATTGGCCAAGACTCCCACGCGAAATGCTGTTGGTGTGACAGCTAAAGGCGTCTTCGCGCCGTCCTCACCGACGAATTCACGTACTGTCGTACCAGTCCCAAGCGACGAGCAGCTGGATCTGGAGGAAGAGCAGCAGCAGAAGAGGTAGCGTAACAAAAGGCAACTTCAACGTGATACATTTCATTTATCATATAAATTTGATCATTTCATCAGGGAGGAAGAAGCTGCCGAGAAGCAAAAGGCTGCAGTCACTCATGTGGTGGAGAACCTGTTCCCATATGCACCTGTGACTGTGCAGACGCAAAAGTATCCAAGCTCCAGTGCCAAAGCAGGTCAAGCCTATCTGTGGATCACTGTGGACGAGGCCGAGATCAAGAAAAGAGGCCTTGGTGCCAGCCCCGTCCGCTATCCTGTAGGTGTAGCAGTGGACACAGACGGCAATGTCTTCGTGTCGGAGGCTGGCAGCACCCCAAAGGCTAACGCTAATAGCTCCACGATGCCGTACAAGATTTCTGCGGATAGCATCATGGATTATTCAGCTACCAAGCAACCACCACCCGTGTTAAAACCGCCAAAGTTGGTGGAGGCGTCGCAAAATGAGTTGGTTGTCAAGTGGAAGAAGTCGTTGGACTCGACTGTGGATCGCTACGAAGTGCAGTATCGCAAGGCTGATAGTCCGAACACTACGTGGGCGGGGCTGGCAGTAGTCACAGCATGGAAGCACGTGAGTTTGCATGGCGTTCGATGTAATACGCCGTTCGACTTCCGAGTTCGCGCTCGAAATGCTGCTGGGTGGAACGAATATAGTGAGCCCAGCGAAGTGCTCTGGACTTTGCCGGGTCCTCCCGATATGCCTCGACAGCCGATTGCTGGTGTTGTCACCAATACCTATGCCAGCATTTTCTGGTTCCCAGTCGAAGCTAATGGCGCTCCTCCCGTGATATATACTCGAAATGAGAGAAAGCAGTGGGAGCCAGCAGTCGTCGTTCGCTCAAGTCTATGAAGGGCCGGGCACTGGGTTCGTTGTGAGCCATTTAACGCCCAAAACTACCTACACATTCCGTCTCCAAGCTTCTAACAGCGTTGGTGCTACGGGCTTTATCGAGAGTAGAACAGTGAAAACCATGGCATACGGGAAACCGGAAATTGTGGAGCTTACAAACGCCGAGAAGACTGCAGCCTACGATCGCTGGGTGCAATGCTGGGACCCGAAGACGGAGCAGGTATTTTACTTTAACAAATTCACAAGTCAACGTGTTACGGAAGAACCTCCTGAGCTCGCAGTTGTACGGGAGGAAAAGGGCCTCGTAAACGTTGAAGAAACTCCGGACATGATATTCCGTCGGAAGAGATTTCGCTTTCATCGTGAACTGCGGCAAGGAGTACAAGGGCTTGGAAATGTTATGCGAATTGAATTGCAGAGAGAATCCATGTTTGATGGCACAATGAAATTCTTCCAGAAACTGACGAAGTCAGATTTGGTGGCCAAACCCAAGATCTCATTTGAGAACGAGCCAGGAATCGATTCTGGTGGTCTGTCGAAGGATTGGTTCTTACAGGTGTCCAAACTTTCAACCGACAAAACTCGAGGTTTGTTTAAGCTGTGTGATGAAGGGCTGTACGCTATCGATCTCACGTCGTCACAGCAAGCGACACAGCAATATAAGTTTCTAGGGAAATTCATCGCCAAGGCCATTTTTGATCGCCAGACACTGGATTTACCGTTCTGTGATGTCGTGTACAGGCATTTGCTTCAAATGCCCTCTGGTATGGACGACCTTCGTCAAATGGATTCGCAGTATCATAAATCTTTGGTGTGGATGCTTGAGAATGACATTGCGGACATTCTTGATGAGACTTTCAGTGTTGAGGTTGAAGGATCCGGGAGTAAGAAACCCACGGTCGTGGATTTGAAGGAAAATGGCAGGGATATCCCTGTCACCGACGCAAACAAGAAAGAATACGTCGATCTCGTAGTGCAGTGGCGGACCGAGTTTGGCGCACAAGCGCAGATGAGCGCCTTGATCCAAGGGTTTACCACTTTAATTCCATTATCCGCTGTGAAAGTGTTCGATTTGGGCGAGTTGAAAATGTTGGTGAACGGAAAGCCCACAGTTGATGTGGAAGAGCTTCGGTCTTGTACAGTGTTCCAAGGCGGCTATGATGAGCACACTCAAGTTGTTTTGTGGTTGTGGCAAGCGCTTCGAGAGTTTACAGCGGAACTTCGCGGGCTGTTTCTAAAGTTTATGACAGGTACTAACAAAATCCCTTTAGACGGCTTTGAGCCGCCGCTAAATCTCACAAAGTCAGATCTCGATCCACAAGCGCTTCCTAGGACGCATACATGTTTCAATCAGCTCGTGCTACCTGAATACACCAACTACGAGACGCTTGTCGAAAAAATCACGTTTGCGATCACCAATGCTGAAGGCTTTGAACTTTCGTAGAACGGTGAACACTGAATTGTGGCTTGTTGCGATACAAGGTGGTCACAAGCCTACAATTACGCACAACGTCTCTCGTTGGAGTTCTCAGCTAAAGTCGATGCCCTGGGCGAGCGGCAGCTCCTTGCTATAGTTAATGGTGCACGTGAGCGGCGCATGTACTGCTTCCACGCGTCGCTGCCCGACTCACGGCCACCGCCAGTCTCTTTCTCACCGCCGAACGCGCCGCCAATTTCAGCACCGCTCGGTCCGATGTTGATGTTCACAATGCCGCAGTCTGAGCCCTTCGCTCCGGTCCATTGGAAGATTGCCGCTTGGTTCTTCGTGAACAAGGACGAAGAGAGACCCTGTGGGACAGCATTGTTCTTCTCGATGGCCTCATCCAGCGTCTTGAACGTCATCGCGTACAAGATCGGAGCAAAGATTTCTTTCTGGACAATCTCAGCGTCGTGGGAGATCGAAACGATGGTCGGCTCCACAAAGTGGCCATCTCCCTCGATCTTCTTGCCACCGATGAGGATCTAATAAAGGAAAACAAGTCATAACTATGAGTGACACAGTCGATACCAAGGTCCAACATTACACGACTCACCTTTCCACCCTGTTGCTTGATGGTATCGATGCCGTCAAGGTAGTTCTTCACAGCCTGCGTGTTGTGCAGCGGTCCGCACAAGACGCCATCGTTCAACGGGTCGCCAATCTTCACGTTCTGGTACGCAGATACCAAACGCTTGAGGAACTCATCGTGGATATCTTCGTGCAGGAAGAGGCGACGAAGTGACGTGCAGCGCTGTCCAGCCGTGCCCACAGCGGAAAACAGCGTCGCACGCAACGCCATCTCCAGGTCTGCGTCCTTGTCGACAATCATGGCATTGTTGCCGCCCAGCTCCAGAATGGTCTTGCCGAAGCGTGACGACACTACCTCGTTCACATGGCGGCCGACCTTAGTGGATCCCGTGAACGACACGAGCTCCACGCGCTTGTCGTGGATCATAGCTTCGCCTACTTCGTTGCCACTTCCACAGACCAGAGAGGCAATAGCTCCTGGGTGTCCATTACGTTCCAGGACATCAGCAATAATC
Source organism: Phytophthora quininea (assembly GCA_011947345.1). Lineage (NCBI taxonomy): Eukaryota > Oomycota > Peronosporomycetes > Peronosporales > Peronosporaceae > Phytophthora > Phytophthora quininea. The sequence goes on from JAAVTG010000525.1 coordinate 21,465, forward strand.
TTGGTACAGGCCACCGACGTCAGCGACAGCGACTCGGATGGCTTCCAGATCTGCGTGTTGCCGCACACCAGACTCAGTGCAGCGTTCCAGAACAGCACTGCACATGGGAAGTTGAAGGCCGTCACAATACCGACGTGTCCTTTGAGGGGTTGTATCTCTCCATCATGAAGTGGCCAGGACGCTCCGATGGGATCACCGAGCCATTCAGCGTGCGGCTAAGACCCACAGCAAAATCGCAGATGTCGATGGCTTCCTGCACTTCGCCGACGCCTTCCACGTAGATCTTACCCATCTCCAGGGATATCAATTTGCCCAAGGCGTCGCGTTTGTTGCGAAGCTCCTCGCCGATCTGGCGCACGATCTCGCCACGGGCCGGGGCCGGCAGGTCGCACCATTGCGGCTTGGCCTCGTCCATGGCGTCCACCACCTTGAGGTAGTCGTCCTTGGTGCCGGCACGAACGCTGGCGATGGGCTGGCCGTTCACGGGGCTTACGGACGTGTACACTTCACCGTTGCCGAACCACTGGCCGTTGTAGACGCCGGCGTTCTGCTCCTTGAGCCCCAGTTCCTCCAGGAACGGGAAGCGGGCGAGCGCGCTTTGCGGACCGGACAGAGACATCTGACGACGCGTCAGGTGCGTCAGCAGACGCGCAGACTGCGGCTTCCGGGCGAGACTCAGCATGGCAAACGTGAGGGATCCGAGGCGAATTGGCTTGTGGTGGTCATTTTTGAGCTTGAAAAGCCAACTTCAAGCGGTTTAACGTCCTATCACCAGATTGGACGAAAGTCCGATTCCCCGCTATAGTGACATTATTTCGGTGCCCATCCCCCGCCACGTACGTGTGCATCACGGCAACTTCAGCTGCTGCTTCAATTCACATGTTTCATTCATTCGTTGTTGCAAAAGCCTAGTTGCCCTGGAAAGTCTGCTTCTCGAAAAGATGCAGCGTCAGCGTGGACAAGAACGCCGGGAACGAGCGGCACGTGGTGAGGTACGCGAACACGCGCTGGTTGATCTGCGAGCAGAACTCGGACCCCAGCAGCTCCAGCGACCCGTTGGCTTCCATGCGCACGAGCAGCTCGTCGTCGTCGTGCTCGGCGTAGACGGAGCGCAGTCGCAGCAGCTCCATGCCGTTGCTCTTCTTTAGGTCGACCTTGTAGCCCGTTAGGAGGTACACAGCTTCTCGGTACTGTCGGATCTGGTCGCCAAACACCTGCAACGAGCGATACAAAACAGTTAGGCGAGTGCACGCAAGGTGCTCCCATCAAAGTCATACAACGTACCTGCTTCAAACGCTGGTTCAACTTCTTGAGGCCTTCGACAGTCTCGTACGAGGTCGTAGTTGTAAACTTGTCTTCCGCGGCGGTAACGACGCTCGGGGACTGCAATGAAGATACAAACAACTTTTTAAGGAGAACGCACAGACAATGGTGCTCTAAAACTCACCTCGGAGTCCTCGCCGCTTGTGAGTTTATCGAGTCTTGCCCGGAGTGCTTCATTTTCCTGGCGCAGCTTCTCAACGTCATTTGCTTTAGCCTTGCTTTGGAGCATTTCGCGCGTAGGGTTCACCGCAAGGTGCACGATCTTGGTCGTCTCGACATTAAACTCGCCTCTGCCAAGCCGCTTCTCGAAGATCGCCAGCTCCATTTCAGCCTTTTCAAGATGCTTAGTCAGGTTCCCATTCTCCTGTTTTGCGTCTGTAAGCGCCTTCTCTAACCTTTCGATGCGCGCTTCGTATTTCTTTACAGCAGCTGGAGTTGCCATGGTCTTTTGAGACGATTCCAGTCCCGTGATCAGTTCTTGCGACTGTTTAAGCGATGACTCTAGCAGAGCCACACGCTTCGCCGATAAATCTTTTGCTTCCTGGTCATCGAGATCCTTTCCGTAGGTCTCCAGGATTTCAACTAGCTCCGTGTTCACTTTGCGCAGGTGGGCGACGACGTCATTGGCTCCATTCATCTTCTCCTGAAGCTCAGCCAACTGCATCTCGAGCTTGGCACAGTGGTTACCAGACGAGATCAGGTTGCTTTGCAGTTCTTCGCGCTGCTTCTCCAGTCGCTGACATTGAATCTCCACATTTCCCTTTTGCTCGAACAGCATCTCGAATGCATTTTGACGTGCTTTGTACAGCTCGATAACTGCTGCAGCTGGTCGCGTTTTGAGGTCTTCCCGTGATATTCCGCCTGTACAAGCAGACAGACCGCGTTAAAGCGCCAATCAGCTTTAAGTCCCAAGCAATAGCCATCTTACTGTTTCCATCATTGACAATCGGTTCAAAGTAGTCGTAGAACTGTTTGTGAGCTTCTTCAACAAGCATCGCATTTTCCTGAACCATTGCAAATGGATTTATCAATCATCCTGTTAGGGCAAGTGCGAATAACGTAAGAACTTACAATACGCTTCAGCATTTGGCTGTGTCGCTCTTCACTTTGGCGGAGCTTTTGCGTTGTTTGGTACAGTTTTTCTTGCAGAATTGAAGATGATCTGGACGCATCTATTAAGTCTACCAACTGTACAGAAGACACGAATATTGTCAGTACAATAAAATATCGAATCTGTGACGAAAGTCTGAACATACCTCCGCCTTGAGCTTACGCTCCGCAGACTGAAGCTGCATGATCTGCTCGTTGAGGTCACGAACATCACGCGCATTTTCCAGAGTCTCCTTGGCACTCTCCAATCTTGCATTCGCGTGATCAGCTTCCATAGTTTTTTCCTTCAGCTGGGATTTAAGCAAACGAATCTTTGATTCCAAAATGTTGTCCTCGCCCTGAGGAACACCACAGAGGAATTAATATTTGCCCAGTGCATCAAAACACAATGGCGACACCAACCTCAGATGAAGTGGAGGACGAATCTTGGGCAGCAGCCAGCTCGTCCTGAAGAAGCTGAATCTAAATACGATGCGTTTAGAAGGGTATACTTGGGTGTTCGTATTAAGTATACAACACTCGCTTACCTTCATCTTCGACTGCATAGTCGCCGTTCGTAACTCGCTGGCAGACTCGATCGCTTTTTCTTTCCACTCGTTCAAGTTCCCTCTACAAGCTCCAGCTGCGCTTCCAACTCGACCACTCTCTTCTCTAGCTGGAGTTTCTCCGCCGAGTGCTCATTCGTCGCAGCTTTCAACTCCTTGCGCGTCACTTCCTCCTCCGTCACTGCAAACTGCAACTGACGACGCAGTTGATCCAACTGCACATCTCGCTCCTTGAGCTCAATTTGATGTCGCTGGGTGTTAGTCTCCATCTGAATCTTCAGCATCTCCACCTCGCGCTCCAACTCCTTGCTCTAATTGCACACCAACAATCAGCACCAAATAGCGAAAGGTCCAACGCTGGCTCTGTCTCACCTTGGACACAGCAATGCTCTCAATCTCAAGCCGTTGGCGCTTGCTCTTACGCACGCTCTCACTCTCCTGCATTTTTTAGCTGCACCACCCAACCAGATCCTCCTATGAGTCTTATTGTTATAGTCAACCTAAAATTGCTTGGACGGACCTTGTTTCTGCTCTTTCTCGAGCTCTCTCACTCTTTCTTGCAGCTGACGGACATAGTCCGTCGAGAAAGAAGTGTCTTTGCCTGGCGTGTTCATATCTAGCCCCAAGAAGTTGCTTCTCACCGAGCTTTTCGTTTGTGGAGTCGTCTGCATAGCATTAAAATCGTCATTATATAGTCAGCACCAGATAGTACCCCAACTAGAGCCTCTCGATTCCGGTAGTTAAGGGCCACTGCACCTCCAGAGAGCTGCTGTCTTCCACGACGAAGACCTGCGACGGGTCTTTGGGGATCGGCGAGCACAGGAACGACGACGACAGCGCCTTCCGCTTGCCTTCGGCCATCGCCCCCAAGATAAAAACTTTGGCGCCTCGCGCTGTGATTGGCCAATATTTGTCATGTCACTAACTCCCCTCGCTTCAATGCCTTAATGATACTGTACCACAACACGATGGACCAAGTCGACGGCGTATGCGTCCGCTACGCGTGCAAATGCGGCAACCTGGCCCCCGTCGGCGCGCTCTTCTACAGCGAGACCTGCGACAAGCTCGTGTGTCGCCTGCCGTGCTGTAGCGTGGAGGAGTTCGAGTCTTATTACTGCGGGAACTTGCTGGTCAACTTGCCCTCGAAAGAAGCGTCCATGTACCAGAACCGCTCGAGTCGCTGCTTCAGCTGCCCCGCCTGCGAGACGGCGCTGTCCACGGCCTTCCACGAGGACAAGCAGCGCTTCTTCTTCCTCTGCGCGCACTGCCGCTGGGACTCGCTGGACTTAGGGCTGATGGACGACGATCCGGACGCGCTTGTCATGGTGGCCATCACCCGCGAACGTCAAGCTATCCACGAGGACGTTTTCCAAGCCATGCATTCTTATTACTCGACATTGTCTAGCTCTGCAGGCTCTACGGCCATTGGAGGAGGCCTGGCAGCCTCCACCGCAGGCTTTGGGCGTAACAGCTCGCTGCAATTCCTTGCGGACTCTATGAAGGAGCTGCAGCGAGAGCACCAGATGAAGAAGTTCCGTCTGCAACGCATGAGCGAGATGGGAGGGTGGAAGTACGACCAGGTGCTGACCAAAGTGAAGGAGAAGGAGCAGTGGCTGCTGGACCAGAGGAAGGAGCATCAGTGGCCGGAGCTGGCCAAGCAGCTTGTAGCGCTGCCAACACAGGGGACATCCTATGGTGAAGATACGCCTGACAAGAACCGCGAGATACTGGAGAAACTAGCGCAGACCAAAGACATGGGCAAGATCTCGACGCTGCATCAGCGGCTGCTAAACCCGCTGGATCAGTCGCGGGGTGCAAACGGACTGTATCCGTCCAGACCATTGCTACGTGTGAAGCGCACGTGGAGATGTGTTGAATCCATTGAACGTGGCACTGCCGGGATCCTTGTCAAGCCTCAGATCAGCCCCATGAGTGGCGACAGCTCGCTTCCAGTTTCGGCGTCGTGGTTCAAGAAGGCCAATTTAGCGGCACATTATGTGCCTGTCGTTACGTTTCAGCGCCTCCCTTATCGTGTTGACGTTGCTGGCCATGCGGAATGCGTTTTGCTAGTGGAAAACCCGATGGACGACGCAATTCGTATCACTTTCCGTCCGGATACAGCCAACACGGGAGAATCCTGCGAAAACGGACACGTATGTAGCAAGCTGCTCACAAAATTGCCAGCTCGGTGGCTAATACTTTTTTAATCAGGTTTTGTTGCAGGACTCGACTCCGATTGTTATCGGGCCGTACGAAGATCCAAACCTGGCGGATGCTTTCGTCGATGATGATCAGTTTGGTGTCAATGGCGAGCCACGCAACCCAATGCTTCTTCAAGCTACTAGAAATCTCATCAAGGTCAAATTACCGGTAAGAAACGGTTGTATTTCGATCAAACCTCAGCCATCGCTAAAGCCTTTACTTTCCTTGCATGTATTGCAGCTTTCCTATGAAATTGAGCAATCTCCATCGACTATTATTTCAGCACGATTTGTCATGGACACGGAAAAGTTTGACGAATCGCTGAACGAGGTGATTGAAGACACGCTCATGAGTATTTCGGTTGTGATTACCGCGCCAATTGCACAGCAATGAAGCGTTTTGCTTTACAGAGTGGAATAACTTTCTGACGAGATCGCAATTCAAAACACGAGCGTCTATTCAAGAGACCGCGTCTTTTCATTGCGAGATGGACTTGCCGAGCGAACTGGATGCTTTCCATGCTGTGCTGAAGCGCCGGATCCGCGATCAAAATCAAATTGAAGACTGTCGCAGTGGGCTATCGGCGGAGAGAAAAGTGGCGGCTCAGAAAGCGACGGCTGCACGAGTAAGACCCGTGAAATGAAAGCAAATACTTTGGAGTTTACGATCGCGTTTGGTGGTTATTCTTGCAGGAGATTCGTCACGTGGATGGCCAGTCGGGGTGTTTTTGCATGGACTGTCTTCTTCATCGCAAGCAGGAGTGGCGAATTGGGGATGTGAATCCTGCAATTGTTGGTCCTCGTGATCAATGGCGGCAGTACACCTGGGGAAATGCAGACCGTCACTGTCTTTATTCCGAGTCCGACGGGGTGTCCAGCAAACCCAATCTCACGCCGTCTATCACGGAAAAGATTCGAGTCCATGACTCTAAAAATCGAGTGCTCACTATTGCTCGTGATGCAAAGTTTACTGCGGTGCGTGTTTCATTTGCGTGTGATGTTTGAACTCTTATATATTGTGAATTCGTGTAGGTTGCATCAGGCCAATACCACACGCTAATGCTCAGCGGTGGGTCGTGCGTGATACTTGAACTTATGTTCACTTTAATTGACTGTGTATGAATAGAGTCTGCTGAAGTGTTTTCAAGCGGGGACAACACTTACGGTGCTCTTGGAGTGGCCAATATGGGTGGCAGCCGCGTTACCCCTGCCAAAGTGACGGGCGAAATTGCAAGCCTTGGAGGCTGTGTGAAAATCATTGCAGCAAGTGGTTTCGCTTCATTCGCGCTAGTTGGTAAGTTTACCCGAACGTTTACTGTTGTACGACGAGGTTGAATTCGTTTCGTTCAGTGTTGCCCAATGCTAATGAGCCACAGCGACCAAGCTCGAAAGAAGCGGGACAGATTCGAGGTCGCCTGACTTCTATCGAGAGGATGGCACAAGGCCGACTAAATTCCCTCAACAAGATGAACAGTCACGCGAAATTGGAGCATGCGATGAATACTGTGGCGTACAACAATCGTACGGGCCTGCATTTGCTGCATTTGATGTCTCTGATACATATTTATTTCCTTCAGTGTTTTCCTGGGGTCGGGGTGACTACGGTGTGCTTGGACATGGCGATACTCAATCGTCTGCTGTCCCGCGAGTCTTGAAAATGTTCAATTTCATGCGAGTGATTGGTGTAAGTGCCGGTTTAAACCATGTGCTGGTACTAACCGAAATGGACGGAGTTTATGCCTTTGGCGATGGACGGAATGGAAAACTGGGCTTGGGTGCGCAATTACTATCGTACAATGTTCGCTACCGACGCTGACTAACGCTGTTGCAGGAGACACAATAAAGAGACCTTCTCCAGCGAGAATCACGGCTCTAGATGGATTGAATGTGGTTCATGTTTCCGCAGGGGATGAGCACTCTGTTGCTATGACTGGTGAAACGTTTTTCAATCGACAAGTTTATTCGTGGGGGTTTGGGAAGAACGGGTATCGTATTACACGGCGATTTTTACGTGGAGCAGTGGAGTACTGACCGAATTGCATGGGTGTGCAGACGTCTGGGTCATAATGATGAGATGACTCGCCTCAAACCGGCGCGCGTTAACTTTTTCGTGGACGAGTAAGGAACGTTCAATGAATACAAGATGCCAAAGAACTCAATCGTGTCATGTGTACAGAAAGTCATCACAGTCGTAGCTGGCGGATCTCATAACCTAGCAACTTCTGGTGAGTTAACTTCCGTTAGATAGTCATGTCGATGCTGATTGTTCGATATTTGAACAGAGATGCTTCAGGGTATTTGTGTTTGGTCATGGGGAGATGGCAGCTACGGGCAACTCGGTATGTTTCGGTGATACTTCTACAAAATGTATAATCTAATAAGCGATGTGATGTGTGGTAATACTAGGGCATCGAGATACATGGGACGCGTTGACACCTCGCTCAATCGATGAAATTCGCTACGAAACTATCCGGCATATTGATGCAGGACAGCGTCATTCTTTGGCAATATCCGATTCCAGACAACTTTGGCTGTGGGGACAAGGAATTCATGGCGACTATGACGTGCCGAACCCAGACGCATCGAGCACTTCCATCCTGTATCCCATCAAGGTGGATGTAGAAGGCTAATGCTACAAAGAGTCAAAGTATGTTAACGTGTATCGTGCAGATTCAACTACCGGAGTTGTCTCTGGTTAGTGCTCGTGCAGGAAGAGGACGGACGTTTGTGTGGGGTGATCGAGGTAAGCTAAAGTCTTGTAGTTCTCGATGATTCAGGGTATGGTGACCGTAACATGCTTTCCCAGCAATTGAACGTCAGAAGTCTCGGTCATTTGGAGGCAGCACAGGTTTAGTACAAAAGTGTTGGCTTTCCACTTTGTGACGTAGTTTACCTTTTTGTGTGTTGGATGTTGAAGTTGGCAGTATGTGCTGCGCCATGGAAGACTACGAAAGTCTAACGTCTGGTAGCTTTCGTGTGTATTATCAATGTGGCCAATGCCAAATGGAATCCATCTGCATCGGGTGTGCTCACCACTGCCACGTCCAACACTGCCTGGAGCTGAAATATAGCCTGAAAGACACTTTGAGTCGGCGCTGCGATTGCTTTTCCAACCCCAAGAAGTGTGGATTCGGAGACAACGAGGAATGATAACTTATGATGGAAAAATCAAAGCATCACTTTCACTTTGTTGCGGTCTTGGCGCCAGAAAGCGCGTCCGCAAATATTGCAGCTGGTGGCGGAGGTCTGCGCCAATATTTATCACTATTAGCTAGGATACTGTCGTGTTTCATTCATAGTGCACCAAACCTGTGTAGTCCAAGTCTGCGTAACGAAGCACGTAAAGATGATGAAGTAGATTTCGGTTGATTCTGCCAGTTCCTTCTGCAGGATCGGCGTTGTTCTCTGCGGCTTCACGATCAGCACGCAACTTTTCGTAGATGCTTTCCGCCTTGAATGACTTCCGAGGGGAATCCAGTCAGTGACGCTGTTTTGATCCCGTACATGCCGATCGACGGAAAAGGTCCGTCTTTTAACTGGAATCGAGAGTGCATCGAGTTCTACATGGAATAAATAATTAGGCGAACAGCAAGCTTGATTCATACGAAACACGAGCAGCTTACGCTGTTAGGTGTTCCCATGTGGTAGCATCGACATTGGGGATACATCTGAGCAAGACGATTCAACTGGTGATAGTGGGTCGCAAAGCAGGTGTATGCGCCTCGTCGAATAAATTCTTCACTGATGCTCCAAGCGATTGCGGCCCCTTCGTCATTGGCAGTTCCACGCCCGAGTTCGTCAATCAAGACCAGCGATCTTGCAGTACACGACTCCAGGATGAAAGCTGTTTCGGTCATTTCGACTTCGAAAGAACTTGCGTTTTCCTCCATGTCGTCCGAAGTCCCAAATCTAGTACAGATCCGGTCTCGAATCGGAATGAAGGCCTCAGTAGCAGGAACGTAGCATCCCATCTGAGCCATGATTGTGATAATCGCTGTTTCACGCAGATATGTCGACTTTCCTGCGCAGTTTGGTCCGGTAACAACTTTTCACAGAAAACAATTATAATTAGCTGACAGAGTCTTCATTTCATTTCTGAGTTGACCATACTGTGAAATGTGCTGAGTGGGTCGAAAAACTACAGCATGTCGTTCGTGAGTTAAGCAAGTTTAAAATATGAAACCACACCGCACCGTGTCGCTGGGAACGTATACTTGGTCTTTTGCAGCACGCTCAACTAGTGGATGTCGACCCTTTTTATGGCCATATTACCGTGCTGTGACATTATCGGTCTCGTATCTGCAGAGTCAATGGTATTAGCTGATAAAGATCAGCACAAATGAGTAAGAAAACTTACATGGTCTTTCTGGTGGTGAGAGAGCTACAACGTTGACGAAGCTGCGAGAAATGAGTTAGACGTATTTAACATCGAGTGATCACGGATAGTCACACCTGAGAAGCATATCTAGTAGCGCTACACTTTCAACCATCGCGTGCATGGTCGAGGTTTGAGGACGTATCTCATCGAGTAGCTTTTGGATGACATCGTTGGATAGCTTGTACACTGCTGTGAGGGCCTCATTCAATCTCACGTTGAGCGACACCAACACCCTTGTAGAACAGCAGACGGCTGAGATAACCATTTAGCAGAAATTATTAACCTCCGATGTCAATTAGCAGGATCATTCGATGCCCGAACCGGTTTTCGTTGTCACCCTCTCAATGAACATTGCTGGCAAATCTGTGCAGTTGACTGGGACTGCTAGGTGATATCCCCTCCTCGATCTGTTTTTCAGCAATTGCAACAGATTAGTTATCGAATTGATATGCGTACAGCGTTGCATTAATTCAACGCACGTGTAGTTTAGTCGAATTGGGATGCCAAACTCTTCCTTGTGCGTGTGAACGACTTCGTGGATCCTCTCGATGGTATCAAGATATGTCCTTCGTGCAACGTCGAGCATACCATCAACTCCGGCTCTGACCGCGAAACATTCTTGAATACGCTTTTGAGCAGCTGAGCGGCAGGCTTTCACTCTGGTTATGCAGGTTTCTAGGGTTAAAACAAAATCGATATCAACAAGCTGACTACCCGCACCGTTCGTTGACAACTCGCTCGATAGCGGTCTTAATCCCATCGAATTGCTCATCTTTCAAACTAATCGACAGTCAGACTTGTAAATGCAGTGTAAGGAAGAATATGTCACTTCATACCTTTGTGTTATCGAATTTAGCAAAGCGCATGGCTTATCCTGAGTCTGGGTGAAATGCTCGAGGTGTGCCACCAAATTTGGTAGGCATTCCAAGGTATGCTTCAACGCAATCACACTTCCTATGGCAATTCTCGACGATCGAGGGGTGACCACTTTTGGTATGAAGACAAGTTGACCCTAACATGAAAAAATATAACATTGTGAGAGCTCACTTGAAAGCCTTGTGGTGTAACGGAGCACAGACCAGCAGCCGATCTAAATCGACAAAATCTCGCAGTGCCTCCGAAACATCGAAAAACCACCCAGGATTATCGAGAAAAATGCCTATCACTTCGTGGCGGCCTTGGCTATTGCTCAGTAGAAAGTTTTGTTATAGGAAGGTGGACAAAACGCTTTCGTGTAACGTACATCGTCTTCAAGTGACACGTTGGTTGTAGCATCTGTCACCAAGAACAAAGCGTTAACAAATACCGAGATTTTACTGTTGTTGGCAGGCACACCGTCGATCGGAGAAGGCGATTCCCAGCCGAAGTCTGCGTGTTGTTCAGCATTTTACACAGCGACTAAACAAGGTTGTCACTTAAAACGCACAGTTATCCGTAACGAGATACGTCTTCTCACCTGGTTGTCAGTTCTCCCTCTTGCGCCTTGAACTAACTCGAGTGCGGAAATAGTGGCTTGATCCATGAGAAGTTTGCGCGTTGAAGGGCTAATCACAACCTGACAAGCATAACATTTGGTCAGCAAATTGGCTGCGTAGTCGAGCTAACTCGCCATGGAAATCATCACTCGCCTTCATTGTTTTTCTGCGATGTAGACCCCTGGATAAATTCGATGTATTTCATCACACATGCTACGGATGCCATCGCGACGTAGTTCTGTTACACATCATCCAGTGTTTAGTACATCTCCATCGAAGAACAACATCTCAAAGCTCCACACTCTTCCGATATTGATGTCGACGTTGTTGGCCATGACGCGTTTAATGTCTTCTGCGCCTTTAGTCTGACTGCAATGCCAAACACAAGAAAGTAAAAAAACACGATTACCCGGAATCTACCGGTTGGACTCACTCAAAGTACTTCCGAGCTACGGGAACCACTCGGCAGCTCGAGTCTGAGAAACGCTTGGAAATCTCGTCATTGATCTTGCGCGGCTTGGAGGTCTCGACCACAAGAACCTCCACAGGCTGCCTCACACCACCACACGTTAACTCCAGCCTGATGCTTTGTTTTTCTCTGTTCCTTACTTGATAAGCTTGGAGCAGTGACATAGTGTCCACATAGGAGTGTGAGTCGATCACAGTCCAGAGCAGCAGCTCGTAGGGGAGGCCAAATCGACGGCGCAGATTCCTAGGCACTCATCAGTCAGAGACGTCTTTGTAGTGGAATCCTCCGTTGCTTACCGATCTCTCGTGCCCGGTTCTCAGCTACAGCTGCGATTAGAAAGGAGGACCGCACTTCAGTGGCGGATATGGTCGAGCCTCTGGACCCTCCCCTGCTTGATAGCAAGGAGTCTCGGCTTGTTGTTGCGGCGTATGCTTGTGCAACTTGTGCAGCTGGGACGCTGTATCGCGGTGGTTTGGCAGCGCGTTCATTGAGTTCCACACGTTGCGCGCTCGCGTCCTCCATCGCGCACTTGTCTGGGAAGGAAAATTGGAGAATGCGGAAAGGAGTGATTGTCCTTCAACTTCAAACTTTAACTTTTGCAATAAAATGAAATTGTTATTAACTCGCCGGCAGCAGCGAAAGAAAGTGAACTCGTTAGCCCACAGAATGACAGCAACCTTGTCAGACTGCCAGATCGAAATGTGCATGACAAGAGTGCGGCAGCGCTGCAAGGTAGCAGGATTCCTCTCATTTTTGCTTTTGCCTCGGACACTCCACGCCAGACTATCTGCCATAAGCCGACAGCGCAAGAAGGGACGACCCGGACGACTCGGTCACCCCTGACGCTGAGCCACGCTACCGTATCAAGGAAGCTACTAAAGACCTGCACTCAAGCGTCATCTGCAAGCTGTCGCGGATTCTTCGCGTGCCGCTGTCGAGCCAACTTCTGGGATCGAGACGTTAACGCCGCGAGGAATATGCTGGAACTGCTTCGCAGCGGGCGGAAGGGCAAGCATGGTCCAGGACGGCTGAGAGCATTCAGGTGCGGACAATAACATACGAGCGACTGAAACAACGGTGGCTAGCAGCGTACGCGCTGCAGGATTTGCGTCGCCAGCCACACCAAGATAAGCGTAGCATACAGAAGGGATCCCAGTAGAACTTAGTGCTGTATAATCTTAAGAAGTAAGGGCAAACCTGCTGGCTTCTAAGCGAACCTCGGCCTTCCTCGGCCGAAGGGAACGGCTCAGTCTTGTTCCGCCAGTCCTAGCTTCTAAGCGTACCTCGGTCTTCCTAGGCCGAAGGGAACGGCTTGGTCTTGTTCCGCCAATCCGTGCCCACCTCCGTCCACAAGCAAACCGAGGGGCGAGACACCGCGTAGGTCGTCGGATTCACGTCCCAGCGCACAATCAACACGTTGAATGTCCTCAGGATGAAGTTAGGCGCAAAGCGAGTGAAGAGCAGCAGGATAATGTCATCGGCTCGGTACAAGTACTTGCCGCGATACACAAAGCCCGACAGCAACACTGCTTCAGCGGTGGGAACGCGCAGATTGCTCTTCTTCACGTGGGAAATATCCTCGCAGTCGTTGAACATGAACCGGAAGTGCTCGCCAATGCAGTAGCACTCGAACGACGTCGCGTCGGTGAGGTTCACCACTGACGTCATATGGGTGAGTGCTTTTGTTTTTGTCTTTGGAGGGGTCGGAGAGTGACTTCAAACGCAACCTTCCACGAGACGAACCACGCCTTAAAATCCTCCACCGGGTGAGGGTCGTGGCGCGTACGGAGAACATACGCGACCGTAGCAGTCGCTCCCCACACGAACATGGCGAAGGCGGCAATCACAACGGCGATGTTGATATGGAACACAATGCACGTGTCGGTCAGCTTGCAGTATGCGGCACCTTCTGTTGTTGATCGTAGCAAGAATTTGGCGTTCAGGGTGAAGATGTAGGTGAGACTGGTGTACCGAATCGAGATCAGCATGTTTGCGACGATGGCGGTGACGATGAGAAGGACCATTTCCCATGACAGTCGAAAGTGGCGATCAAGCTGCTGCTCACCCGTGCGGCTTTTCACGATGTTCACGAAACTATACGAGAAAGCCATGACGCAGAAGGTGAGGTTCCACACGCACTCCACCGACATCGTACCAGTGGCGAGAGCCAAATAATAGGTGTCGGATTCGCGATACAAGTGATACGCGATCTGAAGCAAGTACATGGCCTGCATTCGACCATTTTGGCAACGATACGCCCAAATCTGGCTGAGCAGCACCGATTGCTTTTGGCTCATCACTTGATACATACTCAGCATGCTCATCACGAGAATCTGCATGATCACAATGCCAGGAAGCACACTCATCTCCACCTTGTCGGCGTATCGCGCTCGTATAGTGTTGTGGCTCATCTTGATATTGGGGTTCGTCTCGGCGGAAACCCATTCCCACTGCGAGTTGTAGTAGTTGTGCACACAGATACCCTCAGTGCTGCACATCGGGATGTCGTCAGGGGATTGAAGCATCAAACCGTAGTCGATCCAAAGCGAGCTGATTTCACACTGCTCATCGATGTAAATGCCCGACGTATTCACAAGGTGCACAAAGCAACCACCGTAGTATCCACGAAGCATCGGCTGGACGACGACATCGGTGGATGTAACATCGCTAACTGGGGCTACCGTTCTCTCGGCTGTGTTAATCACACAGGGAAGTTGTACGGGAACAACCGCAACGTCGTGGGGCATTTCTGGTTTGATCAAGTCCCTCCGAGACGAAAGCACGAGTCAGGACTGTGTCGGTATCGTACGCGGCCACCTTACGGCAATCAAACGACTCGGGGAAGATCGTAAGATCGGCTGCCAAGATCGACGAGAACTCGTTAATGTGTGGGATGGGCTGGAACATGAACGTCTTGAGCTTTGCTTCAATCGTCCACCTGGCAGCGCAGCTTCCTGCTGCAGCAGCCGTCACTTCCGCAACCATGTCGTTCGATACAGGAAGACCCAAAACGGCGACAGTTTTCACGATAAGCTGGGGCGTTGCCGAGATGAACGTAAGGGAGTCATCCCAGTCGGACGTTCCGTCGCCGCAGATAGCACCATTGCTATCCAGCTCAGCAACTAAGGCGATGGCGTCGGCGGTGAGAGTGGTGTTGTAGCTTTCAAACGTGTTGGTGCGTAGACTTCCATAAGCCGGCTTGCCCATCATCGGGTCCTGTTTGAACTGCACCAACTGGAGCACCGATCGCTGGCAGGAGACCGCGCAGTTTGGGCACCCGTATGTAACGTCGGGGTTTAGCTTTTCGTACCCCAAAAGCTCTCACTAGCGGCGCGGAAGACGTACGGCGACTGCAAGTAGGGCGAGTTGACACAGATTGCCATCAAGATAATTGGGGCGACGAGCACCTTGAACGACATGACCACCATCACGGCAATGGCGTCATAACGAGGTCCAGCCTTTTGGTGCTGTCGCGGCGATACGAACTCGAACTCCTTGTCCTCGGGGGCTTGGTGTCCTGAGGCGCGTCCGACGTGTGGCTGTGCACACTGCGACGGTGCACCTTGTCGGGGTTAGCGTCGCCTCCTCGGCCGAACGAGTGCTGCTCCCCGAGTAGGCCGGGGGCTCTTCATTGGAGCTGTTGACGACGGCGACGGTGGCGGAGGACTGCTTCTTACGCTTCTCCTTGTTCACCCGCGGGCTCTTGGGCTCGTCCGACATATTGATGCTGCCAACCTTGTGCCTCCCTAAAACCGCTCCGAGAGCTTTGACGACTGTTAGAATCTGCCACCGCCGATGGACGCTGGCTATTTTAATCCCAAGAAGAGGTTGCTTGCCATTTGACCCGCTCAGGAAGCGAAGGTCGCTCAGGAAGCGAGTCCTGCAGGCTGCTTTCCAGCCTGATGCCACATAAATTTAGCTGCCATGGCGGTCTTCTTGCAGACGAAATGTGACGAAAACAACGGAAATATGACAATAAAGCCTTGCTGTGAAGTAATCCGTCCAAGCACTAGACGTCTTAGGAGTTGGTCTTCTTCGCAGTTAGCGCTCACTCGCCTCTACCTTCATGCTAATGTCGTGACTCGTGACCAGCAGTTCTCTGGCGGCAAGACACTTGACGCTACTCCTTGGGGCCAGTGGCGCTGACCAAGAGCTTGGTGATTGGCCCCGTACACACGCCTAGCTCCTCGATGCTTGTGTTCTTCTCGGTGCCATTAGCTCCTACAAATTTGCCCCAGGTGACACCATCGAAGTGCCGACAGCCGCCCTGAATTCGTAGGGGTCAGAGCAGTTCTCATTTCTCGACTTGCACCACCATCGGCACTCAAAACGATGATGCACGCGTTGGCACTGGTGGTCTCGCTTGCAAGCGCGCTACGCGTCCACGTCGAGGGTCTAGCCAACTTGAAGACCGACTGGGAAGCCTACACAAGCGAACTCGTGATCCCCAAGTGATTGATATGACGAACGGCGGCGACATCGAGATGCAGATCGGGCAAGCCCCGCACAACTGGACGGAGGACGGCTCCGTCTCCGGTGCTATCTATGGCTACGCGTTGACGAACAGCACGCCAACGTTTCCTGGGCCGACAATCAAGGTCGCCAGAGGAGTGCCGATCTCTGTAACATGGTTCAACGAGCTTGTAGCTCCACATTTGCTGGACGACTACGTCGAGACTTCGATCGCAATCGCCGAGTCGCATTGCTACCCATACTGTGGCGTCCCCACGGTTGTTCACGTGCATGGCCTTGAGTCACCAGCGAAGTATGATGGTCTGCCGTTGCGCACAATCTACAAGAACCAGTCGCAGACGTTCGTGTACCAAAACAACCAGTCTGCATCCACCAAGCTCTACCATGACCACGCCAACGGTCTTACCAGACTAAATTCTTGGGCTGGGTTAATGGGCCTGTACGTCATTGAAGACGCCGAGAGGGAGAAAGCAGTCAATGTTGATGTCGAGACCGATATCCCTCTCTTGATAGCAGACCGCCTCATCAATGAATCTGGTTCACTCATGTACTCGGACGACAATTGCCAGACCGGCATTACGCGGTGGGTTCCCGAGTCGTACGGGTCAGTGAACACTGTGAATGGTGTTATCATACCTTATGTTCAAGTCCCTCCTGCGCAAGTTCGTCTACGCGTCACCAATGGAGCAAATGCGCGGCATTATAACCTCACCGTTCCATTCGCAGACAAGTGCAAGGTTATCGCCAAGGACTCGGGATTTGTACAAGTGCCCGAAGACGTACCAACGCATTTGGTAATCTTTCCATTTGAACGAGTCGAGTTGTTTTGCGACTTCTCCAGCGATGAGGATGGCAAAACGTACGAGCTCGTTGATGTTCCGACAGTCGCTGTCACGACGAAATACGACGCGCGAGTTATGCAATTTCGTGTGTCGGCTGATCTCAAGACGGAGAGTATGACGACACGAACCCTCCCGTCCTCGCTTGTCCAGCGGAAGGATCTCAAGAAGCTGTACCAAGAGCTCGGCGGCAAGGACAGAGCGATCGTGCTTGGTGAGATGGATATCTCTACTAATTGTCCGACAAAGAATCTAATTCGCTATCGTGGGATGGAGATCAACTCGACGACGATCAAGAACACGCTGGACTGCACGAAAGGCAAAGTGGAGAGATGGCATTTTCAAAACCCCACTGATGATCCGCACCCGTTCCACTGGCACGTTGTGAACGCGCAATGCGGTGCAAGTGATGACGAGGTGGATACCAATTCGCTCAAAGATGTGGTGGTTATCCCAAATGCAGGAACGAGCAGAGCTTCGACCACAGTCACGCAAGTGTGCTACGTTGCCTGCACCCCTGAAGATTTCCTTATTGAAGGCAGTGACCGCGGCGCAACCGAGTACAACTTCGACACGTCCGAGCCGTATGTTGCTCACTGCCATGTCCTTGAGCACGAAGAAAACAATATGATGAGTCTTTTCCAGTTGACGGATGAAGATGACGACGCTCCTTACGACGATGGTACGACCTCCTCCACGAATGAAGTCACCACGTCGGTAATCTTATCCGCCATGGGTATGAGTGTGCTGGGTGCGATTGCCACCTCACTCTCCATTCTCGTCATATCAGTGGAGAAGCTCATGTTCCTCGGTAACCCTCGATCGCTCTCCATTGCGTTTTCACTCTCTGCTGGGGTCATGGTTTTTATTGCCTTTGCTGACTTGTGGATGGAATCAGTCACATACTTCAGAGCTGCCTTTACTTCAGGTGGATCGGCCAATCCGGAGGCGTACGAGACCGGTGGGACCTCATCCAGCACGGGAACTTGCGGTAATACCTGTGCAGGCAATGCGTGGCTGGCTACGATGGGCGCTTTCATTATCGGAGTGCTTTGCATTCTCCCAGTGGAGTATATTGTTCATATGACCGTGGAAAAGAAGGGAAGCTACTGGGACCAGCAGAACAGCAAAGAAGATGAAATTGTGGTTGGTGGCACGACGTCTCCGTGCGTTCTGGAAACTCGTGGCGGGGGCGATCTAAACCTTCTCGAAAGTGCTGCTAATCAAGACGAGGACTCCTGACTACTCGCTGCTGCCCAGCAACAAAAGAGCAATATCGACGTGCTGGAATGATGACTGGTATCGCTATCGCTATCCATAATTTCCCCGAAGGCCTAGCGCTCTTCGTATCGTCTCTTCAGGGTATGGAGACAGGTATCATTCTTTCTGTCGGAATTATCTTACACAACCTGCCCGAGGGGGTTGCGATTGCTGCACCGGTTTATTATGCCACAGGGAGCAAGCTGCAAGCTTTCAAGTGGACAGCATTAAGTGGGATAGCTCAGCCTCTCGGCGCAGGTGTCGGGTGGGCTGCTGTCTCGGGCGGTATGAGCTACGGGCTGCAAGCATCACTTTACTCGGTTGTTGCGGGCATGCTCGTCTGTATTGCTGCGAAGGAGCTGCTGCCTGGTGCGTATCGGTTCGATCCGAAAGGAAGATACTTTGTGGTCTCTTTTTCGCAGGCGTCTCGATTATTGGGTGTAGCATGGTGCTGATCCACTACGCAGGTTCTGGCTAGGTAGTGTATATCCACAAGATGCATTTCCTTTTGGTCAAGTCACTTGTATTTCACTATCATACAGAGTGATACTTTCTTCAGGTCCTCCCAACGACTCCCCGAACACATTCACGATGCCCACGTGATGCCACTCAGGACAGCGCACCACGTTAGAACCTTCAACTTGCCCAATGACCATTAAGTCATCCCGAGGAATGGCCAACCAATACAGTCTGTGGATCACCATAAAGTGACGACCATCCTCCTCCTCCATCACCATCAGCCCGAACGCCATTAACGTCTCGGGTTTGTAGTAGAGCTTGCCGTTCTCCCACAAGTAGCCGCTCAGCAAAACCATCTTGCATCGTGTCCCCACGGTCGTGTCTACGCAGCACGGCGCCACGAACGGAGCAAACGACCCCAGACTGAACCGCACCGTCACAATTGATCCGATCGATCGGATCGACGTGATCACGGCCACGATTCCCAGCACGATGATGCCGTGGCCCACAAGACTCCACACGTAATAAGAAACGGCTTCGGCTGTCGCTCTTGTGTGTCGGAGGCTCGACTTGTTCAAGCCTGTGAGATAGAATTGCATCGCAACTGCACAGGCGGACTCTCCCACCATGGACGTCTCGTAGTTGAAAATCAATCGCTTGACTAGGCACCTCACCTTCTCCGGCATCCAGTTCATCGACTCTACCATCTCGAACAGCATCGACAGAACGCCCGACAAATTGTAGCCCAACGAAATGTACTGCACCTTCGCCAACAGCCCGTCCTGAGCAATGAGCATGAACAGATCGCCCATCAGACCTTCCACGAGCAGATATACCAGCGCCACGCGATGGTAGTTCCTCGCGCCGTGGGCCGACAGCCTCAAGCTCTCCTGGACGTACACCATCGCATCCCGGAATCGCATCGAAACTTTCATCCTGTCGCAACGCCGGCCGTAGCGCTTGCACGAGACGTAGCTCCGACGCAGCAGAAGCGAGCGGTAGGCGATCCAGATCGCCCCGAAGAGACCGTACCAGTACGACCGCCGATACGTCGTATCACCCGTGTCGTGGGCCAGCCGAGCGCCATTGCTGTCGTAGACGCCGAGGCCCTCCACAAGCACGTAGCCGGTGTTGTCGTTCGCACAAAATGTGCCGTGGGCTTCTTCGTAGAAGGCGTAGTACCCGATACTGCCGTGGTAGAAGTAGTAGTTGAGGTAGTAGCTATTGCTCGAGCAGCTCGCCGGTGTCGTTGTGGATGGCGCCGTCAGAGTGGTGCCCAGGATGTAGTTTCCGTGAATGTTGTACTGAGGCACGACGAAATGGCAAACCCTGCCCTGCGCCGCGTTGTAGTAGTGCGTGACAATGACGTTCCACCAGGCACCGGCGATGACGAGTCCTTGCATGGGGCAAAGCGATTCCATGTCCGCTGTGATCCTTGGTGTGGTCGGCGGCACCACCAGGTCTTGGGATATCTTGTGGGGCGTCGCGAATTTCAGGTAGCTCCTCATCTGGAGCAGCAGGGGCACGACGCCGACGCACCCCCACAAAGCAAGCACTAATATTTGTGCAGTGACAAGTTTTCGACCGGAGTTATCGCCCGGAATGCAAGCACCAATATCTGTGCGGTGGCGGGTTTCTTCGGCTTCAACATCTGCGCAATAGACAGAAGCTCGGCTTTTGCGCTTGAAGGACAACATAGGGAGAGAGTTTACCAATGAAGCAAATGCACAAGTGAGATCAATTAACAGCTGAGCGGACGTTGGTTATCTTGTCTTGGTTGGACGGGCTTCGGGTCCCACATAAAACGAAGCGCAAGGACTTCTGGGAGCTGCGACGTCGCAACCGAGACGCGGACCGGTAGTTTTCGCAGTAACGTCGGCGTTATTCACATTTATTTCGGTGTCGTGGATCTCAAACACAACTTATTTTTAATGGTAAGTCGCGAGCACTTGGATGGAGTGCCGACAACATCAAATTCGAAGGCCCGACTTTGCTATGTAATCGTGAAATGTGACGGCGACGAATACCATCTTGACATACCGGACCACCAAAATGCCGGTCAAACAATCCGATAGGTTGTGTGCATGGCTTTTCATTTCAGAACTCTACACGATGGCCACGAACGGAGCCAACCACGAACATCCCCTCAGGAGTTGTCGTCCAGTGCACTTTCGGATACACAAGCCACTCACTCGGTCCCATCTTCGTCGATGGTTCTCAGTAGACCGAAGGATGTCGGATTTTCTCTGCTGTAGTACAGATAGCCATCTTCCCACTTGTAACCTCCCAGCATGATCATCCTGTTCCGTACGGCCATGGTATTATCTACGCAGCGCGGTGCTGTTAGCACAGCTAAGTTCCGTAGCACCAGCGCACGTAAATGAATGCCCACATCACGCGCACGCTGACGATCCAGGTCGCGAGACCAAACACGTAGAATTGATTCAGATGCTTAACATTTGCTATTCTGAAATCTGATCTGTAGAATGATGATTGAATTTGATTGGGATATTTGAATGCAAAGTTGATCATTTCCTTTCTTCTGGATGTTTTCTGTAGGCCCTCGGCCCGGCAGCCCCCGCAGGGACTCGAACCCCAACCGGAGGGATGAACTTCGTGAGTTGTATACACAACCCACTGGACCACCAGGAAGCCCTCGAGACCAAACACGTAGATATCATGACCAACTAAACTCCACGCATATTACGAGACGGCAAGAGCTGCAGGCCGAGAATTCCTTAATCCAGATGGATTGAACCACGTCAAGCTGTGAGTGAGCACGCCAGCGGCGACCAACTCCCCAGGATAGCAGACTCGTAGCTAAACACGAGCCCCTTGACAAACAGCCGCAACATTTTTGCGAACAATGTGTCCTGAGCGATCACAAGAAACAGGTCACCCATGATCCCTTTTAGGAGGAGGAAAAATACCAAGTCGGTCGGGTCGCTCCATGCGCAGAAAGCCTTATGCTTTCCTGGATGTAGACCACGGCAGATCTACGCCGTAGATTCTCTTCTTGACGGTCACATTTTCCATAGCGAATTCACAAAACGTACCCTTCTAGAGGAGAAGTACCAGGTACACGATCCAGATCGAGCCAAAGATCCCATACCACACCGATCGCCGATAACCCAACGCGCCCGTGTCTTTTGCCAAATCGGCTTCATTGCTGTCGTACGTCCCCAGACCAAAAACACGAACGTATGTAATACTATCTCGAGCACAGTATGTGCTTTGAGCCTCTTCGTGTAAGGCGTAGTAGCCAATACTTCCGTGGTAAAAGTAGCTTCGATGATGTTCGCCTGGGCGATTGTGGGGTGGCGCCGCTGCTCCTGCAGATCAGGAGCTATATGAAAGTCGTCACCCCGCACAAGCTGACGGAGGATCCGGTGGCTCCATTCGGTGCGCGACGGAGAAAGCAAATTTGACCGTGCAATGTCCTGTTGAAGGACTGCTTAGATTGGTGGAACGTTGTGATCGCCCACAACTATCTACTAATCGTATCTATCACTAACCGTGGATATTTACTATTTTGTCATGCACCCCCAGTCAGGCTTGATTAGCATTAGTGATACGATAATAAAAAGCAGTGTAATACTAATTTTCATATCATAGTATTAGACAATTATGATGAATTTTCTATATCTATAAAATTATAGCATTAACTGTTGAATTCAATTTCACCAAAAATAACTACGATAATAATTCTGAAATCGCCCATGCGGTTGCCAATGTTGTTTATTCAATCCGACTCGGCGACCATTGTCAACGCTAATTCTACCACATTCATAAGTTTTGTGAACTAGCGTAAGACGTACGGCCTATTATACTGGGATAGAGAGCAACGAAGTGCTGATAAGCCCAACTCAACAGAGATTACTTAGAGTTCTGTCCGAAAGTCAAAACGACGCAATAACTCCCAATCTCGCAGTCTGATGGTAACCGGGATAGTCAAAACTACAAGCGATTGCAAAAGCCCTGAGGACATTGAGGAGAGGCGGAGGAAGCTTGGCTTCGCGTAGTCACAGGCATGTAGAAGTAGGAGACGAGTTTGCGGGGAACGTCCGCAGCGTTGGGGGTGGAGGGCGATGTACGCACTGGACAGACAAGTCTGAAGTGAGTACTCGCCAGCAGGGAGTACTGCAGGCCTCCACCCCTTTGGCACAATGTGTATTCAAACAGATAGCGACATACTGATAGGATCCCAGATACGACCTCGTGTCGTACCATGCATTCCGATTCTTACAGCACACTGGCACGACCACCTCCGCGGTGATTCTGCCTATCTCACACTCCCACTCGAGCGTGGTGCCCTCAGCTACCACGATCGCAATAATCATAGCAAGCCTTGGGCTAGTTGCACGTCTGCATCGAGCAGCCCCAAAGGACGCGAGCTCCGGTTGCAATGGTTACAGGTTGAAGATCAGGATATATCACTTTCGTCCACAGCACCACCGGTAATAACGTCTCGACCAGCGATCACCTGCAACACTTTGAGAGCCGTACGAAAACGGCGGAACTTCACAGTTCCAAGTGGCTTCGTCATCACGTCGGCGATTTGGTCCTCAGTACGAACGTGCTCCGTCCGCAGGTGCTTCTCCTCCACAAGGTGCCTGATCAGATGGTACTTGTTTAAGATGTGCTTGGTGTTTCTGTGCTTGCCGGGATTGGACGCCAAGCGAATGCTACCCAGGTTGTCGCCACGAAGAACAGGGACATCGTGCTTCCAACCCATCTCGTCAAGAAGACCTTCAAACCACAGCAAATCTCGGGTGCATTCGTTCATCGCGATGTTTTCAGCTTCGCACGTGCTTTGCGCATTGATGGTCTGTTTTCTTGATGCGTACGACACGACATTGCCATCCAGCAGAGTGACGTAGCCGCTCACGCTCTTGGAATCATCCGGGTCGTTGGCGTAGTCGGCGTCCGAGTACTTAACAATCGATGCTGAGCTGGAGTGTTTTACATCCATTACAAGGCCGAAGTCCGCAGTGCCGTGTAAATAGCGCAAGACTCGCATAGCTTCTGCATAATTGGCACTGGTATAGCAAGTCAGGAACTTGCCGAGATGGCGTGTTGCGTGTGCAATATCGGGACGGGATGCAGACACCAAGTATTGTAAGGCTCCAACAACTTCACGAAATGGGTACTTCTCCAACTGCGGCGGCTCTGCGGTCACGGGCGCTGTTGCCTGTGGAGTAGGTGAATCCACAGCATTTTCCATGCTGAATCGCCGAAGTACATCAAGTACATACTGACGCTGAATGAAAATAACACACATTCGAGGACGATCCACCAAAATCTCGACGCCAAGCAAATATCGAACAGGTCCAAGCTCACTTAACTCAAACTGTTTCTTCAGCTGAGCTGCCACGCGTGCACACCGCGCTGTTGGACCCATCAGCAGCAAATCATCCACGTAAACAGTGAGAAGCATTGGTATGCTGCCATCTTCAGCCTTGAGCGCATACAGACCGTAGTCGAGTCGAGGCGCACGAAATTAATCTGCTTGAGTAGTGCGTCCAGCGTTTCATTCCAGATGCGAGGGGCTTGACGCAATCCATACAAACTTTTGAGAAGACGGCAAACCATCTCTGGATTGGTGCCATCGATCCCTCGCGGTTGCTCCATGAAGACAAGCTCAGCTAGCTCACCATACAGAAAGGCAGTCTTCACATCATACTTAAGTATGTCCCATCCGTGCGTCATTGCAAAGTAGATGGCCGCCCGAATGGATTCAAAACGCACCACGGGAGGGTAAGTTTTGTGAAAGTTCACTCCAAATTCTTGCTTGAAGCCATGTATATCCAACCTTGCCTTGTAGCGCTTGATGTTTCCACGCTCATCACGCTTCAAGGCGTACACCCAGCGACAGGTGATCACCTTGGCTCCATTAACCTCGGCGCGCCGCACGAGGTCCCAAGTATGGCGACCTAGCAGCGAGTGAAGTTCTTCATGCATGGCAGCCCGCCATTGCGGCCACTGTGGAGATGCACGCGCTTCCTTATCGTTAGCAGGAATATCGATCTCCACGTCATGCGTCAGCACGTTGTTTACTACGTAGTCGTGTAGCCGAACATTTGCAGGTCGTCGGCGCCTGGCGGGAAGAGTAGTTGGTGATGTCGGTTGCGGCACAGCATCATCGTCAAGCACAACAGAATCAGCAGTATCATCACGATAAGGCATCAGACCAGGTTTTCGCTTACGCTTCTTCGGCACAGCAGTAGCGATGTCTTCAGCGGTACCAGGCACAGCGTTATCCACAATTCTCCTACTCGCCGAAGGCAGTGCGGCATCACTGCGCTTTGGCGTTACCTTGGCCGGTTCCGCAGACATACCCACAGGAGGCTGTGTTTGCTCAACGTCCACTCCATACGATTCCATGCCGGATTTCATATGCACAACTGGTAAAGGTGTTGGCAGCTCGTAGTCTCCATACAGAAATGCGTTCTTCAGCAACTTCTTGACGTACGATGATTCACACGTAAACTCTTCGTGAAAAAGAGCATTTTCGAGTCGGCAAGTGCGAATGCCACCGATACACAAATTCATCATCTTGTACCCCTTAGTGTCAACTCCATACCCAAGAAGCAAGCACACTTCAGTGCGAGATGCTAGTTTCTCCTGCTTCGGACGGGTTTCAGGCGGCACACGCATCTGTGCGATACAGCCCCATGTCCGGAGCAACGAGAGATCAGCAGGATGGCCATGCAACATCTCATACGGAGATTTGAAGTCGAGAACAGTAGTGGGTGTTCGATTCAACGTGTAAATCGAATGGTGAAATGCTTCACCCCACAAGAGATTTGGCAGCATGGTGGCTCTCATTAGCGTTCGGAGGCGTGTTACGACGACGCCATTCGCTCTTTCCACGATGCTGTTTTCCTGGGGAGAATACCCATTTGTGAATTGGGCCTCGATCCCTTCCTGCTCACAAAATTCCGCGAGATCACCACCAAGAAATTCACCACCTTGGTCACCATGCAGAATCAAAGTTGGCCAGCTCTTGAATTTCAACTTCAGGTGCTTGACTAACGCCATCACATGCCTGGCAGCTTCTCCTTTCGACTTGAGTAGATATCCCCACTTAAAGCGAGTGGCTTCATCGACCACGAGAAGGAACATCGTTTCACCACTGACTGTTGCATCTCCAATTGAGCACACATCCATCGACAGCTTCTCTAACGGGGTCGTTCGACGACGAGGGTTGCGTCTGTAGGTC
The DNA here is from genome assembly GCA_011947345.1 of Phytophthora quininea. Classification (NCBI taxonomy): domain Eukaryota; phylum Oomycota; class Peronosporomycetes; order Peronosporales; family Peronosporaceae; genus Phytophthora; species Phytophthora quininea. The sequence goes on from JAAVTG010000525.1 coordinate 47,219, forward strand.
ATCTGCCTCAGCTTGGACTCGGAGCACGGAATACATTCACAAGAACGGATAGCACGTTCATTCAGGTTCACACCCAGGTTCACATGTTGCGCCACAAGTTTGCGCAGCGTTTCAATGCCGATGTGGCCCATTCGGTTGTGTAAGTATATGCATCGGCCTAGTACGAATCACTGCAGGCTGGGTCATCACGCTCATCACTAGCTTCGGCTGCCGCGGCACGCGCATGTAGTAAATGCCATCTCGCATTTTAAATTTAAGTCGAAGTGATGACTTGGTCAACCAAGCTGTGTGATGGTCAAGAGATGTCGTCAAATGAAAGCCTCCACTGAGCTGCATGTAGCCTTGCGAGATGATGTTAGCAGGGGCATTCGGAGAGTATACGAAATCATCAAGGAAGCGGTCTTCAGGCGTGTTGGAGTGCTTATTCATCACGTGCATCAACACAGAGCCACGGATCATTGCAGTCTCCGTACTACCGTTGCCAAATAGTAGTTGGGGTCCGTCTGATCTCTCGTCCAGCCGCGCGAATAGCGTAAGATCGCTTGCTACGTTCCACTGCGAGCCTCCATCAAGCATCCATTCAATTTCATCTGGAGGCAGCGGGTCTTGTCCTGGGTCGCTCACATGAGCCATCACGAAGTACGGCCCAGAACTCCCATTTCAGATGCTGCACTTAAAGTCGATACCTCCAGCTGTGCGTCTCGCTCCCACTGGAACTTGGCTACAGCACGACGCAAATGCTTCAGGTCTTGAGCGCGGTGCTGTCGGGCATGTAGCGAGATGCACACCTGTGCGAGCGGATTCCTGGCGGCTAGTGGACGAGGCGCGCAGAATTACCGTCGTCATAGACTGAGGTACCTTGGGCGGTTGCTTTCCCTTCCCTGAGCGAGCAAGCCACTCTTCTTTCTTCTTTTGCAGCTCTGGGGTCAGCTCCTTTGGACAGTTGCTGAACCAATGTTCGCTGCTGTTGCAGTTAAGGCAGCGATGGTCAGGTCCAATCTGGAGGCGCGGTCTCTTTCCCTTCTGCTGCGACTTGCCTCGGGCGCCACGCTTCTTGTTTCCTGGCTTGTTGGTCACAGTAGTTACCTTGCGAGGTTCCGTTAAACCTTAGCCATTGGCTGGAACAGCTTCACTCGTATGACGAACCTCGCGGTGAGCTTGTTCTGCCGTCTCCAGCTGGATAACAGCCTGCTGTACGTCCAGTTCGACAGCAGTGTTCACCTTGGCCCACTCTGTGTGCTTGATTGCCACAGTAGGGTATACATCGACGCAGTTAGACAGAATTGTGCGTGCCAGCTCATTCTCGGTGATCGAGGCTCCGGACTCGGCAAGACGGCGACGGGTGGCTCGGAGGCTGTCAATGTACTGCTGTACTTGCTCGTTTTTCCGGAGCATGCGTGAGTAAAACTCCCGCTTTAGGTAGTTTGGATTCTCCTTCCCCCTTTCAAAGTGCGCCTTGAGAGCGCTGAAGAGCACAGCGGGGTCCTGCGACTCGATCGGGGCCTTGTACTCTTTGCGTAGCTTGATGCTCAGCGACAGCGCTAAGGCGGAGAAACTTTTCGTCTTCCTCTCACCAAATAGAAACTGGTACTCTGGATCACTGGCAGCACGAGCTTCATCTAGCGCAGCAGATCCGTCAAGAAATTCCATCAGCCCCCATTCGTTCAGCTTCAGCTCCAAGTCTTGCTTCCATGCATCGTACTTTTTGTGACCATCAAGTTCGATCACCTTGATCTCTCGTGTCAGCATCGCGCGGTCCTTGGCGTCCATTAGCGGGCGCCGACTAAAGCCACCAAGACCAGAAGACGCGACCACGGCTCCTGCTGGGCTGTCGGTGCTGCGCGTCGGGGAATCATGGTGGGAGCTGCTCGCGTCGGATGACGCCGACGATGGTGGCGAGGGCGGCGAGGGCGGGTCGAGCCATTGGCAGTTCTGTCTTCACGGCGAATTCGGCTGTGGGAGGTGGTGGGAGAGGGAGAGTGTGTCGCATCTCCACCACCCAGCACGCCCACAACCAGACTCCCTCTGGATGAATCGCCACTGTGCATCGGCACAGCCTGCCCGCTCACCGCACTGCGGTGCTCTACTTGATCCAAGAGCATCGTCAAAAGCTGCTGCGGCCCAAAAGCAGCGCTTGCAGCCAGGAGCGCGCTTCTCAAGCTCGCTGGGGCACCATGCTGTTCACTAGCGTCTCCAGTTGCGTCTGCGACAGTAGCAACGCGAGCACTAGGCTCCGTTTGAGCGCTTCTCGTTTCTGCGGTATCAGAGATGCCGTGTCTCGTAGCATTAGGAGGGCTTGTAGCTGTCCCAACGTCCGTTTCGTCAACCGAAGAGGCCACCTGCACATGTTGCTGCCCGGCTGTAGTCGCGACATCGTGGCGAGGATGCTGACGCCAATAGCGATCCTGGGCAGCACTCATGGTCGCAGAAGCGACTTGGCTTGCCTGCCTGCTTCTAGCTAGCGGGTTGTTGGTGCTCATAACCTGAGGAGAGGCGGAGGAAGCTTGGCTTCGCGTAGTCACAGGCATGTAGAAGTAGGAGACGAGTTTGCGGGGAACGTCCGCAGCGTTGGGGGTGGAGGGCGATGTACGCACTGGACAGACAAGTCTGAAGTGAGTACTCGCCAGCAGGGAGTACTGCAGGCCTCCACCCCTTTGGCACAATGTGTATTCAAACAGATAGCGACATACTGATAGGATCCCAGATACGACCTCGTGTCGTACCATGCATTCCGATTCTTACAGCACACTGGCACGACCACCTCCGCGGTGAGTCTGCCTATCTCACAGACATAAAGCTGTCATGACTTTGAGGGCAATTTGACCTGGTACTGAGCAGATGACGCGGCTGTGAGGCAGGCGCTGTACACTGTGCCTTAAACATCCCGAAATTGATGTTTTTTATTTCAAACAAAACCTTCTATCCCAGCCTTCGCGTAGACCTAAAGAAAGAAAAAGTTGGCGTCTTAGATGCAATCGTACTTTATCGAGACAATTAGCACTATATACGTAATGTAGTACTAACTAATATGATATTAAGATATCATTCGTACTAAGAAATCAAATTTTAAATTTCGGATATCATAATACTATAGTACTAATAGCCAAAACTGATAGTACTAATCAAGCCATCCACGCGGCTTTCGCTATCGGAACGGAAAAGATGGCGCCTTCATCGGCGACCTGATCGTCGCGCACTTTACATTCCATTTGTCTTGACGCTGGGGTTCCTTCTCTGTCACGGATCGACTCGGGCTGGATCATGTTTGTCCATGGAACGGAACCACTAACCTAAATAAAACGGACCAGCCAGCAGGACAATATCACGAGTACAGCTCGTGTTTTACCGAACGTGCACTCAAATTGGCTCGGACTCGTCTTCTCCAACCTCGGTGCAAGATCTCATCAGTTATTGAGGCACCATCGCGTTCGAGTTCGCCATTGTTAGCGGCTACTTCGCAGTTTGTTGGAATAACTTCGCTTAGTCTAGAATTTGTAATACAACTACAGCTATTCTACTCATGGCCAGCAAGTCTCAGCGGTGATCTACCGCTTTATCGACAACACGTGGTGCTTTCACAAGTAACACCGTAACAGATAACACGACGTAACACGAAAAGTATTTCAATATATCCATAGTGTTGTCCTCCATAGCCGTCGCTCACTGTGCCATCCCAATAGACAAGCGTGGTTTCACAGGCATTTGACTGATACCAGTGGTGCTTCGAGGAGGTCCCCCAACGACTTCCCAAACATGCTCACGAGACCTGTACACGGTCGTTCAGCACAGCGCACCACGTCAGGACCTTCCACAAGTCCTATCACCGCTAAGTCGGCGCGAGGAATAGTCAACCAGTACAGTCTGTGGATCACCATGAAATGTTGACCATCCTCCTCCTGCATCCTCAGTAGCCCAAACGCTTGCAGAGTCTCGGGTTTGTAGCAAAGTTTGCCGTTCTCCCACAAGTAGCCGCTCAGCAAAACCATCTTGAAGCGTATTCCCACAGTCGTGTCCACGCAGCATGGCGCTACCAACGGAGAAAGCGACCCCAGATTGAACCGCACCGTCACAATTGCCCCGATCGATCGGATCGACGTGATCACGGCCACGATTCCCAGCACGATGATGCCGTGGCCCACAAGACTCCACACGTAATAAGAAACGGCTTCGGCTGTCGCTCTTGTGTGTCGGAGGCTCGACTTGTTCAAGCCTGTGAGATAGAATTGCATCGCAACTGCACAGGCGAACTCGCCGAACATAGCCGTCTCGTAGTTGAAAATCAATCGCTTGACTAGGCACCTCACCTTCTCCGGCATCCAGTTCATCGACTCTACCATCTCGAACAGCATCGACAGAACGCCCGACAAATTGTAGCCCAACGAAATGTACTGCACCTTCGCCAACAGCCCGTCCTGAGCAATGAGCATGAACAGATCGCCCATCAGACCTTCCACGAGCAGATATACCAGCGCCACGCGATGGTAGTTCCTCGCGCCGTGGGCCGACAGCCTCAAGCTCTCCTGGACGTACACCATCGCATCCCGGAATCGCATCGAAACTTTCATCCTGTCGCAACGCCGGCCGTAGCGCTTGCACGAGACGTAGCTCCGACGCAGCAGAAGCGAGCGGTAGGCGATCCAGATCGCCCCGAAGAGACCGTACCAGTACGACCGCCGATACGTCGTATCACCCGTGTCGTGGGCCAGTCGAGCGCCATTGCTGTCGTAGACGCCGAGGCCCTCCACAAGCACGTAGCCGGTGTTGTCGTTCGCACAAAATGTGCCGTGGGCTTCTTCGTAGAAGGCGTAGTACCCGATACTGCCGTGGTAGAAGTAGTAGTTGAGGTAGTAGCTATTGCTCGAGCAGCTCGCCGGTGTCGTTGTGGATGGCGCCGTCAGAGTGGTGCCCAGGATGTAGTTTCCGTGAATGTTGTACTGAGGCACGACGAAATGGCAAACCCTGCCCTGCGCCGCGTTGTAGTAGTGCGTGACAATGACGTTCCACCAGGCACCGGCGATGACGAGTCCTTGCATGGGGCAAAGCGATTCCATGTCCGCTGTGATCCTTGGTGTGGTCGGCGGCACCACCAGGTCTTGGGATATCTTGTGGGGCGTCGCGAATTTCAGGTAGCTCCTCATCTGGAGCAGCAGGGGCACGACACCGACGCACACCCACACAGCAAGCAGCATACCTGAAGCGGTGAGCAATTTGTCTGCGTGCACCACGGGCTCTTGAGCAGCAATAGCTCTGACGTGGCCACCTTGGGCTCCAGCTTCTCCAGTTTCAACATCCGCGCAGTAAATGGAAGAGCGGCTGATGCTCCTGGGCGACTTGAGCTTGAGGGTCTGCGCTAACGCTTCCTGGTTGGACATTGCTATCCGGGGGTGAGCAGAGGTCTCTGTTGGAGAGCAATTCTCGTTTAGTGATGGCTGCAGGGGACACCCCTCGCATTTTTGCCAGAGTAACGGAAGGTAGAGCGACCTCGGTCTTTCAGTTGGAGACTCCAGGTTGGCGACTCTGAAACTCCTGGATTTACTTACAGAGCTAAGGATCCAGCGGTCTCACCTTGCGATCGGCGCCGACTGATATTAATCATTTAGCAAGGGCTATGTATACCTCAGACTCGTCAGCAACTGTTGGAGGTGCCAGTAAACCCAGCAGTATTTCTTTGAGGACAAGATAAGGACCAAATTCCGGGATGCTGTCGCGAAACCCGGGTGGTTCCAAAGAGGAAGTTTATTAATGAGCAAAAGCAAATAGGTAGCGGCCACGGAAGGCTGCTCCTTCACCGTGCCTTGAACATTCAGTCGTGAACGCGTGCCAGCGCCCACTGAAGTCCCATCCAGCTTGCCACCAGTCCAACGAAGCCTTGCACCACGCGCCTCTCCATCGCCGATAGGCACCAAGGCGTGCGCCCGCTTCCACCATTGGTCTCGTGCACGCAGGATACTTGAAAACCGACGTAACCAGCTTGAGCACAGGCCGTAACCTCGGCGACAGAGGCTTGCGTGACCTCAAATCATCGGATATAATATACAACTAGCACAGCAAGACAGCCACCCATTCCGACTTGCTAGATGCATCGCTTCACAATTTCAATCACTATATTCATTGAGCAGAAGCTCGCGCTAAAGTGTTCCTCACGACACAGCACAACCTGATGTTTTCCTTCACTTTTGGACAAACATTGAAACCAAGCACAATTAACCCCTTTACCCCCGCTATCCGGGACGTGCTAGTAGCTGCTCCCTTCCTACAGCATCGGCAGGCTATTGTCGGAGACCACCGGCTATCCTGATACCACCCACAGGCACACACAGGACACTTGTGGTTTTTCAAGGCGCCACGCCGGAGGAAAAGCCTTCGTCATTACGGCTGTACCATAACTTAACTGTTTCTACAGCTGGTACGCCGCCGCGTAGACGCTTGTGCTTGATTTTCTCCTGCCTTGGAGGTTGAGAGGGTCACTTGAGCTTGGCCGAAGAGCTGCATAAAGCACTGGGGAAGCCACGGGGCTTCGGCACACAGGGTCCACCCTCAAGCACGGGCTCGAGGGGACCTCTGGCAGCATGGCATCCGGTGGTCTTCGTCGCCAGATGCACATATCGTGCATTGCGCTGGAGCTGGAGCTTGGACTTGGGCTTGAGCGAGCAAATGACGAACTGAACTATGGAAGCGGAGGCGCTGCCAGTTAGCGCACGAAGTGGAAGGCAGTCAGCAGCCACGGTGGTGGCTTGAGTGAGGACTGATAGCACCAAAAAGTGGTGGACGAAGCCGACTCAAAAGGTGTACCTCCACTCATATCACAGCCCTTCGATAACGAGAAGGAATTGCGACCTTTCGAGCAGTCAGCGCTTGGCAATCTTCTGGTTTCCAAAACAGAATGAACACGCTCGAGCAATTGAAGGACTGGGTAGACTCTACGTTGGAGGTCGTCCGCAATCCCAACCGCTATCAAGCTGCTGGTCGTGAGAGCGACAGTGACAGCCACAGCGAGGACGACGATGGGTTGGAGGCAGCGTTCGACCGCGCCAAAGCTCGCGCCCCACATACTTATGAGAACAAGCGTGCGTATGAAATAGCGGTCTTGCTGAATCGCCACCCTGTGAGGAAAGCTGGACAGCAGACTCCTGAACGTGCACCAGAAGCTAGAATCGGTGGGGAAGGCAGGGTGCGCCCAGCAAGAGTGGCCACTACGTTGGTGTAGATCAAACCTTTGAGCCGTTAGAAAGCCCTTTCTCCGACCACGAGGAAGAGGCGTTGCTGCCTGAAAGTCTGGTCAATGGTGGACCTTGTGCGCTCGACATGTTTTGTTTGTTCTGGGATGATGAAATACTGGCAATTATTGTGAAAAACACGAACCTGTACGGAGATCTGAAGTGTTCACGTGGAGATAACGATGGAAATACAGCGTGGCACCATTTAACCTTGGGGGAATTAAAAGTTTGGCTTGGCATTGTAATCTACATGGGCGTGTATGGCATAACACGACCGATGGAGTGTTGGTCTACGCTCTTCCAAAGTACGGATTCGTCTCAAAAATGACTCGAGACCGCTTTCAGGAACTATGAACAACTATATTCGTTTCTCCGCCTGATTCGATAGTGGACTCCAACCAGCAGCCAAAAACCTTCGCAAAACTGGAACCCGTGTCGTCGATGTTAGCCACCAAACTTAAGGGATACTACAGGCCTGCTACTAATGTATCTGTGGACGAAATGATGGTGAGGTTCACCGGTGTCTCTCCCCATACTGTCGATATGCCGACAAAACCTATTCCACACGGCTACAAATTATATTCTGTCTGCTGTAATAGATATTGCTACGCATTTGAGTACTACGGAGATACGTCAGGACCGACAATAACCGTCGTCGTAAATCTCTGCAGGCAGATGCCGTACAAGACACACAAATTCAACGTCTTCATGGATAATTTCTTTTCCTCGATCACATTATTTAGCAGGCTGCGAAAATTAGGGCTTGGAGCTTGCTGAACAGTAGTAGCGAAGTGAGAATTGTATCCAAAAGACATGGATTTCCGGTCAAAGAGTAATCCAGCCCTAGCCAAGTTTGCATGGAATACCCTGGCCTCCAAAGTAGTGATGGACGTACTGGTAGTGGTTTGGGTAGACGTTCGCTGCTCGGTTCAGTTTGTAACGACTATCCATACGACAAACAGCGATGATGCATTTGTGGAGCTCGACAAGTATCCCCACACCCGTAAGTTATCACAACTCGACCGTGCCAGGTCTTTGGCAGGCATGAAGGCTCTCCTGAAGTGTGAGCCCGCTTTTAAGGGTGCGTACTGCAGTGCCAAATTCCAGTGGAATGGGGCCAATTCCGGCGGAATTTTCTTTCCAGCGGAACGGCCGATCCGCTGGCGCGTACTGCATATAATTCGAGCGGAAAAATGGCCATATTCCAGCGGATTCAATCCTCCCGAATTCCGGCAGATAGCGGACTGATCCAGCGGATTGAGCGCGAGCTGCCTTTTGAACACGTAATTTCCAACGCGAACTTTTGTTTCATGAACGAATGCTATTAGACAACAACCTCGCCATCTCTACCAGCTACGAATACGAGGTAGCTTCGCCACATATCGGGTGCTATCTTATGGCGAGCCTGTTTCATTGATGCGTCGTCCATCTCGTCAGTTCCAGTAGCTCTTTGTGCGGCCTCCGTGTTGTCTTCTTCTCTCGCACGGCTGTTCTGAAGCTCCTTGTCCGCAAATTCATCTTTATGGCAACGAATGAAATTGTGGATCGCAAACGTGGCTTGCACGAGGCCCACCTGCGCGCCCAGCTCGTAGTTGGGCATTGATTGGAGGATCGGGAATTTCTTTTTGATGGAGCCGTAGGTTCTTTCAATGGCGTTGCGTAACGATGAGTGCCGCAGATTAAAAGCTCTTCCTTCGTCTGTGGTTTTTGACTTCCCTGGCCAAATTCCTTTAGGTGGTACCTGACGCCTCTGTATGGCGTCAACGTGTGCTTGGTTAAGGCATAACCAGCGTCTCCTAGGTAATATTTTCGTGTTGCAAACAGTGAACATTTAGTTAGTATAGCATCTCCGAAATCAGTAGCAAAACACACCTTCCGGGATCACAAAGTCATGTCGAACTGCAGCTCGCCGAGAGGGTGATCGTATGTGCAAACTTTCGCGGTCGGACGTTGCTATCAAAGAGTTCAAGAACCAGCTAGCGAGCACGATTGAGGTGGCTGCACGTTTCCAGTTTATTCAACTGCTGGCCACGAACCCGAACGCCGCAACGATGTACTGCGGCATGGACGACGAGTGTAGATTCTACTTTGTCCAGGAGTTTTTGGCGGGCAAACGGATTTCCAGTAGAAAACGTTGTAGTTCAGCAAGGCAGGTTGTCTCCTCTACAACTAAATACACGTTTGCTTTTGATGCTCTCGGTCTTGACTACATTTGACGGTTCAAACTGGCGGATCGGTGAGCAGTGAAATCGTGCACTGCAAACAAAACAGCGGAACGGACAATCCGTCGGATGACTCAAATCCAGCGGAACGGACAATGCGTCGGATCATTGCAGCGGAATGGCAGTACGCAGCCTAAATTTATCAAAATTTTAATTTGATTCCAGTGCATCAAAACAATAAAACCAAACTTATAAGTGGTCGAAGCAAAACGACAGCAACATGAGAGCGGTCCCAACTGCCCACGGGCCACTGCACAAGAACCCTGTCGGATGATGAAGAGAACGAGGCTGCCTGACCGATCTCCATCACGAAGGTGTCCCGGTAGCGCCTTTCATGGTCAAGACCAAGACGAAAAGAGTTAGCCGAGGTATCCTGCTTCTGATAGCTGCAGGGAGCGCTTCTCGCCAAGTACCGAACGTCGCTGAGACATGAGACACGTATTGACCAAACTACTCCTACAGATTCACCTGAGTTTGCCTCGGACTATCGGTTATCTGTGCTCAGAACCATAAGATAGGAATGCGTCGTTGAGATTTACAATGCCGATCAGATGGCCATGAACTGCGAGTAACTGCGCGTACTTATATTGCTAAAGTAAACGATATGAATACGCAATGCTGGAATAGAGGAAAATACATCTGACAGTGTTTGGAGGAGATATGGATAGAAATCTTCGCCCCCCTTTTTTTTACTGTCTTCAAGAAGCCACCTCCGGAAAAAAGTGCCTTTATGGAATGACTTCAGTGGACATTGGACGCAACCGGCGAGCGTCAATGTGGTGCTAATGAAACTCCGGTGTGCGATTCATCGTGTCAGCCGACGGACATTGCCTGGATAAGCCCGTTTAAACTCCATCTGCGGTCTATCGGGGTGGGATACCTACAGATCCAGCTCCGAGTGCATCAGCAGAGCGATGTTCAGCCAAAATTCGATGTCGTGGCTGTCAAATACGTGGAAAAAGCTTCCTGCTGCTACAATCGAGCGTGGATTTTGAAAGCTAGCTATTCCTACCGACAAGCCTGAAACCCTTGCTACGAGTGAAGAAGATCGAGAAGCTGACATCACTGTACTGTGGATAAGCTATATTCTCTTCAAGTGCGTACTGTAGTGTGATACACGATACTCTGAGCTCGACGGCATTCTTATACTACTGGTACTCGTGTAATGCAAATCTGTGCTTGTTTGTTTTGCATTTGTTATAGTGGTGAGGACTTAATCAAAGGAAGTTCGGTAGTACAGTAGTGCTAGATGTCTTCATCGCATGAAGACATCCCGGTTTCAGAGTCATTTATGGCTGCCCACCCGAAGAATTAGGGGACTGGCAGCCTAGCTACCTGTCTGACTACGAGCGCGCCGACAGGGACCCAAACTTGCTTGAGCACCCCGAGGCATACAAGATTGCTGTAATGCAGATAATGCAAGATATCAGCCACCGACTCGAGCAAATTGAAGCCAAAATGGATTGTTTCGAAGATTTCATTCTTGACAACATGAATATTCTTGTCGACAAGTCCAAGGCATCAACTTACCCCGCGATCAGACAGAAGTTCAATCCACGGAAGCTGCCAGTGACGACAACGAAACGGACGAAGCTTACAGCGACGACAGCGCTGAAGAAGAACCTCCTGAGGCACCTGTGACCGGCTCGCCAGAGTTCATCTCGTTACAGAACACCGAAAGCAACTCGAAAGCAAGCGCGGCGCTCCTGCTCCAAGCACGCCGAAAAAGACTGCGGTATCGAAGCGCCACAAAACCGTTCCCACTGCGAAATCCCCAGCGATGAACACTCGAAGCCGAGCGTAAGGATTTTAATGTGTAGCTGCTTCAACACATATACCAACACGATGCAGTTGATGGAAAGCTTTCGGATATCTAAACATTCTTGAGTCCCAGCTCAACTGCTCATCTGTTCAAATTACTTCCTGCAGAACTACCGAGCCGAGCTCTGTCTTCTCCTGTAGCGCATCATGTTGAGTCGGCACCGCTCTCGGTGCTTGGCATTAACTGCAGCCACAGCAGCAGCCACCTCTCTCCACGATTCTCATTCTCTTGTGTCTCTACAGAAGTTTGTTAGACGACGTCCGTGTTGCTGCCTCTTGTGTAAACGTACAAACAAAAATGCCGCGCCCAGCGGCCTATCGCCAGCTGAGGGTTCCAGGAACACGTGTTGGACTACGGTGAGAATTACTTTGTGATTTCGGACTATCGATGGAATTTCCCCTAAAAATAATAATCCGTAAACTCCATCAACTTTGAGCTACGACCTCCGTCTATTTCTTCATGCATGAAGATGACTTTGATGTGAAAAAACTAGCCTTATAAAATTATTCGCTCTCAAAGCTGTTGCTCTCATCTATGCACTGTCAGTCCCATTTGAACCACTTGTAGTTTCCGTAGAGAAATCGCTATCTGCTTCGTCTGCACGAAATTCTTGATATCCCCCATTGCTTCCGCAATCCGTGATCGTCAATCAGTACTAGTATCGAAATCGAACGGTACCGGATCAGAACTCGCATCCACAGCACGATCACGACGTACATCTCGTTGCGACGTAGCAAGATCGGCACCAAGGTCTGACCCGTCATACTTACGGATAAAGTTGTGAGTTAAAACGCAGGCGTAAGTGAACGACTTGATCATCGTCATCTCATAATCAATGCAAGTCCGGAGACCTTTGAATCGACACTGTAGAACTCCAATAGTTCATTTAATCACGTTGCGGGCCTTAGCATGCCGTAGGTTGAATAATTCTTTTGGGTTGCGCGGACGACCAGCATCATTTTTGCCCACTCCTTGCGATGGTATCGCACTCCTCTGAACGGAGTAAGCACCTGTTCGCTTAGGCCGTATCCAGCATCTCCTGAAACGTAATAGTGCTTTGGTAACTGGTGAGGCAGCGAGCTCCATCGAAGAACGGTCGCATCGTGAGCACTTCCTTGAGCCCCCACATAAGCAAAACTCGCATGCTCCAGCCGCAAAACACTAGTGCATTCATCGTACCAAAACCTTTGAGGTTTCTAAACCAAGCAGTGTCCTCGGCCCCCACAGTGACTTGGACGTGCGTTCCGTCAATTGTACCCAAAGCTTGATGAAAATACGAGTATTTACACAAGAAAAATGACGGTATCTGTGTCGGAATCTTCATCGAGCTGTTCAATGCAAGGAAAACGCTCGAACGCCACGAATTATGTACTTGTGCACGGTTGAATAGGTTAGATCGAAGAGTACTTCTTGTGAGCGCAAGTAGCAGCCGTTCCTATCAAATTGAGAGACACAGCAAGTACCTCACGTTGATTGCGGACGGTGTCGACGATGAAGGGCTGACACAACTCAAACAAGACGGCAAAAGCGGCCGCACCCATCCGAAAATTATCTCGGAACAGGAAGAGATTTTTGCGAGGCGTGAATAGCGTCAAAGAACCGCTGCCCGTTTGCCGTTGTCAGATCCAACATGCGCACAATATTCTCGTTTACAGTATTCCGAGACGAGCGGTGACTCTGCATCAATTGAGCGCACCGACGACGAGCAGCAACAAGAAGATGTTGTCCAGTATCCATCGCCAAGAGGTTGTGTCTGTTGGTCAAGGTAGAAGCGGCCGTGAAAATACTAGCTGTTTGCGAACACGAATCAAACTAAACGTCGTTTCGCGCTGCAGCTAAAATCAACAGGTGAGTCGGTCGCCTCTTGGATTTCGTGATTTAACCGAAATAGCGGTTGCCGCGAACACAACCTAAAGTAGCAAGTGCTAAAATTACTGGTGGTACAAGTAAAGCTCATCGTCAACAGCTCTGACAAGTGTACGGCGACTTGGTTCTTGATAGTTAGAGCACTGTGTGTGTACAAAACTCTTGAACGAGGCGTTACCAATAACCGAGAATTCCTGCTTCTAATTGACGACCCATGGCACCAAATCAACAAGTATTTCTTTCTTACATCCATCACACGTGATGCATGTATGATGATGATCAAAAGACTCAATACTTGATAGTGTCGGTTGTAGTGGATCGCCAGCGATGACATAATCATTTCCGATGGAATCTTTCAGACACAAATGACAAACCATAACGGAAGTGCTCGTAGAAGATGCGTACGAGGCTGGTCGTGGCACTCGAATTGCTTTACACTCCATCCACGTAAAGATTCCGTCAATCGTGTTAAAACTAGATCATATCCATAATTGCTACGTGCAGTATCTGGATGCACTTCCTCACTCGGTTGTGTCAATCCAATGATGACGCAAGCATATCTCTCTCATCTTACAAAAGTTCATAAACATATAAACATTTCGTAGTTAGCTGGATATCACATACGAAACGATAATAAGATGTTCACATCTGATCCGAATAGATATGCAACGTCTTGAGGCTTGACGCTACTGCCGGCACCCCATGTATTGAGGAAAGCAAAGATCCTTGTCACATAGATTACACATCATGAATCCATATATTACACCTGCGCTGGGGGCCGTGGGCAGCCCAGCGATGCACCAAGAGCGTCACGCCATCCTCATTCGATGTACCAAGATGAAGCAAACAGAGTTTCTGTCCTACGAAGGGCAAATGGGAATAAGAAAAACGCCAATGACATGAAACATTCCAAGTTACGATATCGTTTTTATTATTATTAACAATGGTTGCCTGACTCAACCAGATCATATTTCGTAATTGGTCAATAATTAATTTCACGACAATAGATATGAGTCATCGTTAAACTGTGTCATTACATTATTCTCTGGTATAAAAACATAGTGGGCTAGGTTGTGCCGCGGAACCAGGGTCCATTCAACTCATATTACATGACATGTAGGAGGTGGTAAGTTCAGAGTTTTGAAAAATTGTCGGTATGTCTCTAAGTGTTTCGTTAAAATGATGGCACCTTAGCCAAAACTAGTTATACACATCCAATCACAGCGCTTTCAATATTGCCTAAACGTTTGCGTTAAGGTGTGTATTCACGTGCAGCGCCCTAGATGCCCCGATAAAAACAGCTTCCTGAAGAAAAACTCAAAATGACCAACTATGCTATCGTTTTAGACATGTTATATCTTCAGGAACTAATATTATTTTACTTAGACAACTAGATATGGCATAGTTAGCCCAAGAACAAAGACACCATGTGAAAATAATTCCAATCGAACGAAATTTTTATTTTGCCTATAGAAAAGTCGAAGCCATTTTGCTCAGAATGCCATGTTTGGCCTACGATAATTCAATAACCAAAACAGATTCGATCATGCCACTACCCCCACTTCTCTCGGAAAAACGTCAATTTAATGGCATAATAAGATTGTGTGCTAATTTACAAAACTGGAGATTTTGTTTTCAGGCAACCCCGAAAAATGCCGTTTTTCGGTCTGGTTGAGTCGGGCAATCCTTGTTAAAATAAGAAATGTACGGTATTTTTGCCCAAGTGAACTCCTGCCAGTCAGTGCTCTAACGCTAGAAGGCAAGTTGCAGCAGCACCGATCACCGCTCTTGCGTCTCGAACCTTGTTTTGCGTTTGCGCGCTGGTGTGTGCGGTCTGCGTGAACACGGCAGTCACGGGTGCTTGCAGGTGGCCAGACAGGCCTTCAGGCTGTAACGCGTGGTGGTGATGGAAGCCCCTTGCCGCAGGACAGGTGGCTGTGCAAGGCCCGCCAAGCTTTCTTTGAAGCTCACCACGTGGGGCTTGCCGCTCACCGCCTGGCAGATGTCGCTGCCCTGATCGCCACAGACGCAGCCATCTTGACGTTCCAGCGCAACAGCCTGCGGCCAAGTGCACCTGAGCGGGCGTTGCTACCCAGCCGGCAACGACAGAAGCCCGCATCCAGTAATACAGCGTGCAGACCCGCTGGCGGTGCTGCTGGCGGTGCTGCTGGCGGTGCTGCTGGATAGTGCGTCGAGCCTCGAAGGCTCGCCGAAGCAAGCGAAGCAACGCACGATCTCAAATATAAATCAGTTGCTCTGATTGACAAGACTCGCGGATCCGCCCGAAGCGGCGCGGCTTGTGGCCTAGGCGGCCTGGTTTTGTGCAGAACAGGCCGTGAACGCTCCGCCATTGAACCGCAGATTCCATACCCTGTCATATCCGATCATATAAGGTACATCAATCTCATACAAATTAGGTTTCATAAATCCATATCCTGATAAATTCGGTATAAATTGGCTTGGACGGGGTTTCCATGAGCCGTTCGGCTGCACCGTCTGGTTTCGGAGCGCCGAAAACTGCGCCACTGTCTCCGCTTCATTCGCAGACTTCCCCGCTCGACCGCAAGCCAAGAGCAGAGCAAAGCCGATAGCTAGCCGCCCACCATGGACCGCAGCCCGCGCGAAGACCGCGGCCAGGACGAGCAGAAGCAGCTGCAGGACGGTAAGGCCGTGTACCGCACCATCAAGCCCGGCGACCAGGGCGATGAGCTGCAGTACCGCTCCATCGCCGTGGCGTCGGCGCCGCCCGCCTTCGACATGGCGGCACGCAGCCCGCTGGAGCAGCTGGGCGCGGCCTTCCCGGGCCCCATGGCCTTCGCCGCGCCGCCCAAGAAGGGCGCCATGCAGACCAAGAAGCCCGAGACCGCAGCGGCCCCGTCGCAGTCCTTCGGCATGCGCGTGGACCGCACCAAGTACGTTAACGTGGCGCCGCGCGATCTGCCGCCGGCCCCGTTCCGCCTCGAGATGCACACGCACTTCCATGTCAAGCTCGAGTCCACGCAGCGAGTGTGCGGCGTGGTGGGCATCAAGCTCTGCGAGCTAGACACGGACTTTGAATTCAAGGCCGACAAGTGCAAGTGGAAGGTCGAGTACCGCCGCAGCGCCGTGCAGCGTGCGAGCCTCAACATCGTCATCTACAAGACTGCCAACGAGGAGTACGTGGTCGAGGTGCAGCGCCGCGACGGCGACATCACCGCCAGTATGCACCTGTACCACGAGCTCAAGAGCCTGTTCCGCCGCAGCCAGTTGCTGAGCGAAAAGGCCGCAAGCTCCAACGGCGTCAAGCGCGCCGCCCCAAGCCGCTGCCCAAGCTGCCGCTCTCGCCCGAGAGCATCCAGGACGGCGTCTCGGCGCTCAAGGGCCTGCTCGAGAGCAAGTACGCGGACGCGCAGATGCAGGGCGCGCTAGGCGCCATCTCCATGTCCTCGCTCGAGGAGACGCGCTCGGGGATGGCCTCGCTCGTGCCGCAGCTCGTGGCGCTTGGACAGTCGCAGAACAAGGACGTGACTCGAGTCGTGAGCGCCGCACTCGCCCGGCTGTGCGACCACCCGCAGTGCCGCCAAGCCTTCGTCCAGTCCGACGGGTGGCAGTTCATCGTCGACTGCGCCGCTGGCGGCGCCGATGTCAAGCCCGAGGTGCAGAGGGAGAGTCTCCGAGTGGTAGAGACCCTGTGCCCGCTGTACCACGACGAGCTGGCCAAGTCGGCCAGCGCCGCGCGTGCTGGAGCTGGTGCAGAACTGGCAGAAGATCGATGACCCGCGTCTCAAGAAGCACGCGTGCAACGCGCACACGGCGCTTAAGGACGCCGGTGTCATCGCCTAAGTAATTTCCTGCGGGC
The DNA here is from genome assembly GCA_011947345.1 of Phytophthora quininea. NCBI lineage: Eukaryota > Oomycota > Peronosporomycetes > Peronosporales > Peronosporaceae > Phytophthora > Phytophthora quininea. Next base: position 64,184 of record JAAVTG010000525.1, read on the forward strand.
GAGGAGGGGCTCGCCCGACGGTGCCAAAGCTCCAGCTCCAGTGCACTGTCAACTCGCCTCCATATCTTGCTTGTAAGATATAACCACCTTCCTCCACAAAGGTCTGCTTTATTCGCTTGGTGTTGTGCAGCTTCCATTGGTGTGGTGTCCGATTCCAATGAAAGCATTTGTAATAACCATCACATATTTCCTGGGATTTACGCTTGGATCTGTCTTCCCGTCAACGAGTTCGCCGAACACACACGCCCAATGCTATAATGCTCAGCTCGCTTGGCACGGAGCAATTCCGGCGTCAACCTTGAAGACGAGTGTGCCTGAAGTTTTTTCATCCGTCCGTACAATTACGGACACGCAGGACGTTCATGGCGCAGGACAAGCAAAGCAAGCTTTGTCTGCTGTAGGGGATCGACGCGGCCTCAACAATTCCGTTGCCAGAGAGCGAAATGCGCTTGACTTGTCGTCGTCTCCAGACCAGTATCCTGGCCCTGCAATCGAGCGACGAAAGATCAGCTTGCGACTGCGAATGCACGACTAACGCCGCTTGAAGTGAACCGCAACTCATGCCGACAATGCAGGACGTCGAGGTTATGCAGGCAAGAATCGCTGGAGAACATTCGACCTAGACAAACCTGATTCGATGCTGTACATTAAAGAAGATAAGACTTCGCGCATGACACGGGCCTACGGACTTTAAAAAATATATGAACCAATATCAACACATTCCCTACACGATCTCGGCCGCCTCGCTGGCGGGCACGCGCTTCTCCACCGACCAGCCTCCTTCCAGCGTCTCCGTGGTCATTGTGATGGCGGTCTCGGAGACGCTGTCGTCATCAAGGAAGGTATCCATCTCGGAGGCCTCGTCCTCGGAAAAGATCAGCTCGTGTTCTAGCACGTAGCCCAGAACCTGGTTCTTGACCGACCTTGGTGGCGTCAAAAATTCAGAGACGGTTAGTACTGCCCGAAGGTTTCGCGCGAGAATGACGACGGTTTGACGTACGAGGGGAACCAAATGTTGACAGGCAGCAGCCAGTGCAGCGAGAACCTGCAGTTCGCGCCGCCAAACACTTCGCGCAGACCGAGGTTGTCCACTATCTCGCCCTTGAGGCGGTCGATCTGCGTGGTGCCCGTGGTGATGACGCTGTACTGGTCGCACATCATGCACATGGTGAACAGACCAAAGAGAACTGCCTCCAGCACCAGGCACACCACACGAATCGCTCCGTAGGTGGGGCAGCTACACGTAAAAACCGTAGACAAGACAGTTAGCATCGGATCCCCACGAAACAAACCCAAACTACTGCACCTCTCGTTAATGCACTTGGCGTAGCGGAAAAACACCAGCGCGAGCGCGTACGCCGAGAGCACAAACACGTAGAAGATGAAGAGCAGGAAGAACTTGTGGTTGCCCAGTCCGACGCAGTTGTTGACCCACGGGCAGTGGTGGTCCATCTTAATAACGCAGCGGTCGCAGATCGAGCAGTGGTGCGCTCTTCCAGGTTTGAACTGGCGGCACCGCCGGCATGTGCGGTATCTCTGCTCCTCCAGCCTATATGCAAAGCACCGCAACAATCACTGCGTGTCAGCTCCACAATCGTCTTCAATGTCCAATTCCCAAGATGTAGCAGACCGGGCAATCTCGTCCTTGGAGGCGTTGGCCAACGCCAGTGGTAGTGCCGATTCAGGGACAGATCCAGGGTCTGTCAGCATGGCTGCAGCACACCAATCACATCATGAAGTGTAAGAATAAGCAATAAATATATAATCTGTAGAGTTTGATATTCTCCACCTTTCCCATGCGAGACCAACGCCAAGAAGCAGAGTGCCGTGAAGATAAGGATGTGAAGTAGCCCCAGAGGCGACAGACCCATCCACGGGTAGATCACCACGCCCTAAAGGAAAACAGCAATGTCAAACGGGGAAGCCGGAGGGGATGCATCCTGTAGCCCTACCACGACGGTGCATTCCGCGTAGAGCACCAGGAACCACGAGATGACGGCACACACAATGCCGCAGGGGTCCGTGTTGCACCAGAGGCGCACGTGGAAGCCCGTGCCGCACGCCGCGGGCCGCTTGCGCTGTTCCAGGCTCGGCATCTTCCGCTGATTATGGCGGCACGAAAACCGATGGTAAAAATGTGATTTTATAAATGTGCTTTTTAAATTTATTTTTTGTCCCGCTCCGTCTTCAAAATTAGACAATGAAACCCTTCAGCCACGACCGAAAATTTGTCCTAATCGATTTCAATTAAAAGATAAATACGGTCGACTCGCAGATTACTCGACTCATGAATTTGACGAGTGTTGTTAACCCTCGACCACACCAGTGGAGATCCCGTTGTAAAGCAAATCCTGAATAAATCAAAATCGACTCACCAATTTGACGACGGTGGCCAATTTGGTCGTGGACTTTGGCGGCTCAATCTCCCGTGCGGTCGACCACTTCTTGAGCGACATGGGTAGTAGGACGGAATTTTAGCCTTGGACGGTGAATCCTTTGGATTGGGGCTCGGCGCGTTGGGATGCGCGGGACGCAAGGGTCGATGCAGATACCAGTCCAACGAAGCTGTTACGGCCATAGTGGCTGGTAGTCGACGGAGGTCACCCGGAACAGTGATGGCACTTGCGACTACGCTAAGGTGTTGATCCCTTTTGGATTCGTGGCGTGATTCGGTCGTGGTGTTTGCATCGGTCGTGGCACTTGAGTCGTGCGAGACTATTCAAGCTCTGAATCGACCTCCGGGAATGCAATCACATGCGAGCGGTCACAGGCATTTAATTAACTTTTTATATCGATCGGATACTATGCTAGTTGCATTGGTGCGCCACTCCTTCGGGATTTGGTCTATGCCCTTGAGCAGCTTGTCCTTGGTGATCCTCCCACCACCAGTCGGCCTTGAAAACTTGATTTTGTGTCGACGAACCGAAATGTTCCCTTCTTTGGTACCAACATGTTCACCTGTTCCATGCGAAAGCTGGTTTATATCCGTTATGCCGTGGTGATCTTGCACACAGGTTACCCAGGCAATGCCCGGCAGAGCGTCGACGGCAATGTTTTTCCGCGCAGCCATTATTTGTTGGTGGGGGTGTTTAGCGCCCAACCTTCCCTTGCAAACGCCTACACGACGTGCGGGTTCAGTGATCGTCGAGCTGACCAGGTTGGTAGACTGCCGTCGCGAGCAAGCTGTGTAGTGTCTCGGCTGAGCTTGGTAGCCTAGGGTGTTAGCCTTGAAAGCCGGTTACAACTCGATATAGCGGCAACTTCAATGTTTCTTAAGCGTTGCCAGTACCACCAAAAGACAATTTTTTTACGCACACGAGCAACGTCGTCATAAAGTCAGGGATTTGTTAGCCTCGTTGGTCCAGTGGGTCTCCGACTCCATCACGAGGCCTTGACCGGTGTGTGACCGGTGTGTCGTTTGATTGTCAACGCGTTCAATTTCTTCGCCAACTTTACCACCAGCGACTTCTTACCGAAGAACCTCCACCAGTTCGAGATTCGACTCTTCGACACACTTCGTGAGTATAAGGGACTACTGCCTACTCTTGAAGACGCTTCTCGAGCTCGAGATGGAGATCAATGAGGATCAACTCCACGAGTCTGACGAGTGGTGAACGAGTACTCATAGTTGGCTTTGGATCGCAGTCGCACACCTTCCAAGTAAGCCCTTGCGACTTGAGGTATTGTAACCGGTACTGCGTCGAGTAACCTCGGTGGCATTCTGAGGTTCCTCATTATCAGGTTCCATTAGCTGGTTCCCATAGTGGTTTACTCGCAAGGTTGCTTTGTACAAAGAGATTGAATTTTCCGCCATGTTGTTATTGGTTGATAGTGGTACGCTAGGTGTTATTTTTACCGCTCACATGCGGTCAATATCTTCAACGCGGCGGACGACTGTGGTTGTATTTCCCTAAATTCCAGGCTGGCATTTCATTAAAAGGTTTTTATGTAGCCATTTTAGATGACCATCACTCACATTCACTCACAGTATAATACAAATACATAGTATAACGAATGTCAGATCTTAAAGCCCTGCTGCCCTGCAGTCTGTTGATCACTTGCCAATCTACTTCGTTGACGATGCCAACCAAGCAGCCTTCGACATACGGACGCATTGCTCTGAGCGACCTGACGCCGTCGCAGACCAGCCAGTGGTCAGTGCGTGCAGTGGCTGGCGACTTGCGGGAGTTCACGCGTCCAGCGGCTCAAGAAGAAACTCCAGAGCCAGAGCTTTCCTCGGTATCGTTACGACTGCAGACCGCGGCCTTGGAGGATCGCTCCAGTGTGGGGCTGCGCTGTGGCTCGTGCGACGTGTCCACCTTTGCGACTCTGGACGAGCAATACACGCACTTCAAGTCGGCCACGCACTGTGTGAACCTCAAGCGGAGAGCCAAAGGGCTGCCGAGTCTGTCGCAGCAGGAGGCACAAGAGTACCTTGAGAGCCATAAGGACAGAGAGGAAGGCTACACGTCGTCATCCTCCTCCTCTTCATACGAAGGAGAGGAAGAGAAGGAGGTCTACACGACCACAGAGCCTGTAGTGGAGTTCTCGGATGGTAAGAGTGTGTTCAAAGTGTTCAAGAACATTTTGCCAGACGTGGAGGACGAGGTTTTCAACCCATACACTTCACTGGAGAAGATCTGCACCTCCAAGTTCCGGTGGGCTGTGTTCTTGCTGCGTAGTGGTCGGTTTGCCGGCGCAGTATTTGATAAGGACAAGGCGCTGTGTCACAAGACGTTCCAGAGGTATACAACGAGAAGGAAACAGGGCGGAGCACAGTCAGCGAGCGATGCGAGTGGGAAGGCCAAGTCGGCAGGAGCCACGCTGAGAAGATACAACGAGGCGGCGTTGAAACAAGATGTGGCTGCGTTGCTGCAGGAATGGAAGGACGTGCTGAAGGGCACAGAACTCATCTTCCTCTCGAGTGGTAAAACAGAGAGAGCGACGTTCTTCCCGGAGAAGAATGCGGTTTTCCAACCAGGTTTGTTGCAGCTTGATGGCGTATGTGTTTGTGTAGAAAATAACGCTGCTTTGTTTGCTGATCCTCCAGACGACAAGCGACTGAAGCGAATTCCTTTGCGACGTTCCGACCGACATTTGAGGAAGTGTGTCGAGTGCGATCGGATCTGAGCAGCGTCAGGTTCTCGCCACTGGAGGCTAGCACGCCATCTCCAGTCAAAAAGACGGAAAAGAAGAAGAAGCCGACAGGTGCTGCCCCAAGTGTAGAGACTAAAGCTAGTGCCTCGAATGCGTCGGATGGCGAAGATGCCGAGCCGATTCCGCCTCCTCGAATCGTTCAGTTGGTACTTGACGATGACTTGAAGGGTGTCAAGCTGCTCTTGTCTGGAGAGACACAAGAAGACGCGGATGTGAACGCAGTGGACGACAAGTTCATGACAGCCCTCCACCACGCCGCTGCAACCAACGCGGTTGCTATTGTGGAGTACTTGCTGAAGCAAGGTGCAAACCCAGCATTGCTGGACCTCCACAATCGTCCGCCCTACTTCTTGTGCACTTCCAAGGAGGCTAGGAATGCCTTCCGACGGTACATGGGAGAACATCCTGATGCCTGGGACTACGCTACAGCTCAAATTCCTGAGGGTCTGACGAGTGAAATGGAGCAGCGCAAAAGGAAAAGGAGGCCGAAAAGAGACGACGTGCACGGGAACGCAAGAAGCAGCAGAAGAAAGAAGCTGCCGAGCAGAAGCGAGAGGAAGCCGCTCGACAGGAGGAACTGGAGCGCAAGATCGCTGCAGGCCTCGCGTGCGATTTCTGCGGCAAATACGCAGGCAAATCTCCGTTCACTCGCCTCGAGTACAAATACTGCTCAACGGATTGCGTAAATGGACACAAGCGCAAGCTTATGAGCGAGGCAGCACTGCGTCGTCTTGGTGGTTGAACGCGTTGACTTGAAGTTTTTGAGGTAGCGAGGACAATAGAGGTTTTGTTGGGATCGATAACTGCTGCGTCTATTCCCGCGGAAGTTCGTGCATTATTGAGGATAAGCCCAGCAATATGATGGATCTCCCGCTGGATGACGAGACGTTGCAGCGGGTCTACGCCTGGATCGACGAGATCCCGTTGTCGCGGCCGAAGAAGAGCATTGCAAGAGATTTCAGCGATGGCATCCTCGCAGCGGAGGTCGTGGCCTTTTACTTCCCAAAGCTCGTCCAGATGCACAACTACAGCGCAGCGAACTCGATCAAGCAGAAGCAGTACAACTGGAACACGCTCAACCGTAAGTAGCAAAGTTATGAGCTGATGCCGATTCTCTACTAATAGTGTGGGTCATGTGTAGGTAAAGTGTTTAAAAGGTTGCACATCTCGCTATCCAAGCAGGACATCGACGATCTTGTCCAGTGCCAATCCGGTGCTATCGAGCATTTATTGGTGAAGCTCCAGATCAAGGTACTTGGCCGTGTGTTGACACCAGTTTGTCGTCTAACCATGTTGTGATACAGATCGCCAACTATCGAGAGAAGCGACCACCGTCGACATCTCCTCTGCAGGCACCTCGACATGTCCAGGACAACACTGACGACTCGTGCAGCGTCATGTCCACCAACAGTGCAGTAGCTGGCACGTTGCCTAGCGGGAGCCCTCTCGTTGGCAATCACCGTGGGTCTTTTCATAACGCACATGACAAAATGATGCTGGATGCTCGGGGTGACCCAGTGGCAGCGATAAACGACTTGTCAGTGCAGGACGTCGATGATACAGGGGACTTTATGGAGTCGCCAACTGCCCCTATGCATGCTTCGGTGCATCCAATTGATTCTATTGGCAAAGCATCGTACACACCGAGTGCTGAAGCGGCAGGGAAGGTCGACAACTTGCGCCAGGAACTGGTCGAGAAGGACAGCGTTATCGGAGAGCTTCGTGAGACTGTGCAAATTCTGGAGATGAAGGTGCAGAAGCTGGAGCAGCTTGTCCGGTTGAAAGATGGCAAAATCCAGACACTCGTGGCGAAGTTGCGCTCTCAGAAGCCTCAGACATGAAGACAAGAGTAATAGACACGTTTATTCACGTTTCCTTTTAGCCCCAGAAGCCCATAACTTCCTCTGGAGACTCTGCTGGCTTTAGCAGCTCGATCGAGACTTCGTCGTAGTCGTTTGTGCGGTAGCCGTAGACTGCTGGAGCTGGACGACTGCAGTGGCGACTGAACAAGGACATTGTGTTGGCACCAGTGTCATGCACCACAACAAAGTCCCCGCGCGAAATCGTTGGCAATTCGACATGGCGACCGATCATGTCGCCGCCGAAACACAGAGGACCTGCAACATTTTGCACAGAAATCGGAGCCATCGACGGCGAACCTGCGGAGCTGGAAATCACAACAGAAGGGGTTTAGTAACGAGATTTCTCAGCTAGACAGCACATCAACGTACTTGTAGACGGATAGTCGACGTTCGAACAGATCTGGCCGGTAGCATTGGCGTGGGAAGAGATCCGATCCGGCGTGGATAATCGCAGTCTGAGTGAGGCTATCTCCGTCGACTCGTGGGTGGGCTTTCACATACTCGACCTCACTGATTGCCCAGCCAGTCTTCGAGCTCACGCTGCTACCAAATTCTGTCAACACCGTGCGGTCCGTGCGCTCAAAGAGCTGGGGCGCTTCGATACGCAGGGCAGCGACGTAGTCGGCAAATGTTGGAGATACGTCCTCGCTGTCAAAGTTCGTCGACAGACCGCCGCCAATGTTCAAAACTTTGATTCGGCTTGTGCCAGCTGCAGCATCGATTTCGTTTGCCAGCGCGTTAAGCGCTACAGCTCCTTGCGAGAGCATTTCCAGTGAGCAGCCTTGAGACCCGACGTGGCAATGCAGCCCAGTCATCCAAGGATTCGCGCAGAAGAAGGCAATGATCCTGGCACGATTCTCCGGGGTAAGAGGCACGCCAAACTTTGACTGCACAGTCGAAACGCTCAAACAGGCATTGGTACCGGCACCGAGCAGCGGGTTAATGCGCAGTCCGACGCGAGGTAGATTGCCGGCATACCGCGGAGTGCATTCCGGGAAGCTCGACTGGAAGATCGCTTCAGCATGCTCGCGAATGATCTCGAGCTCATCAAAGTTGTCGGCATTGACTTCTACGCCAGCATTGATGGCGAACTGTAAGTCACGTCGAGTCTTGCACGGACTATCAAACACGATGCGGTGTGGCGGGCAGCCAAGTCGCAAAGCGTGCTTCACTTCCACGACCGATGCACACTCGAGCCCAACGTCGTTCTCGATAGCACGCTTGATGAAGAATGCCAATGGACACGACTTCATGGCGAAGCGGTGGTCGAAATGCACCGGGAACGACGTCAGCAGCGCTTGGAATGCCATGTCGATCGAGTCCAAGTCGTACACCAGAGCCAACTTCTCCTCATCTTCAGCGTCCATGCCGCCAAGGATTTCTTCCTGTCGCATTTGGCGAACCACGCGCGCGACCTGGGCATCCTTGACACTGAAGTCCCAGTCACTAAGTGGCTTGAGCGGTTCGAGTGGAGCAGGCTCCACACACTGTTCGATATACTGTTTGTGCAGCTTCTCCCAGTGGCGAAATATCAAGGCGATCTTGAGCAAGACGGCTTCGTCGTCTTGAATCAGAGGTTCCATCGCAGCAACAAAGTCACTTTCCCCGTTGCCTCGAGTGTAGACTTCGTTGACCATATCTGCGCCCACAGCGATGCGTAACACGACGCCGCTCTTACCTAGAGATACGGGTTGACCCAACAAGAAACGCTTCTTGGCCACAGCGTCATCTGGAAGAGCGTCCGATAGGTCCTTGGCGAGCATCGTATGGAGCGCCTTGAGATCATCCACGCCAAGGAACTCGCCGCTCTCGTTACGGACCTTGAACGACACGATGGTATCGATAGGAATCACAGTACTCGCGCCATTCTCAATAGGCTCAGACACCTCCAGGGGCTCTACCACGTGACTCCAGGAAGCTCGCATCTTCGCTCTGCACGTGCGCATGTACAGCTTGCAGATCGTTGCTATGTCGTCTTGGGGGATGCTGAAGAACGGCTCCATGTTAACAAACGCTGTTTCCCAGCGCAGTAGCAGCCCGACGTTCATGAATGCGCCGAAGCGCTCACGGACGTTGCGCATGTCCTCGGGCATGTCATATTTCGAAAAGTAGTCTTCTAATCCGAGCGGCAGCGCTAGCTCTGAGTAGCGCTCCACTGCAGCGGACTCCATCTCGAACACACAGCGCATTGGCATGAGCACGGCGCCGCAGAACGGGGACCCTCCGAAGAATTTGGATCCAGTCACGAGCACGACGTAGCCCTTGGTGATCCATTCTCGGTACAGCGATTGCTCGACACGCATTTGACAAGCGTCCACCACCACCATGAGGCGGTTCGGGTACTGCTCCACCAAATCGTCAACCACAGGCATCGATGGACAAGCGAAGCCAGTCTTGGCACCGACAACTACGTGCAGCAGCACCACGTCGCCACCATGACGCAATCGCTCATGCACCAGCTCTTTCACGCGGTCTTCAATGTGGTTGATGTCCCCTTGGTCATCTCGAGCTGGCAGCGTCACCACATCCACCAGGTCCTCATGGAACTCACGTAGCGGTTTTCCGGGTGTGCCTGCCGCACCACTTGGGGTCGAGCGACTGAAGTGACGACCACCGGAAGCACTGTTTGATCCGCGACCGATCTCACCCCGGCGGTGATGATGCTGGTGACTTTGCACTGTTCGGGTCCGACACCTCCGGGGAGATTCTCCTCTTCGTCAAGACCCGTGTACAGTCTGGCAAGTGCAGCCACGGTCGCCAACAGCTCGGCATCAGTGCCGGAAGGGGACAGCAACACACGCATTTGGTCGCCGTGGACCATATCGGCGACGCCGAGACACACTGCCAAACGACTTCGAGTATCCCGCATCTTCGAGTTGAAAAACGCCGTCGGACTCTGCGCGTTCGGGTTGATGGACAGCGAGTTGAGCAGCAGTTGCTGTCGCAGTCTCTCGCAGCGTTCAAGGGCTGCTAGTGAGATACTGGAGCATGTGCAACTTCCTCTCGCCACGTCCGTCGAAAAAGGGATCGTGGACGCATTGTAGCTGTTGGTCTTGGTCATCGGACACAGCGTGGAGCGGTCGTCCGACCCGCGAACCAGCAACGACTCGGTCTGCTCTGCGAACGGCAGCGCGTTGGCAGCAAACTTGACGATCTCATTCCAGGCGTCACCATGCGACGGGATGTGCAGCAACACCGCCAGTCTAGTGAGCAGCTCGGCGGTACTCGACACCGTCGCCAATTGCTGCACCACACGCACCTCTTCTTGTCGGATACGGACCAACGGGGCCGCCTCCACCACTGCGGACGGTGATGACGGCGCCACCGCATTGGCATAGCTGGCTAGCTCCGTCTGCGAGAAGGTCTCGAGATACTTGAGCTTGGTGTAGAGCAGCACCAAGTCTCGTGCACTGTAGCAGGGCGAGTTGCGGTTGATCTCCGGCAGACACAGCAAGCGATCTTGCAGTTGGGCGCTGAGTGCCGCGGCGTCCGACGGCTGCTGCAGTCGCCAGAGCTTGCTGACATCGGGTCGATCGCCCAACAGCGGCAGCAGCTCCGGCCGCAGCGTCTTAACTTGGTCACGAAGGTCATTGGAGGCCTGTTGCAGCTCCTCGGCGGTCAGACGTCGCTGACGCAGCGCCGGCTTGGTGGTGGACGTATGTTTCTTGCCCGCGGACGACGGTGGCGACGCGTCACGTGGAGAATTGGCCTTGTGCTGGTGTTGGGCCACGGCAGAGATCTTGGGACGCAGCATCTTTGACGGACTTGTGCGGTCTGCAGCAAGAAGGAGAGTGACAGGATCTCGGGATCGACGACTGGTGGGCGACGTGGTGGCATGGATATGCTTGCCGTTTGCTTCTACTTTTAGCCGTCTCAGTTGGTGTGTCCGCCGCGAGTTCCAGTGCAGGCAGCACGCCACAACACAGCTTGCTTGCTGCCAAGCCTTGCCGAGCCCTCCGGCACCATGCAGGGTACGCGGTGAATGACTTGGATTTGTATGTTCGTGCCGCCGTTGGAGACCGCGGCCCCTTTCTTGTCGAAACAGCTGCAATAACTTCAAGGTAAGGATTTTTGTCCACGGGAGTTGATATCAACACCCTCTTCCAACACCACCTTTTGGTACATAGTGCCACACATTTGGTACTAATCCAACGTCGAAGCTGTTGGTGCGCTCTCGATCCTGCTTCATTCCGCGTCATGCCTTCAGTGCACCGCCTCGTTCTGCAACATACCTTTGTCTCTTAGCCAATCGATGGTAGACCCTCCCCAAGAAACCCGGCCTAGACGTTGCGAGCGCTACGGGCGCTGCGAGCTGGGACCGTGAATACATGCAATCTTCGCTGAATTCGATGTTGGGAAAGGTACCAAATGTGTGGCACTATGTACCAGAAGGTGGTGTTGGTAGCGGGTTGCCATGGTTGATAACGGCTCCCTTGTTCACGGCAAAGCTGGATGCGTTGTCCACCTGGACGGCGTGCATGTACTACACCGCCCACACGAAGAAGTCCACCTACTGCATCACACGAGGCCAGCGAGGGAGCGTAGTGTAACCCAGCCTTATCTTCTTCTCAATCCCAGCTCTAAACTTGCCAAGACGAGCTCAAGTAGTTTGGCAGGCTGATAAACAACTTGCTTGATACTGTTAGAGGAACCTCGGCATGTGAGAAACCATGCTCACAGTATGAGCACGGTTCATGCAGCAATACAGTTTCAGGTAAACCTCCCCTAAGTTCGCATTTCCAACTCAAACCGAACTTAACATTTCAACCACTGCCATCCAACAACGTCATTGCCATAGCTTGCGATGGCTCCTCGCGCTTCCTCTCGCCGCTCCGCAGGCGGCGTGCTGCGGTACCAGGGCTGCGCCAACTTCCGCCAGCGTCTGGTGTGCGCTACACTCAGCGGGCGGCCGCTGATCATCGAGGACATCCGCTCGGAGGACGAGAACCCTGGACTGACTGGCTTCGAGGCGTCTCTGCTGCGTCTATTGGACCGCGTGACGAGCGGCAGCCATCTGGAGATCAACGAGACCGGCACCAAGCTCAAGTATCAGCCCGGTCTGGTGCTCGGTGGCCGCGTGGAGCACGACTGCGGCACGCAGCGCGCCATCGGCTGGTTCCTGGAGGTGCTGGCGGCCCTTGGACCGTTCGGGAAGCTGCCACTGCATGCCACGCTGACGGGCGTGACCAACGACCATGTGGACGCTTCGGTCGACAGTTTCAAGACCACGACGATGCCTTTGCTACGACATTTCGGCGTGGACGAAGGCCTGGACTTTGCCGTCAAGAAGCGCGGCGCGCCGCCTCTTGGCGGAGGACAAGTTGTCTTTAAATGTCCACTGGTGAGAGAGGTGAAGGCTGTCCACCTGGTGGACGAAGGTTTCATCAAACGCATCCGCGGCGTGGCCTACAGCACGCGAGTGTCCCCACAGACGTCCAACCGAATCGTGGACGCCAGTCGAGGACTGTTCAACAAACTGCTGCCGGACGTCTACATCTACTCGGACCACTACAAGGGCGCCGAGTCGGGACAATCTCCGGGCTTTGCATTGTCGCTGGTGGCCGAGACGACTACTGGGGTGTTCCTTGGGGCAGAGGCGGCTGCTGAGCCCGGAGTTCTGCCGGAAGACGTCGCGACGCGAGCTTCACACTACCTGTGTGAGGAGATTCAGAAGGGAGGGTGCGTGGATTCGACGAACCAGGCTCTGGTGTTGATGCTGATGGCGCTGGGACCCGAAGATGTGGCCAAGGTGCGGTTCGGCAAGCTCACACCGCACAGCATCGAGTGCTTGCGCCACCTGCGCGACTTCTTTGGCATCACGTTCAAGATTAAGCCCGACCCGGAGACCAAGACGGTGCTGCTCTCATGTCTCGGTGTGGGCTTCAAGAACCTGGCCAAGAAGGTCACTTAGGCACGAGTTTCTTAATAGACAGAATGCATGTTTGAACATATCCATCGTTGACAGCGAATACAGCTCATTTCCGACGCATCTTGGACGCTTTAACAGCCTCTCCACCGGCAGCTCCCATTTTCATGGCTGGCTTAGGGACTGGTGTTGCTCCACTTCGACCTGGAGGATGAATACCCGTCAAGTTTGCAGGAAGCTGGTCTCGAGGTCGTCCAGGCTCTCGAAGTTTCTGTCGAGCTGCAACGAGCCACTTCCGAGCCAACGCTGTTGATGCAGCGTTGAGCTTCACTGGTTGACGAGTCCATTCGTATCGGTGCTGCAGAACTTCCTCTTCGTCATCGCTCACATCTAACTGCTGTCGACGCTTGCCGCTCTTACCGAAGACACGCTCTTGAGCTGTGCGATACCATTTCTGAAGCAACGCGTAGGACGCTGCGTTCAATTGAACAGGCCCCAGCTCGTCGTCACCCGGACCCTCACCTCGGTCACCACCAAGACCTCGCAGATCACCAAGCTGCTGGCCCGTGGTCTTCATGTGAACGATGCAGTTAAGACAAAGCGTTTTGAACTTCTGGTGCTTGACAAAGAACTCTTTCCAACCGACAGCGTCGAATTCTTCCGATAACGATTGACTCTCAAACTTGTCGCCAAGAACTTCGATGGGAATTGCCATCTCCACCTGCAGTTGGCGTCGCGACAGACACATTTCGCACTCGCTTTTGCGTGCTTGCTGGATGAGAGGCTGCACAACTGTCTTAAGCCTCAGGATTCGGCGAGCCCGTGCTAACCAGAGCCTGATGATCGTACGGGAAGGAGCGGATAGTGTTACAGGACCAAACCGTGGCCGACCGTCATCTTCTGCTTCATCGTCTGAAACCTGGGGGTTTAAACTGTCAAGAATCTTTGCGAATTGGGAGAGCAAGTATGGTCGTGCCCGACGCAGTGTTCGAGGGGTTAGAATCGAGGGTAGTTGGCTCACAAGCCACGAGCGGTTGTAGTTAAGGAATTTGTTACGGAAAGTGTCGGATGTGATGCGCTGGTTCATGAGGTAGGCCTCATGAGAGGCTCCTTTGATCTTCTCCAGGTCCTCCCATCGAGGAATACCAAACTCATCATCCTCATCAGGTGGTGCCAGCCATGCTGTGTTCTCGTGTTTGACCTTCCAGACTTCAAACCTGATAGCCAAAAACATGGCCAGAGTGCGGGCAAAACTTGCGGTGGTTACTACAAAAGCAACTAGCAATGGCATAGCTGGGTCTCCAAACAAATTGTAACTAGCTCGTGCCATGATTTCGATGCCGACAATGAAAAACATGATCCCAGAAATGTGGATGGTGCTCATCATAAAGAACTGCGACGAGAAGCACATTTGATCCAGGGTGCGAAGGCGATCTTCGATACACTCGTCCAAATTCGGTTCGAGGCCTTTCCAACGCATTTCTCGTTGAAGGAAGCGATATCGACAATACACAAGGTAGTCGTACAGTTTCCAACCATGGATGATCTCGACCACATTCAAAACAAATACTTCCGCTACGAGCTGGAAAAATAGGATAATAAGTGAGTGCCAGAGGTAGATCTCCATGTCCTTTTCACGAATATTGTACAGGATAGGCAGCATGACCTCTTCGCGGAAGAACATCATGATGAGAATCAACACAGGCTGGTAGAACATAGCTATTCGTTCCATGGAAGCGTCCGCGTAAAGCTCGATGATCGGCTCCACGGTGTCCCCTTCACCCTCTGTTTCTTTTTCCTTTTCCTTTTCTTTTTCTTTTTCCTTCTTCCCATGTGTTGCAGCGACGGCAGCAGTAGACCGCGTGAAACTCCTGAACAATAGTAGTGCACCACGTCCAAGAACCTTGAGTTTCTTCCAGCAAAACTCCAGTATTTCCTTAATAAAATCCGCGACGGCCTCTTTGGTTGATTCTACATACACTCGCATGAGCAGCATTATCCCGAAGTCAAGCGTGCCACCCAGAAGAAAGTCAGCGAAGTCAGTGGCACCGAATGTCATTAAGCCACCGATTAGGTTCAGCGCCGAGACGAGAGGTGACATGAGCAAGGCTTCATAAAGTTGATACTCGACCCAGTGTTCCACAATAGCGTTCACAACTTCTGTCCCCACAATGACAAAGAACATGTAGTTTCCGAATGAGCTCCAGAATGAAAACTCGAGCATCAGAACGAGGAAAAGAGCTAGAAGAATAGACGTAAAAATCATGTTAGCCCGCTTCCACTGGGTGGGCCACCAGATATTGCGCTCCTGAGCTTCTCGGTCATTTTGCTCGGCCATAACCTTTTCAGAGATCGAAACTGATTTGGGCAGAAAAATCCGCGCACCCAGCACAATAAGGTAGAAGCCTAAGATAAGAAAGCAGATTCCGGTTCTTCCTTTTCGAGTCTCCGGGACGAGGTCAGGGTCAAGCTTGGTGTTAATATAGTTGGGCACGACATTATCCAGCAGCCAGTATCCAGTCGAGGTAAAGTATAAGTCACCTTTTAGTAAAACATAAAAACTCCAAACCACGCCAAAAATCGGCACCGAGGCCATCGCGACACCAACACAAGGGGGCGGTGCAATTAGCGCGAAAACAGGCCAAAAGCGGAAGCGTGGAGGTGATTGCAGCAGTACCGTGATGCGGACCACGATCCAGTAAATGACTGCGGCAACGCACAGCATACTCCCTTTAACGAAGAAGAGCCCGACATACACCTGCTTCTCAAAGGCAAACTCGATAATGAGCTCGAAGTAGTTGAGGGGATGGAGATTGACGCTGAAAGTATACTTAGTGTTTGTCGAGTCCCGATCATAACTGTCGTATACAAGGGTTGCCTTGATGATTCGCTTGACGTGGTCGTTTAGCTGGTAATACTCCACGTCGAGAGTTACTGACCGTGGAAACACAACGCCGAGCAATCTCCTTCAAGATTTTTAGAGGCGGAGCTATCGACCTTGACAGGGATGAAGTAGTCAGATCCAAATTTACTAGCGAGTTCATCGTAATATTGTCCGCCACGAAGGTAGTCTGCCAAGGCTGCCGGTTCTCGCAGCAAATAGTACAACTCTGTGTCCTGGGCTTGTTCAAACCATCGCGGCGTTACGTCAGCGTTGGGTAGATTTTCTTCGTAATTGCACTGGATATCCATCATGCAGATATCCGCAGTTGGTTCTTCGCCAATATCCAGAGGTCCAATATTGCGAATATCATCCTGGCTCGGCAGTGGGGATACGCTCGTCGCCACCAAGTACGCCCATAACTGCCCGTTTCCGATGTCATACCTGGCAGCTGGCACGAATCACTTTCAAACAGATCGAAAAGCTGCATGTACGAGTCGTACTCCTTGCAGTTTGACAAGAATGGCAAGTATGAAAGCAGCATCTTGTCAAACTTGAACAGGTATTGCGATCCTGTAGTATCAGTTGGATCCAAATACATCTCCTGGAACGTCTCACGGTACTTTTCAACCATGTCGTGTGTCATGGAAGCGGAACTGTAAGGCATCAACCAGTAAGATGTATCTGTCACAACATCGCTGTACGGATCAAGAATGAGCGGCACCTCGTCAGCAGATTCGCTCACGTTGTGGGACATCAACACCCGCCCACGCTCATACGCCTCGTATTTCGGTGGGAGGTTAAGCGGTGCCGATGTGTAGTCTGCATCGCCTCCGAAGTAAGCTACCAGAAAGGTGTAGTCGCGTGGTACCATTTGCTCTTCATACGAAATTGAACGGGATAGAGGCCGGGTATCGGCATCCACACCCTGGGTGACATTACTTCGCGTTGGTGTTTTGAGCTTCACGACAGTCGAATTGACGAAGAACGGAGCTACCGAAACGTAGAGGCCGTACATGATATGAATCTCAACTTTGAACGTGATGTCCTCCAAGGCGAGTAGCGTAATGTTCAATAAATCATTCTTGTCCACAGCAGTTGACAGGAACCAGCGTGGCAATTCCACGGGAAGATGGCAAGGAGAAGTCTCGATATCAGGGCCGCTAGGCAGCACGACACCACGTGAATCACAAGTTTGGTCTTCGCAAGTGCTATTCTTCACAAAAATCGCAATCTTGTAGTGCTCGTCGTAAACAAGATCATCAGGTAAGTGACGGAAGTCGAACGATAGCTTTGCCTTCCCGAGACCAGTAAGCGCAAACCACGCTTTGTCATCATTTCGGAAGCCCTCTTCTTCTTCCACACGTATCAAGCACGTCGCCATGACCGTTTTTATATCTGAAGCTGAAGCATTCATGTTTGGTACAATCGCAAAGCTGGCAGACGTCGTAGAAAAATGGACACCGTAGTTCGACACAGTTACCTGCACAGTTTGGGAGAATGAACTTCCAGTCACCGGGTTGGGGCTAGTGCTGCCGATAAATGGCGGCGCTCGACATGTAACCCGCGTGCTGCTCACGAAAAACGCTGGTGAGATTTGCGTGTCTGTAGACTGCGGCAGCTGAAACTTGCAGACCAGACGGCTGGTATTAGCGAAGTTCCGTCCAATAACGGTCAACAGCATTCCACCGCTTGTGCCAATTTTCGGAGGGCATACACGAATGGTATCCAACGTGTCATTTTTCCAGAATGGTACCGATGCTGACTCGTTCACCGGGTAAATGACGTTAACAGCTTCCACTTCACCGGTTCGTGCCTTTTCCACGGTGGAATCGAAGCTGATCTGGGTCCCTTGAAAATCGTAGCTAAATTTCGGGTAGTATTGCTTCTCTGGCAATTTATCGCAGACCGGCACAGGTCGGATGCTGCAGTCCATCAACTCGTTGGTACTTGGTGCTGACCAAGTGCCGCTTGGACAGTTAATATAAATGCTACTGCTGTTAGCGGTACCGGTCGGACAAAACTTTCCATCAGGACATTTACTCTTGTTCTTCTCGGTAGTCTTCGTGCCGCGAACACAAATATTGCCGTCTTCGCAAACGTTGCATACTGATCAGAGATCGGAGTCGCCGGCGAGCAATAGTAGCCAGCAGGGCACATGTGATCGAATTGTCCGCGTCGATTTGTCCCTTCACCACACACGTATCCAGCCGCACACGGTAAACTTGTAGATAATGTAAACATACCAGAACTACCGCATACTCTTCCTGCGGGGCAGATTTCACAGTACGAAATGTCAGTCAGTCCAGTGTGAGGAGACCATGTTCCTTCCGGACAAGCACGGCAAGTGGTACTGTCAGCTAGAGATCGATAAGTTCCTCTTGGACACAATGAGGGAATGTACGTTCCAAACCCTGGACAACTATGACCAGCCGGACAAATCTCGCATTCCACAGTGGCCATCAGCGGAGTGTATGTTCCAGGGAAACACAGTGTAGCTGCAACTGACCCGGCCGTCCCAGCAAAACTACCGACTTGCGCTTGGATGGGAATACTCGATCCAGGCGGACAGTAGTGTCCAGCGAAGCAAACTCTAGTTCCTGATGCAGTTGGTGTTGCTTCCTCGCAATAAGTTCCTTCGGTACAAAGTTGTGGGGCCACGGCGCCTTCCGGTCGATTCGGAACCCAATCAACTGTCGTATTGTGCGCTACTCCACCTAAACAATATGTCCCCTGTGGACAGGGCATGGGTCGATAAGGACTTATGTCGGATGGGTCTAGTGTTCGTGTTCCATTCCCACAGATATATCCCGCGGGACACAACAAAATTGGAGACGACAATCCGGTCGAAATGCATACAAAACCAGCAGGACATAGCACCGGTGCTAGCATTTTGGGCTGCGGACACACGTGGCCGGTTGGGCAGAGTGTGCAGTTCGACTGTTTTGGGAATGGGTTATACGTTCCAGGATAGCAATCTCGGGGTCGAAGGTTACCAACCCCAGGACAATATTGGCCAACAGGACAGACAACGGCGTCGACATCGTTAGGACAGTAATGACCCGTTGGGCATGGGCCTTTTCCTTCCGGTGTACTTGATCCTCGTGGACAAAAGAAGCCCGGATAGCATTTCTGCGGCGTGCTGTAATTATTGGCCTGCACTTGCTGCACTGCGACACCGCCTCGACAAAACGTGCCAATTGGACATGGATATGGACGTTCAGCAAGAAGAAGGGTGCTGTTTTCGGCACACAATTGAGAGTCACAGCTGCCTTCGCTTGGAGGGTGTTCCAGTTTCCGACTTCCAATAGCAGGGGCTTCACGAGGCACAAAAGCCCAAGCACGAGAGCTTTCAATGAAAGTGGCAAGGTCAGTTTCGTTATTGACAGCGTACTGTGAGTTGTCGAGGAAGTCACGAATGTCCGCCGTTTTTGTTCCTTTACGACAGTAGTGTCCTGATGGGCATCTCTTAACGGGTGTTCGGAGGCCATGCTCATCACAAACCATTCCAGCGCGGCACAATACGGGTTTGTTCATGCCATGGTCAGGACAAAAGTACCCAACCGGGCACGGAAGGCACGTCGTCTGACTTTGCCGAGGTTGAAATGTTCCAGGTGAGCACACGGAAAAATTGGTGCTGCCATTTGGTTCAGATATTGTTCCGTTTGGAGTTGGAAGGATATTTCCATTGGTGCAGTATTGTGCCTTCGGACACTTCTGCTGGTACGTGAACCGGAGGCTGCTGTTCGTAAAATCCACTAGGTTATACGTGAGTTCCACTGAAACCACACCATTTGTACTTCGCAGGTCAACGATTTGTCGAGGAGCTACACAAGCAGCCATTGATTCCGAAAGATAAGTGGCAGGGCTCATAGCCTCGCCGAATCGACAAGAAAACAGAGTATTGTTCACGAAATTGCGCCCTTGTAAGAACACGGTAGTGCCTCCTTCCTTCAACCCTTTCGTTGGAAACAAGCGAGATACTGACATGTCTTTCAGGAATAAATACGAGGCCGAACTAGTTGATGCATCCACATCGTTATTACTAACACGTACTGTTACTTCGCCGGGTGACGTGCGTGGTGCTGCACAAGAAATCATTTCTGGACTGATGAAAACTGCGGGAACCATTCCAGAGCTAAATAAACAGGTCAACGAGACAGAATCAATGAAACCCGTTCCACGGACGTTTATAACCGTGTTTGCATCGATAGCAAGACCAACATTCGGGGTCACTTCGTAAATCACAATGTCAGCTACGTACTCAAAGGCAAACTTTGATGCGGTAAAATCAACACCATTGGTGCTCACTTGAACCATTTGTTTCCCTGGGGCTTCGACTGCTGGGGTAACACATTTCATCAAATTTGGTGTAAGCACTTCGCCCACAATACTTTTGGACCCGATACGGCACTTCACAATTCCATTATCTGTGATATCGAGGTTATACCACTGTATCATGAGCTCTGTCCCTCCAGAAACACTTCCGAAATGAGGAGTCACAGACACAATATCACTTGCTGTGGTGTACGTAAAAACACCGGGTTGGACGTGAAAGAAATATTGTTGTTCGTCACGACCACCCTCACAATAGAAGTCGTATCACGTTGTGGTGGACTTACACATATTACTTCGCTGGACGAAACAAATTTCACAACTTGAACTGTTTCGAGATCGCCAAATCCACATCGCAGCTGTGATCCCTTCCGAAAATGCCTTCCGTATATTCTCACTGGGGTCCCACCTGTCAGTGGACCATGAGTGGGGTTATATACTCAACAAAGGCATCCGTATACACGGTGACGCTGGTCGGACTGTTTGAAAAGGACCGACCATCGTTTGATACTTGGAACGTGTAGCGATTCGGTTGTAGCCGAGGCGACGTACAAGCGATCTGGTTGGCAGAATGGTACCTCGCCCCGACAATGACGGAGCCGAATCGGCACGCCAGCTCCCCAGAATTCCAGAAGTTAATCCCGTGTGCGGTGACTATCGTACCGCCACGAGTAGGCACTTCGGGGGATCCACAGCAGATATGACCGGAAGAGGCGGAGATACTATCGTACCCACGGGCTGATTCTCCATCAATGCTTGTTTCTTCGCTGTAGCAACCTCGGGGCTCAAATATGTGAACATGAATCCGTGTGAAGGAACTTCAGCGCCATGATCCCATAGTTTGATCGGTACATCGCCATATTTCATTTGTTTTGGTGATGTGCATTGAAGCAAGCTCGGCCTTACGACGTACGCGAAGACGAAGATTCCTCCGAAGCTGCAATGAGATACAAGATCCAAGCTAGTGCCCGTAATTGACACAACATCACCTCCCTCCATGAAGCCAATCGTCGGATCAACCGAAGCAATCAACGGAGGTTTTACGAACTGAAGGAAAGCAAAACTCTGGGACGTCTGTTTTCCGTCGTTGGAAATGCGAACTCTTCGGAAGGCTGGCGGCAATGTTGGAACGTAACAATGCACACGAGTTGACGATTCAAATACGGCAGGAACCAACACGTCGTCGAAAAAGCAGCTAAGGTTTCTGTCATTTCGAGCATTTTCGGTGACAAGCGTTACTTTCCCTCCTGCAACAGCAGATATCCGCTGCGGCGATACAGATTTAATTTCTTCAGTTGGAGCAAACGTGAAAAATACGGGGTTTGTTGAAAATCGAGCTTGTTGTCGGCCACTGTAACTTGCGCTTGCTCGGAATGATTCAACCACGGTGTAACGCATTGCATCAGAGTGTTTGACAGCACTACTGACTCAACAGCTTCCGTTGCTCCAAAGTAACATGTAGACTCTGTCACTTTGAAGTTTTCCCTTGAACAGATACCGTAGTTCCCCCAAACGTGTTCCAATGTTTGGAGATACCGCCAGGACAGTAGGCGGGAATTTAAACGAAAATATCCATGGGTCTCCAACGTTCAAACAGTCTTGGCCATTGGTGGTCACACGAACTTCACGGGAGTTTATTCCTGATGCGGGTGTAGTGCATTCAATCAGTGACGAATTGATAAACGTGGCTTGCGTTTGAATGTCTCCAAAGCAGCACGAAAGTTGCGGGGTGTCTATAAAGTGCCAGCCACTCACTTTAATTATCGTTCCACCGCGATAGGTGCCATTATTGGGAGATACGTTCGTGATACCGATAGGGTTATGCACTTCCAGATCTAGTGAAGCATTTGAAACCACAGTATCATGCGATCTGACGTAGACATTAACAACACCCACATATTTAACAACAGGAGTGACACACTGCAGGCGTGTGTCACTGATAACCTCTGCTTCAACACATCCCGGAGGAGATTTAGGAGCGCTGAAGCAGCAAAACAGATCCGCATCTCGTCGGAACTGACTTCCACATAGTGTGACTTTGCATCCGCCTCCATTATCGCAGAGCCACGGTTCCAGAGAGGTCAGGATAACATCTTGATAATACGTAAACAGTAGATTTTGCAGTCGTGGGGTCGATATCTCGTTCACGATTAGTGCGATGGACACTGCGCCGAGTTTCCCGTAAGGTGCAACACAACCACCTCTGATTGCGAGTGGTATGTCGCTGTTACAATCCCAAGATCATCGTCTTCATCGGAAAATACACAAGTCATGCTCGTGGAGTTCATAAACCCACTACCATTGAGATAGATTTCATATCCCCCACTTAAAGGGCCAACGTCAGGTTTTAGCGTGTAGATCGACGGCAGTTGGATGTAAATAAAGTCTGCCGTCGTGGTCGTAAAATCCTGTCCATTCAGTGAGATACTTAGCTTGGTACTTCCTAGAGCATGGGGTGGTGCATCACATGAAATGGTTGTATCATTCCAGAAGGTGGCGACACTCCGCTCAGTTCCAAAACGACATTCTAGCTCCGTGGAGTACCGTAAATGACGTCCTTGCAAATAAATCGTTGTCCCACCACCGATATCTGCAACTAAAGGCTCCACAGCTTCAATGATAGGCTCAAGTACATACTCAAATTGAACTGAGAGCATGGTGATGTCTTGACCGTTCAACGCTAGCATAATTGAAACTCGTTGAGAGGTAAATGTAGTAGGTGAGAGTTTCGACGGCGAGGGGAGTGACACACTCAATCGCAGAGTCATTCAGTAACCATGCACGGTTGCAGTGAGACTGGTCTCCGAAGCAGCACTGAGTAAACTTTGACGAATACAAATTCAGCCCCACAAACTGCATCAATGTTCCTCCGCTTGCTGGCCCTGACGTCGGAATAACATCTTGAATTACTGGAGGCAGCATATATGAATAAAGAACGCTGTTCGTCGTAAAATCAATGCCATCATTGACAGACACTTCAACAACCACTGTCTCCGCATAAGTTTTGCCTGGCGCGATGCACAGCATTTCCGTGTCGGACTGTACAATCCCTCGGACCAAGGAATCCCCAAAAAGACACCATGGAGCCTCAGGTTCAAATCCAATACCAGTGACAGTAACCAATGTTGAACCATCAATGACTCCGCGAGTAGGTGATAGACGGAATACTTGTGGATTCGTTTGATTCATGGACGTTTGGCTTGGTGTAGCAAAGTCAGAGATGTTAACTGAAGCGTAGACGCTTTCTTCAACGTCTGCACTACTTGAGGCATTTGAGGTGCTATTGTCAGCTACGAGAGGGGAGTGATACATATCAACTTGTCATCATTTTCAACTGATGCTGCATCCACCCCATCGCCAACCCTGCACCAGTGTGTTGCGTCTTTAACGAAATTTCCCCACTGGACATCGCATCGGAGTCTACTTCTACACTATCAGGCCGTAAATCAACTTCATTCAACAAAATTGGTAGTGCTTCTTGGTTCGGACGATCAACACTTTCCCCGAAACAAGTTCGGTACTGGGACACACTGGAGAGGTATTGCCAAAGAAGTATAACTGAGAAAACTGCACAAGATGATGGCCATCAATTTGTACGCTTGTGTGGTCATTAAGCGAATAATAAGGCGGTGTTGCTGCAGAGATTTGAGGTGAGGGTAGAGTTACGCTCTTATTGGTACCAACAACAGTTTCGTTATTGATTGACACCTGTAACATAGCACACTCCATTCCAGGAACATTTACGGCTGTAAAGTTAACTTCTCCAAACGACCAGAATAATGAGTCTGCCAATGGTAAGAACCTGGAAAAGTTTCCAGTTAAAGCAACATTTGCTCCACCGCCCACTCCACTCGACGTTGATATGGTAGAATTGACGCTGGATATCGACAGCATGTCAAAAGCTGGAGGAGTCAGTTCCATTTCCCAGACGTAGCCATGTGACCGGTTATATAGTTCTTCTAGTCCCGTGGAATCAGACATGTTTAATTTGTACATTCCACTTGAATTAGTTGTATATATCGACATCAGTGTTTGTGTATCCCAGAGATTGCCATGAGATCGATTAAAGAAATCTACTATCGAAATTGGAAGTGAGGACTGGGACAGGTTTACGTAGTTCATGCCACTTGAATTAACTGTTGGCACCGGCAACAGTTTGGCATCGCCAGCTTCAACAGGCACGACAGAGAAATTCCCGTCCAAATCACCGAACGAAAATTGGGTTAAATTTGAGCGGTTCCCTCCTTCAGGCGCCATTACGGGCATATTAGCTGGAACTGGAGGTAAATAGGACACCACAAAAGCACATAGTGGCTCTAACACGGCATCACAGTATAGCTCCAGCTCATAGTTACTTGGTGGAGGTTGGTAGACCATGGTGGGATACTCCTTCTTTTCTGGCCTATTCTGCGGCAACTCCACGGGCTTTAGGCGGGTTCGATTAGGGAACCCGCATGCTGGGCAAACTGACTGCTCGCTAACTCCATCGGATACAGGTCAGATTCAACAATTGACGAACTCATGCTCTGGTTCGTCTGTGGAGCAATTTTGGGGGTTCCGAATAGTACGAAAATCGTACGTTAGCCCCGTCTTCAACATGAGCAAGAGTATTGAAAACGCGAACACTGGCAGCTACAGTGTCGTTGGCTATCGTAGACGGTGTGGTGCATTCAAGAGTAGAAGCATCAACTACTCGAGCGGCAACACTCCTGTCCCCAAATAAGCACTGGATTCCGTCATGGAAGCCAAACACTCCACTAATGGTAACAATTGTACCGCCCACGACAGACCCACGGCGAGGATACACACCAGCAATCGACATTCGTGGCAGGATTTTGTACGATGCTGCTGACTTCGAAAAATCGATACCGTTATTCGAGACGCGTATACGCTTTACCCCCAGTTTCGTGAATGGGACAACGCATTCGATCTGAGAGGATGATATGAATGCCACAACGGATGACACGACATCATCGAACATGCACGTCAAACTTGCTGAATCGATAAAGTTTGCGCCATCAACTTGCACATTTCGCTCCACATCACTAGACTGAATGCCCTGGGGAGGATAAACCTTGAACACGTCTTCGCGAAGAACTGTCTCAAACCTAGCAAAACCGCTCGCACTTCGACTTGAGCCTTCGATAATTAGGTCCACCGAGTGCACCCCAATATTCATCGGTGGTGTGATACACTGTAATGTACCGTCCTCGAACATATGAGCATTTACCGCAGTTGATCTATTAAAAGACACATCACGGTTAATCGCTGCTGAACGTTTTGCGCCGCAATAATTACTGCAGTTCCTCCGTCTGAGGGACCAAAGGTGGGGCTGATACTAGTGATCATTACAGGGGCGAAAAACGTGAATTGTAGTGTCGGAGATACTTCGTCACCAAATGATACCCAGAAGTCAACAATGGACGACGTATTATCAATTCTAATGGCTGGGGTTTGACAAGTCAATTCCGTAGATGACACCACTGCAGCTTTCACATTATGTTGCTCCCCAAAATGGCATATGACTTGCATATCTACAACAAATCCAGACCCGTTTACGTTGACTATGGTGCCACCGGTAGTGGAGCTGGAAGATGGCGTAACTCGATGAATATTAGCAGTATGAATTGCAGAGGCCAAAAAGATTCTCTCGTAACTTGAACATCATTTTGCGACGGCGAACCTTTACAGGAGTCTAAAGAATCGATACCGTCGTTCACATCACATTCTTCAAAATAATCCGACGATAATACCAATGGTGCTTCTGCTTTAGAAGAGGTGAATTCCAAGACCTTTCATTCCATACATCCAAGCGTACAAGACCTTCCTTCGTTTGATCCAGAGCACTGTGATCATCGCGAGTCATCGATGCAGCAGGAACACACCTCGATTCATTTATAATTGGTAGATCCAGAACCCAAGGCATCTCTCCACCACTTTCACTCCATTCATCCAAAGGTGCAAGGCCTGTAAATGCAGGTTGATCCAAAATACTTTGAGCTGGAGACATAGGATCAGACCCGGAGTTATTGATGATTGGTAGATCCGCAACCCAAGGCATTCTTCCATCATTTGCTCGATAAATATTTAAGCACAATAACTCATTAAAGAAGCATTTCCAGTTCGGCGTATTGCCTTGCAGTGTTTCACTAGGTTCAATCTGATGAGCTGTGGCCACCACGTGTCGACCCAAAATTTGGTTCAAGCGTCCATGAAAAGCTGCCGCTTGTCGAATCGCCAATGGGTAGCACTTTGATATTGGATTCATTCTCCACTCCACTCAGAACAACAGGAGCCGCCGGACCGCCATTCACGATAAATATTTTAGGCTCAATGTACTGCGTAAGCGGTGTGTGGTAGCAAGATACGGCAACAGCACCTTCCGCAACAAATCCATCGTATCCAGCAATCGTAACGCTTATGTTCGATGACGATGAAATAAATGGTGGATGGCAGACCATTTCATGCTCACTCACAAAATCAGCAGGAACCGGTATCCTATCAAAGATACACGCTAGCTGTGAAACGTTTGAAAACCCGGTGCCTGACATAATGAGTTCTTCTTTTCCGAAGCAGGCGAACAACTTCGGACTCACTGATTCCAACGTAAAATTGGAAACTGACTGGATCAGGAGACGCTCGCTCCAGTCCTGGCCATTTAAACTGACAGATAGATTCACAGGTGAACCCTCCGAAAAAACAGCTTGAGAGATGGGGCACAATAGCTCTGCTGTAGAAACCCAGACAGCTAATTCAACCAGAGAATTTACTCGACACCAATAATTCGATGACACGAGTTGCTCTCCAAAACCTGAACCAACCCATTAAAATTCGTCGGTAGTATGTCAGGCGAGACTGCGGTTACGCTAAGATCTCGCGCATAGCGGAATTCGCGCTGAAATTTAAACCGGAAGTTGCCCCCACGTCCGAAAGAGTTAGCGTGACGAATTCAAGTTCGTTTCCATTAGACGGTGTCACACACGAAATGTGAGTGGAGTTTTCCCACGTGGCTACAGTTGATGCATTCATACCAAAGATGCAAACGAATGCCATTCGCTCATCAAATCCATCACCACGAAGCAGTAAGGTTGTTCCTCCACTTGCTCTTCCGACGTGCGGCCAAAACGAGTAAATTGAGGTTTCGCGGACAATACTGTACATCCATTCGTCTTTGCTTGCAGAAGAGATGAAATCGTCGCCATTGGCGCCAATATATAGCCCTTCCACAGTACCAACATCAGTTGTGCCATTGAATGACGAAGCAAGTATTGGGCCGATAGTTGCGTTGAACCCCATAATGGTTGCATTCCCTAACAATCCAATTCCAGTGTTATTCACCAATCCTAAAGGAAAGAAGGATTTCTCGTATGGTGGACATGTCAAACGATGAAACTTCATCACACCCAGGTCTGCAGTAGTGACCCGCTTTCTTCTGACAGGTGGAAGCACAACCGGCTCCGCTGTTACATTTGATGGCAATCTGAGTGGTACTTTATCAAGAACGTTGGTAGTTTTTCGAAGGACTCCATCGCCTGGGATGATGTAATGTACTTCAGGATCTACGGATACAGCTTCATCAGAAATGTTCCACAACTATACATATGTAAACATAATCATACAGCGCTTACCTCTGAACGTAAATGGTAACAGCGGCGAAAAATCTTGCCGTTTGTGGACACCGGTATTGAATCAATTTGTTCGTAGAGGAATGGGATTGGATTGGAGTAGAAGGTGACATTATCCGTCACCATGACAAAGGTTCGACTCAACGTGTCCGTGCTTGCTGGAGGTGCTGTACATTCGAGGAAAGTGTCAGACATAATTGAAGCTAATACAAGCGGTGATAGTCCAAAACGACACCAAAGGCCTCCAGTCGACTTCCGCATAAACCCTTTCCCAACGACAGATATCTTCGTTCCTCCTGTAGTGTTCCCGCGAGTTGGAGCTATCTCGGCAATGGACCATACATGATCAGAGTGATTTCCTTGAATGCTCAGGGACACTGACACGTCCTCGCTGATGGAGAAATCTGGCAGCGAGCTTACTCGAATGAATACGACCTCATGTCCGTAAAGGTTGGGGCTCGAATAAATACAAGCGACTTGATGATGTCATTCACAGCAGCAATTGGTCCACTTAGCGCAACCCAGCTAGACGCTTCATCACCACTTGGTTGTTTTGAGACGGTAGAAGGAAATGTACTGCTCGGTAACGTGAACTGCACCTCTCCAACAGGTGTCATAGTGAACAAACGCACATATACCAGCTCCGTGCCAATAATATCCCCTCCAATAGCTTGATAGTATACCCACTAAATTGTACCGCGGATAGCTCCAAAGGCACAATAGCAATCGGGTCGTCAACGCTCTGAACCACGAGAGGGATGATTTTGAACGCTTCTGTAATCGTTTCGTCGAGGTAGTTAAAGTCGATTATTCGAATACCAAGCTGCTCCGCATGCAGTTGGAAATTAAAATCTTTGTCAGGACGGTATTGAATCTCGAACAGTGCTGTGTTAATCGCCCGTAAGTCACCACGGAATCGTACGAACTGATCCGATGCACCGTCACCCTCAAGTATGTCAATTTGATCCGTTGACCCGAGAGTCATCACACCACTTAGCACGTACAACTGCATTTCGAATGTCGAGTTGCTGTGGGCGAACGCAGGGTCAACGTCGTAAGCTCGGACACCAAATATGCTAATTTGTTGATCTTCAAGCAAGTACTGAGGACCTGGGACAATCAACTCCGGTGGATCGTTCACGGAATCTATGTGAATCACAATGGACACTTCGTCTGTCGTTGCGGATGAGAAACCAGTGATTCCTTCGTCAACTACCTTTATCCGAAGCACGTCATCTCCGTACCAATTTAAGTAACTTCGATACCACACGTTGGCTAAAAAGGTGTTTACACTACTTAATGTGCCACTGAACAACAAATAGTCATTACGGTCCCCGTCGCCAGTGCCAAACGTGATTCCAGGCGTTGGATCAAGCGATAATATTCCATTTTGAACGGTCATGTTGACCGTCACTTCATAATCGAGTGCCATTTGACTACTTGTATCGCTAATGGAAATACCCGTGATCTCCAACGTGATATCTTCTTTCCCAGAAACGAGTGAAGGCGCGATAACTTTTGGATCATTGTTCCAAGAGTTAACGCTTATAAAAATGGATGCGTACGACGATGCTTCGTCCGTGATAAATGATACTGCCCTCCATTGACTCCCATCCACGTTCTTCCACTGCAGTCTTGCGGTGTGACTTCCGCCGGCTAGAGGCATCACCATGCTAGCGCGTGCGTTCTTAATGCCACGAACAGTTCCATCTACCAGCGACGACATATGCCGGTATGCGACTCCATCAATAACTAGACGAGTTTGAACACGGCTCCACGAATCTTCACTCCAGCTGCTGAATTGTGGGTTATCGCTCTGTGATAGCGGTAGATTGTAGCTTAGTGAGACTTGGGTTGCTTTTGGCAGTGTAAATTGAAGCACAGAGTCCCCACGTCCGACCATTGACCCGACGATGATTTCTTTAACTGACTTAATCTGTACACCGACACAGACTCCATGCCCCATTCACCAACTGCAGCCAGTATACGCCCCATTGCAAACCCATCCAACGCATTAGGCGACGAATACCAGGGCCGACTGGAGCCCAATAGTGACCTCCAGAACAACACAGCACTATATTCACCAGGAGGCAAGTTCATGATGATGCTGCCTTGAAGCTGGACGGTCGACTTCCTGTACCCTCAACGATTCCGTAGGATCCTGTCTCCCGATATCGCAGCCCGTTAATCTCAAGAACCGCCTCGATTTCATCATACGCCGCCACATCTACCCAGTCACGAAAACGTCAAGTACCAGAACTTCAGCGACCTCCAACAACCGTATAACAATAAAGGCGAAAACGAACCGCGAGAGTACTTGACCAATTCGGGCCGTACAGGTAGCTGATAAAAGACTCGTATCGTCGCCGACTCAGACAGTCGGAACTCTAGTGCCATGTCCGTCACTGCTTCCCACCTGTTCACTGACAGCAACGAGCCACTAGTCAGTGGTTGCGTGTACCAGATAAAGCGGTGCTGCGCTGACACCAGGAGATTCCTCCCGCCAGCGAAGCCGTCCAAGATGTCGCTGGCCACGGCCCACGTGACGACGTGCGTTCCTCGCTTCCGCCACTGCAGCTGCACGTCATGGCGGCCTCTTGGGATCTCCAGCACCAGGTGCCCGCTGGCCACCGCAGTTACAGGCTCTCGGTCGTCCAGCGTCGTCGCCGACTGGCGGTACGGCGAGCCGTCCACCACGACTCGGAACGAGAGCTCGCTCAGTTGAGCCACTTGGACGCCTTCGGATTGCAGATCTGTGACGTGAGACACTGCCACGTCGTACGAGATGGTCACCACTGCCTCGTTCGGCAGCTCCACAGTCACGTTGGTGTCGGGCACGTCCACCCACTTGTTGAGTGGTCTCTCGAGCGACGCCGGTGTCAACGGACTGACGCACCACATGAGCTTGGGCGACGCGCTCTGAGCTGCAGCATGGATCCAGCTGCTGCTGCAGAGGAGCCAACAGAGCAGCACACGGTGCCATCCAGTCGGCATCGCTCAGGTATTTTTATTAGGACGGATCTTGAGCGGCTCTTCGACAGTCAAAGCATATTTACGATCGCCGATAACATCGAAGAACGCACAGCAGGCACTGCATACGCTTTGGCCAGGGCTTGAAGCCACCAGAGCAGACTGCAGGACGCCGTCGTCCAACACAGTTCGCCTGCAGCGAAGTCACATGAGACTTTCGTTTACCCTCCTAAAGTCTTGATCAGATTGAACGGGGTTTCCAACCTATACGTTTTCTTAGTGAAAAAATGCCGAAAGATCGCTGCACGACGCCCCACAAAAGCGCAAAGGGGAAGCCGGTGGCAGGCAGACGACGAAGGATCGCGCAGACCGAGACTCCCAGCATCGGGGGACGTCGCAGTCGTCTTCACTTAGCAGGCAGTAGCAGAGAGAGACCTACAGCGCCATGTCCTCTGGCGGTACGCGCCCCCCTCTTCCTTAGCAGTCTCTCTTTCTCTCGCTAGCATCCTAACGGCCGTTACGTGTCTTCCTGCGCAGACGAAATGTTCGGGGCTGGCTCCCCACGGTATCAGAATCGGACTCGGACGTGAAGGAGGAGCCGGGCTCCAAGAAGCGTAAGCTGAGCCAGAAGGACAAGGGGAAGAAGGCCAAGAAGTCGCGCGCCGACTCGAGCGACGAGGACGACGCGGTACCTACCAGTCGGCTGCCATGTTATATACTGAAGTGGAGATAATTAAGGTATCTATTGTAGAAACCCAAGTCGACTTTCATTGAGGACGAGGCGTCCGAGAGCGAAGACGGAGGTGGCAACGACTCGGACGATGACGACGACGACGACGACGATGATGGGGAAGACCGCAACGAGTACGAGAACGATGGCTTTGTGGTGGATGACGAGGACGACGACGGATCTGACAGAGAGACCGGTAAGTCTCAAAGGTTAGCTGTTTGCTTACAGCAGAAGAGATTCTGACGAAGGTTTTGGGGGACATGATCCTTAATATTTAGCTCGCCACCGTCGTCGTCGACGCAAAAAGAGAAAAAGTTGAAACGTCTGAAACAAAAAGTGGAGGAGATCGATGACGAGGACCTGATGCTGGTGCGGGAGAACATGGGGATGGATACAGGACCGACTCACAGCGACAGTGATGACGACATGGGACGATCGTCGCGGAAGGTGAAGAATGAGGACGACTCGGGACTCATGTCCCGCGAGCTCAGTTACCGCATGTTCGGTGATTCAGACGAAGAGGAGGAAGACTCGGCGCCAACACGAGCGAACAACTATCTCGGCAACGACGAGTACGAAAGTGACGATATTGACGAGTTTATCGTTGATGACGACGAGGAAGGTCGCGAAGGACCGCGTAGGCGCAGGAAACAGGAGCCGATACCGGCATCTATGCAGGGACCGTCGGTGTATCAAATGGGAGAGGCTGAAGAGTTGTTTGGCGACATGGATGGCTTTTGGAGGCGACAGCAGGCAAACTTCCGCAGGAAAGCGCACCAAAGTCCAGGAAGGCTATCCTTCTGGAGAAGTTTGAGCCCAGCGTCTTGAAGGAACACATGATGACCTCGGACGTTGTCGCAGTGCGCGATAACGATCTGCCTGAGCGATATCAATATATTTACAAGAAGCGTGAATTTCCAGATGCTGAGGACCGTGCAGAAGAGTCCGAATGGATTAGTGATTTCATCATTAAGAACCTGGAGCGGAGAGGGCAGCGCAACAATGCTGCCTCACGAGGTGAAATTGTGTCCGCCATTGACACAGTGCTGCGCTTTTATCACGACGAGAAATTGGAGCCAGCATTTGTGCAGCGATACTGCAAGGAATATTGGAAAGTTGTTGGTTTGCACTCGGAAAATCTGTACGAGATTTTAGACCTGGACATTAAGTGGGATAAGCTGGAGCGGAAACGGCGATCATTCCAGAGTGGTATCCAGCGTGTAGTGGATTCGTCAGATGCCAAGGAGTCAGCTTTTGTGCGTAAATGCTATGAACAACTGTTTAGAACTCCGAACGAGAAGACCTACAAGGATTTGTCGGAGTTCTTTGCCCTTGACGCCCAAGAGTCTAGCGGCCAGGATAAGGAGGGCTCGGACCACAAGTATCGCCGCCCTGTGCGCCGCACGTTCTACCAGATCTGTACGAAGGCAGGACTTCGTCCAGTTTCTCTGGCCTTCACGATGAATGCTTCCGTCCTTGGCGGTATCGTGGATGGCGTAGACCACGAAGACTCGCTTCGTGACGTCCCCACACCGGAAGAAAGTCCTGGTGTTCTCGCCCAAAAGTACACGACAAAAGAATTTCCCACCGCAGACGACGTGATGAAAGGCGCCCGTCATATTGCTGCCAGCAAAGTGGCTGCAGAGCCCAACGTTCGAAAGTGCATTCGCGAATTGTATCGTCAAAACGCTGTGCTCAGCACTGAAGCGACTGCAAAGGGCCGCGAAGAAATTGACGAGTTCCACTATTGCCACGGTTTGCAGTACATTGAGAAGATGCCTGTTCTTGAAGTCTTTGAGGCCGGCGACATGTGGCTTAAAATCGCACGGGCTGAGAAAGAAGGGCTGCTTAAACTTACGATTATCAACGAAAAGGCCCAAGATTTGATGGATCCGTTGGAGCCGATTTATCTGTCGCCTGGGAATGACTCGGACGAGGAGTGGCAAAATCAGCGCCACCTTATTCTGCAAGAAGCTATTAACTCGTTTATGATCCTGTCATTTGAAAACGAACTGAAGCGGGACTTGACTGTGGCGTCTCGCGAGGTGGTTGTCAAACTGTGTGGCAATGCGCTTCGAGAGAGGCTGTCTGTGCGGCCTTACGAGCCTGCTGATGGTGTGGACCCGTTCATTGTCTCAATCTGGGTCGAAAGCACGATGGATTCGATCGCCCACATCGTCGCCCTTGACGTTAACGGAGAGTTAGTTGACAAAACTGAAGGATATTGCAAGCGCGATATGAACAACATCCAAAAGCTTTCTGCTACGTTGCTGAAATTCCTAACAGAGCACGCTCAAACACACGTCGTTGTCATTAATGTGTCTGCTGGCATGAAATGTATGGATATGGGTGGCGTGGTCGATGAGGTACGGCGTATGTTAGGTAGAGATGATGCGTCTCGCTATGGCAATGGAGATGGTCACGACTTCCTGGATATTGTCTTTTGAAAGATGATGTTCCAAACATGTACAGCCGCTCAAAGCGTGCAGACCAGGAGTTCCCCGAGGAATCGGAGTATGTGCGCGCTTCCATCGCCCTTGGTCGCTATCTCAGAAACCCCGCATCCGAACTGTGTGCCATGTGGGGAAGTGTAGCTATGAATGAGCCAAGCCGAGGGCGTGAATTGCTGTACCTGAACGTCCACACAATGCAGCACTCCCTCGTTAAGGACCTTCTCCTGAAGGAGTACGATCGTGCATTTGTGCAAGTCATTAACAAATATGGGTTGGACATTAATTTGCTCGCTAACCACAAACACACGTCGTATCAACTGCAATTTATTTGCGGTTTGGGACCTGTGAAGGCTGCGTCTGTGCTGGAAAAGGTGCGAGCTAAGAATTTCATCGAGAGACGCCAAGAGCTATTGTCAAAGGGCTTTGTGGGAAAGATTGTGTACCGCAACTGTGCTGGCTTTGTGCGCATTCGGGAGCGCGATGCGCTTCGTGAAGCTCCGTTGAACCCACTAGACGACACTCGCATCCACCCGGAAAGCTACTACATGGCCGTCAAAATTTGCGGCGATGCCAACAACAATTCAACAATCGACATGTACGACCCGAACCACTACTCGTATGCCGTGGAAGATACCATGTACCAGTCTGCGTCTGCGATTCGAAGCCGTAATGCGCCTTCGAATACTCGCCTTGGCGATGCTGAGATTCAGGATGTGTTGTCCGAGCTGGATTTGTCTGCCTATGCTGGTCGATTGGAGCTGCAAAAGAAGGGCCCCAAACTATTAACTCTGGAGTACATTAAGCGAGAGCTACGGTATCCCTACTTTGATAAACGCGCAAAGTATCAGGTCCCGAAGGACGAAGAGCTCTTCTTCTTGCTGAATGGCGAGACGCATGAAACTCTTCGCGTTGGAATGATCGTGCCAGCAACGCTGCTGCACATGTCCGGCGACGACTTTGTTCGCGTTCGGTTGCAAAGTGGCATGCGTGCTGCCTTGCATCGTGAGAAACTGCCCGACTATCTCCAAGAAGTGCGCTCGCAGGACTTCCCCAAGGGGATTACCGTGAACGCCAAGATCTTGTCTATCCAGCCTGACCGCGATGGACGCTACGAGCTGCAGCTAGGTTGCAACCGTCGTGCATTGATTGATATGTCCATGTGCTTCTATCCTGACAGATTCCCACGCTACACGAACTCCAAGTTAGTCGAAACGGATAGCATGGAACGAGTGGATCGTTTGGTGAATGTCCCGCCTGTAGAGGATGACAAGACCACCTTCTCTCAGGCTACACGCCCCGGTACACATCCGTCGAAGCGCAAGAAGCGACAGATCGCCCACCCTGTTTTCCGAAACATTAACTGTCAGACAGCGATGCAGTATTTGCGGGAGCAACCCATCGGCGAAGTCGTCATTCGCCCTAGTACACTAGGAACAGATCATCTGACGTTGACATGGAAGATGTTGGACGGGGTGTATCGCCACTTTGACATTCACGAGAAGAACAAGCCGTCTGAAGCTCGCATCGGCCAGACGCTGATCATTAAAGAGGAGAGCTACGAGAACATTGACGAGCTGATTGCGCGCTTCATTGACCCCATGAACAGTCTGGTGGACGACGTAGTGCGCTACAAGTACTACAAGAGCGCCTCAAAAGATAGTGTCGAGGAAGATTTGATCAAACAGAAGAAGGAACACCCGTCGCGCATCCCGTATGCCCTACACGTGTACAATAAGTTCCCTGGCTGCTTCTCGATCACCTATGTCGGGCGCGAGACGCCTCATAGTTGCCACATGGAGGTCAAGTCTGGCGGCTACCGCTTCTTCGGTCGAATCGAGTCGTCGATCTTGCCGACGCTGTCGCAGGCTCTTCAGTTTTTTAAGATGAAGGCGCTTGTTGCTCCGGCAGCGAGTTCGTCTCGTAGTCGCAACGAAAGCAGTAGCGGGCCCTTCGCACAGCGCGCCGGTGGCGCTCCGTATTCAGGAAGTGGCGGGCGTCCCAGGCAGAGCTCGCGTTGGGATGATCGACGCAGTGGGGACGCGCCAAACGGTCGTCGCTGGTAAGTAGACAGTCAGAAAGCCTGGGATTGAGTACGAGACCACGATCGGAGCAGAGCTGCAACCACAAGACCAGACAATAAAGATGCATCAGCAGCTTCATGCCGACTTGCATGGAAAACAAGCCACACAGTCGCAAAAAAGGAATAAAAGTACGTAAAAAAGAAACTGTCATAAATCTAGATTTTGTTATGTTAAATTTGCATCAGTTGGAAGTTTTGCTGGCGATGGCTGATGGCATGAGCAACGCCGACTTCGCGCGGATGTTCCGCAAGGAAGCGCGCCAGGAGGCAGTCGACGAGGCTCACACTACCGCAGAGGAGGCCTCAGACACTACTGAGCCCAACGGCATTTTCAATCCAATACAGGCGGCCAGGAGACGGCAACAAGAACTCGACACTTCCCACCAAGAACTTCCGACGACGTTGGGGGCCACTGGACTGGGCTTCGGGGCGAGAACAGGACTTGGATTAGGCGTTGGAGCCTCAGAGGAAAAGGAACAGAGCAGGATGAAGCCCAAGACGAAGACGTATGGCTGGGAGAAGCACACGACGGGCTTCGGCACTAAAATGCTGGCCAAGATGGGCTTTAAAGGGCGTCTGGGCAAGAAAGAGGACGGCGTGTCGGCCACTATTGAAGTCAAACAGCGTCCTACACAGATGGGTATTGGCTATGGCGACTTTGTAGAAGCTAGTAACCTCAAACAGAACAGGAACCTGCAGAAGGAACTGCGAGGGGAGACTGTGGAGGACGAAGAGAGTGAGAGGACAGTTGTCAAAGAGGATGACACATTGTGGAGGAAAAGAAAAGTTCCCTTGAGTGGGAAGAAGCACAGACGCGCAGCAGAGCTGACGCAGGAGATGCAGAACTTGAAGAGACAGAAGCACAAGGATGTCGTGTTGGATATGAGAGGGCCTGCTGTCCGCGTGCTGTCTGATGTGACTGCGGCGTACGATGTCGATGAGAAACGCGTGGAGGCTGCGAAGCCGAAGCTCGGCGATGAGCTCATTTACAACGTGAGGATGACGGTGAATCTAGCCCAGGGCAAAATCTACGACTTGACCCAAAAGATCGACGTCAATACTGAAAATGTTGAGGCGATGAAGAGAGGCCAAAATGATTAAGGCCCAGCGAAACGTCGATGATGTGCGATTGCAG
Organism: Phytophthora quininea; assembly: GCA_011947345.1. Taxonomy (NCBI): domain Eukaryota; phylum Oomycota; class Peronosporomycetes; order Peronosporales; family Peronosporaceae; genus Phytophthora; species Phytophthora quininea. Next base: position 101,278 of record JAAVTG010000525.1, read on the forward strand.
CACATGCAAACAATGCTGGTGCAAGTGAAGAAACTGGGTGAACTACGAGAAAAGCATTGGAGATGCAATCAACAGAGCCCATCTTGTCGCACTTGCGGTCAATCCGACGAAGTTTCCCACTGGAATTCGATGCACACAAATTGCAGCAACTTGTTCCCTCGCTTTGCGTGCCCGTTCTTAGAGTTTTGGTGTCCTCATGTGATCTTTTAAACGGAAGGAGATCGATGCCGTAGTGGAGCAACTCCGGCAGCTTCGAGCGTTCCTAACCGAGATCCCCAGTACCAGAAGTACCAAGGATCCAAGCGACACTGGCGGCGTACTCCCCGTCATACGAGAAAAGACCGTGGCAATGGGCGACGACTTGTACAACTACATTCTCGAGGAAACATTGTGGCCTGCTATAGTTCAGTGTGTGAGTGTCCAATGGACGGCCAAAGAAGCGCCGTCGGAATGTGTCGACACATTCCTAATGTTTAGAGCGCATCTGTCCGCCGCCTTTGAAGACGCCTTCCTTCACCAGTTGGTGTTGCCTCGATTGAAGAAGGAGTGTCAACGTTGGAATCCTCGTACGGACACGAAAGCCATTCACGACTGGCTTTTCCCATGGCTTCCTTACTTGACTTCAGCGATGAAATCCTGTATCCCGATATTCGGCTGGCTATTGCGAGTGCACTAAACCAGTGGAACCCGTCCGATTTGTCCGTTTTTGCTGTCTTGTCCCCGTGGCGAGAGCTCTGGGGGAACGCGAATACGCCAAGTTCACCCATCGACACATCGCCCGGAAATTAATCCGAACGCTGCATAGGGACCTGGAGATCAACCCTCAGAACCAATCCCTGGAAGCTCTGTCGTGGGTTTTGGCTTGGAAAGATCGTCTCCCGGAACGGCAGTTCATCGCTCTATTCGAGGGCGAATTCTTCCCAAAGTGGCTGAAGGTATTGCGAGAGTGGGTAAGTGGAACACCGAATCTCTGGGAGCTTGAAAAATGGTATTGTGGTTGGAAAACCTTCTTTGAGAAGAATGGACTGGCGACGCATGAGCGACTTCTCGTACAGTTCCAAGGAGCGCTGGTGCTTCTCCAGGTAGCAATCAATTCTGCTGGCGTGGCAGTGGAGGATAGACCACCAGTTCCAAACTAAGCAAAGCGGCAGCGTCGAATTACCAAGATGCATTGGCCATGTCACGAGAAGAGGAAGTAAAGGAGTCTTCTGTCCATCAGTCGCCTACTTCACCGCGTAGTGTGTCACGCAGTGTTGGATTAAAGGATGTCATTGAGAATATGGCAATCAGCCAAAATTTGACCTTCATGCCGAAGGGCTTCCACGATGGCCAACAAGTGTACTCCTTCGGAAAGCACCACATCATTATCGAGCAAGGAGTCGTGTTCGTCGAAGAGACCAAGGGCGTGTTCAAGCCCGTCGACATGGAACAGCTCCTCTAGAAACAAAGTGTCATCATTAATGAACAGCGATAGAAAAGTACTGGCATCTTGATGAAAACTCTCCGGCAAACGTGTATTTGTAGTGTTTTTGCATAAGGACGATCAAAGCCACGGCATCCAACCTTGAAAAGTGCGACCGAGCATATCGGGCGCTGTGGCCATGATGAGAAGTTCTTGCGCCTGATCCAAAGCGCTCATGGGCGTCAACTCTTCAGAACTATCCTCATGACGACACACACTATCCACTAGAGCATGAAACTTGCCTAACTGCTGCTTTAAATGAACATTCTGTGCCAGCTCCTCTTTCAGCAAAACCCCAGGCGACACCCCTTCCAATTTCCTGCGTGCGATTGCAATCTTCACGTCAGGTAGCCACGCAGAGGTAGTAGCAGCACCAAGAGAGGCTGAATCAGTCAATTGCTTGCGTGAGCGGGGAGTTGGCTCTACCTGCGTTTCCATATCCACGTCGCTGTCTTCCAGCGTTGATTGATCATCACCTTCTACGCTCTTAAATAGTCCTTTTGGAGAGTTATCGTCGACTGCTGCCAGTCTAGCAGTGGCTCATGAAGGAAAACATTCATCACGCTTTCAATTACCTGTCGCTTGGAGCGCAAGGCCTCAAATACTGACTGCATGTCTTGCGCCATGAGGTTCGCCCCGTCGTACGGCTGCAACACAAAGTCCATTTGCCTTGTATAACGGAACGGAATCAACTCGGGAACTGGCAAGAAACTCGCCCCAGCACCAAAGCTGACGCCAAAATCAATTCCGATGACACGCCCGCTGCTAAGATCAAGCAGAAAGTTGTCCAAATGTCGATCCCCAATGCCCAAGATGTACGAGCAAGCGCTGAAAGCAGCAAGCGACTTCAAGAAATGATCTCGGACGAGTTGGAACGTCTCGAAATGAGAGCCCATACGTAATAACTGCTTTCGAAGTAGATCGCCCGGAATCATCTGCTGAACTTTTGCATATTGGTCCACCACATCTCGCGAACGAGGTGCAATTACCTTTGCACCGAAACTGGAGCCTCGCTGCTTCATAAGGAACGATTCGTATGTCTTCGCAGCAGTCGTGTTAAACAGTTCTAGTTTCTGTCTCTTGTTGCTCTTGAGGTCGGTGCACCGTTCGTCAATCTGCAGTTGAGCTTCAATCACTCCTTTAAGTGTTGACGTGTCATGGACCCACTCGAGAATCCCAATTTCCTGCGTCATTGGAATCACGTCGTATGTTCGGATGGAAAGTCCCTGGTCCCGACACCGCGAATCCACTTCGAGAATCTGATTCATCACACCAAAGAGTTGCTCGATCCGTTGGTCAAGACGGAGGTCTTCCCCTCCTTTTACAAGGAAAGTGTAGTCTTTCTCATCGCTGCAGTGAACAACCAACCTCTTTGGCAACTGCTTGGAAGCCAAAATTCCCAGCATCGAATCGAAGCTCAAAATGCGAGTGTGAGAAGATGGGTCAGGCTTTCCCCAGTCTGCGCGCACACAAAGTTAGGCAGTTTTACAACGATTGTTAGCAGAACCAGACAAATCAAATCTTACATGACGTATACTGTCCGGGCAACTCGAGCGCACAAGACGAGTGGTCGAACTCTTCGAGCCATTCCGAGAAGTCCCCCAGGTGAGCTTTCATATCCTTCGTGATGCCATACTTTCCTGGGGTTACGCTGAAGTGATTCATGATCCATTCCCGCGCTGCAGTAACAGTCTTCGCTGTCAACTTTGACCCGTCCTTTCCCATGATTCGCTCAACGTCGCGCTTGGCCTTTCGGCTCCAGTTACGATTGTATCGGCCAATCTTGCTCCCTAACAACGGTCGGTCGGTTGAGAAGCAATCATCCCACAGCATCTTAACCTTCTGATGAGCATCAGTTGGCCGATTGTCCTCTAAAAGCTTGGCGATCTCTCTAAGACCTTCCTTCAAGCGGATTTCTGGATGATGAGTTCTAAAGTAACACATACCAATATCTCGTTATGACATCTAAACTCACGAAACCAATGACCAAAACGACGTACAATCGCAAAGCAGTCACGAACTTTTCCATGACTGGGTTCGAAAGTAGCGCCTCCAACCGATGGAGATCCACCTTAAACGCGTCGAGTGAAGATCCGCAAGTCACTTTGAAGTCATAAAACAGCGCGTTAGGATATTTTTCCGCGGCCTACAGCAAGACATACGAATGATTAGACCAAATAATTGGTGAATCAGTCACTAGAACACCAACCTTTTCGAGGATTGTAACAATCGTTTTCCCAATTGCTCCGTTTAGCAAAGCCATCAACTGAGCCGACCAAGGCAGACACGTCCACAGCGGAACACTTGACAACACTTGTTTCTCAAACCGGTCTGTGATATCCGGGTAAGGAGCAATTACGTCACACAGCTGAGGAAAGTAATTTGCGCACTCTCGATTACCGCTGGACATCCCTCCGAGAACATTATCGACGAGAAGGCTGATTAACGCCCTCTTATCTGAACTCTTAGCGAGTTTATCCATTTCAGACTTGAAAAGAAGGTCGACCAAAAACTCAACGAATGTCAAGCGGCACTTGGAAAAGGTGCTAGACGTACGTGAAGAAATGCTTCCTGATAGAGCACTATTTGAAGTGTCAATTTGCTTGCATGACTCCTGAAACCTGTCTAGAGCACGGGTAAAATACTCCTCCTTTAGGTCGTTATCGAGATCGTTGGAAGCATAAAAGATTGCAGCGCTAGCGAAGGTACTCGCCTCCAGATAACCCATCGCAACGCGATTACTTATCTCTGCATTCTCCACCATGTCCATCACCTCCACATTGTCAAACATTTTCGTGGCAGTCTCGTAATATCTAGCGATTAATTTGGTCGAACTCGAGTGGGTACTACTACTCGATTGCTGTGTCTGCCGTTCCACCAGCTTGAGCACATGAGAAACAAACACTTCTACCATTGGAACACTCACTTTCGGCAAATTATTTGTTTTGCACAGTTCACGATAGCTTTTCAGCATTTTCGACCCAAGAGACAGAATATTGCAGGAAATTGCTGCCTTGGCATATTTGAGCATCACTGCGCTCTTCGTTTCAAGAACGCAACGGTGTGTGTCTTTGGAAAATGCCATGAGTTTGTCCACACTGTCAATGACGAGTTCTTGAACCATATAAAACTGAGACCAAATGCTCATTCCACCTTCGCCAGTTGGTGGACCTAGCTCCCCACTTTGTCAATAGTGTCTTGAAGTCGGCTTGTGTGTGTTGAGCTGTGGAATTCTGGTCATTCTTAATAACAATTAGCACAGCTTCGTCGACTTCCACTAACGAGCTCAGCGACTGCATCATCAACAGACGTGGTGTTGTCGCCATCGCACTAATCTGTCTCCATTCTTTCAGAAAGTTAGCGTAGAAATTCTCCACACACACGCGCGTCTGATTGATATCCCCCAGCGAAAGATACATTAAGCACACTTCAACAGGAAACCGAGACCACAGAAGCTGTCGCTTCATAGCATCGTTCTCAGCCGTTTCAACAAATGTTTTCAAAGTCGCTAAAGAGCTAGCAACGTCTACTCGATCAGCCTCCGCAATGCCAAGATTTGACCGAAGATAGTGACCAACTCCTTCCTCAAGGTACGGAGGGGTCTGCTTCCACAAAGAATCCCTATCCACCGCCACAGTATCATCTAGTTCTTGACGAAGAGATTCCCAATTGTTTAGAGTTTCCAGGCAGCCCCGACGCTGCCAAGAGCATCTGGTCAACTCTGTATCTAATGCGAAAGTTGCGCTGCTATCAATGTTTTCCATCTGACCAAGTAACACACTTTCGGCCTTCTTATAGGATGCGATGGCAAGCGGGAGGTCCCCAGATAGCTGCGCTTGGAGTGCAGCCTTCGCTTCGTTTGTCGTACAGCGTGCCATCGACAACGCAATCAGGAAATTATCCTTGTAGACGGTGCCCAGTATTTTGTTGAGTAAATCCCATGAAGCTGATTGTTCACCTTGCGAGGGGAGCTCCGTCGGCCGTTCTTACTGTTCGCCCTGAAAATCAGCAGCTCGTTGAGGATCAGCTCGCTGAGATAATATTGCCTACTTGCAAGACCCGCTTCGCCCAATACTTGCGGCGAGATGGGCAACGCTTCACAAAGCTTGTCGTTTTTAATCAGTGCTGACAGATACGCCGACTCAATGCAACCAACAAACAGAGTTGACGTTCTGGAAAGATCCAACGCTCGCTCCAGTTTTCCAGTTAGCTCCGGTAGATGCTTTGAGTGGTCAAAACTTGGACTTGTAACAATCGACGTAAACAAAGCCTCAAATACGCGACTTGAAGTCTCAGCATGTGTCTCGCACAGATCCATGAGAGGCCCCATGATATCTCGTTGTGCGATCTGGATATCTGGAACATCTCCAACACGGTACTTCCTGGTTATAGACACTCGTCCTTGGCGCTCATTTCTTTCTCGTTTAAGCTGGGCCTCTTCGCGCTTCTTCTGCATAGCGTATTGCTTCTGGAAGAAACTCTTAGAAGTTTTCTTGCTGCCAAAAGGTTCCGTTGTCCTTGCACTAGATCCTAATGTATCTTTCTTCAAGAAACGCCTGCTTTGAACGTTGTGCGGATCGTTCACGCTTTGGCTTTGGGTACTGAATTGAGCTGCATCATCAGCTTGAGTACCTAAACGTTACAATTGGTAAGTCCTACAAACGAAAGCATAAGCTAAAGCAATGAAACGCACCTGTTCGTGCAGACAAAAGCTGCGATTGTGTCATGCTACTTGCACCTCCATCGAACTGAGAGCCAGTGGTGGACGAGAAAATCGTACTGTATAATGGTTCCGGTCGAGCACGGAATGTGTCAGCCTCGACAGAAAACAATGGAGCCATAGACTGAGTTTTAGCCTCCCAGGTCGCATCAATAGTCGTCTCAGTGTACTCTCCAGAGGCTAATGCACTCTGAAACAGAGGCTGATCGTACTTGGCACTTTTCTTCGACATCGCAGCTAGCAAATTTGACGCATAGAGCACCCACTTGTCAGCAAGCTCCGGAAAATATAACTGATCAAATATGGCGAGAATACGATCGGTGCATGTATCTAGTGCGAACTCGAGCGTATCCCAGTATTCCAGTGCAGATTTTCGCAGTTTCGCGTCTTGATCGCACATTCCATGAAGAAGGGAGCACGTAATTCGATTCTTGACAACAGGAGATAATTCTCGCTTATGTAGTTTCGTAGTGACTTCAAACAGTAGTTCTCGGCAGGACACAAGGTCGTGGGATTCATAATATTGAAGAAGACCCAGGCCACCATCGGACGTATCTTTGACCAACCTTTCTAGATCGCTTTCCGATAAATAGTCCACTAGGGAAGCTACGGCTCGAAGCGTACTCAGTTGAATGCCAGTATGTCGATGCGCAATAAAGCGTCCAAGTACAGATTGAACATGGGTGAAAACCTCTCCAGCCACCTCCTTGTTCGATGCTGCACTACACAATGCATCAGCCGCCAGGCTCGACCATGAATCAATTGAAACCACCTTTGGAAGCACGTATGATAGGCGATGAAGCATCATTGTATCGATAATTGGCGGGTAATGCATCGAAACATTCCGTAGTAGAGCCAAAAACCGCCCAAAATCCTCGTCGTTGTAAAAACCGACGACCAAGTCGAACAATTTGTCCTTGAAGTCCCCAATTTCTCCGATTTCTGAGGCCTTCAAATACAATCCTCCCACCTCAGCAGCCACAGAATACAAGGATGCTCTCTTGTTCCGCATTGTCATCAAAATTCCATCTTCAATGGTCACTCCTTGAACGTCAGATTGGAGCTTGCTTGTTAATCCTACAGAGAGCATGGCACTAACAATTTGTAGAGCTGAAAATTGCTTAGCAGTTTGCTGTCTAGCATCTCCATCTTCTTGGTGGAAAGAACTTGTAAGGTAGGCCACATCGATATCCACAGCGTCTCGCCAGAGATCAATCAAGCTAGTCACTTGCATCACATTGTCATCCCGAATCTGATTTATTCGATAGGGGCAAAGCTCAATCAGCTTGTTGAAAACCGGCTTGCAGCCCCTCGGAATGATAAAACAGAAACATCTTTCCAATCGCCTAGTATCAGTTTGCAGCAGTCACGAAGAAGGTAGTGGAATTCGGTCTCCGTTTGCAGATTCGTAGCATCGACAAGAGTGTCCAATATTGTCGGCAACCATGAAGTTGCATACACTTTAAACACGTCGGGAACGTTCATGACAACCTTGGCCACAAAGAGACGCACATTCAATTCCGTAGAAGTGTCGAGCATCACATCAAAGATTTTTTCATCCAACCAGGCATCGTAGTCTCCTTCCAGTTGTCTCCGAAATCGTTCTTCATCTGCAAAAGTACACGTAGTAAGGGGATCATGCAAGAATGCTGGTTTAGCTCATCCAACTCAATGGCGGAGGCATCGTTGAGTGTATCCATTTGATCAATCTGGGAAGAAATCGTAGCGGACATAATGTCAGTATCCATACTGAGACTACTTGCTGTGAAAAACTGGAGCGCAGGCGTCGTGTTGCTTTTCGACTTTGTGTCTGAAACAAGACGACTTTCCAAAGACGCCATTGACAAACTCGACAGTGGTATTGTAGCAAATTCTTTCGTCTCAGCCCGCAATTCATACTGCTGCGACGCGTCAATGATATTGATCCAAAGCGCTGGTTGAAACAGAATCTGATCGAAAAACTTTTCTTGCTTTTGCGTTCGCGAAACTGCAGTCAGCAAACAGCTATATGCTGCACGGCATGCCACTCGAGTGACCTCGTCACAATCCCCATAAGCTTTTGTTACAACCTTACTTGCACACTTACAAACGAGCATCGTGAATTCGCGCCCCTTACCATTTTTGTGACCCAAAACGCATCGTTAATGTCACTCCGAACGAAATCTGGGTCCACAAGGCGATACAGGATCTCAACTAAAGAGTACGCCACAGATACTGCAAAGCGTCCAGCAGAAGTAGCTTCAGCAGAAGTTGAAATCAATGCTGAAAGCACTCCAAGTACCGAAGCATTCTTCACAGGAATTGGCATCAAGTAAAAGCGTTGCAAGACCTCCGTGGTCTGGTGCTCGATTACTGGCGTGAAGATATTGTTGAGTAGTACCTTGCGAATAGCAATTTCTACTGAGGAATCCAACAATATCTCGACCAGATCTGTCAAGAGAGAATAAACCGTTTCTGGGTTGGCCACTTCGGCACTATTCGCACCTGTACTCTCCAACGCGAGAGCAATTGCGAACCTTGAGGTCATCTGCTTGATTTCAGTAGCAAAAAGGTGAGGCTCTCCCTCCTTTAGACTAGGATAAATAATTCGTAGATAAGAGATAGATCTGCTCCGCTCGATCACACCCAAAAGCTCGACAAAAAGCAAGCGATACACATCGTAATCTTTCGATCCGCGGAAAACGTCAGTTGATACGATCGGAAATTCGTCGAAAACAAATTGCACCAATGCTGCCAAGATTGAATCAGGTTCTTTCTCTTCACCTGAGACCAGCCTCGAGTTGGGTCCCATTAGTGATATCATTCGTAGTGCTTCTGTTTTCACCAAATAGCTACATCGACGACTTTTCAAAAGCCCAATAACCGCATTTCTTACGGCCGGAATCAGCTCAACCAGCAGTGTCTCCACTAAATTCTTTGAGCAAGGCTGTATCAGTTCCAGGACTAAATGAAGAACTTGCAGCAATACCAGAGTGCGCTGTGTGTTTTCGCTTGTAGTTTCTAGATTCTTGACCAGTTGCTTAACATGTGGGGCCAATATTTCGACGAAGGAGTCCCATTCTGCAGATCCAGCCGAGTAAACCTTAAAGCCAACCACTCGGCGAATCGAATCGGCCAATATGCTCACCATGTGGGGATGTGTCAGGGACAACGACACTAAGTCACTCACACACTGCCTCCAAACACTAAGTGTCGGGATAAAGAGAATGATATCACTGTATACTGGCCCAAAATTCGCCGATATGTGTCATCCACAAACACATCGGAAACTCTCCAACCCCACGAAGATGCAGCTTGCAAGGCTGTTACGGCAACCATAATACTATCGGGCAAGCTGCCGCCATGTTTCATAGCCTTGGTGGCAACCAAAGCAAATGTACTTGCTGTTTTACTTGCCACAGGGATGCTTACGATCCCGGTATCCACGACCTACATACGAAAACGTTAGTATTTCATACAGATTTCCATACTTATAGAAGCATACCTTGCTTCCAAAGGCAGATATAAGCCAAATCTCTCTAGCATGCTCAATGTAGAGCTCGTCCGAACTGATATCAGCTGTACACTGTTCCAGAGGTGCCATTAGCATCTCTGCTGCCTGCCGTAGATGATGACCCCATGGTTGATTTTGAATAACTAGATCCTTGCAAAATCCGCCAAGCTCATCAAACACAGTTGCATCGATAGACCAAGAGAGGGTCGATAGAATAAAACCCGAAGAACATGCTCAGCTACAGCTGCTTGAAACCGCGGATCGTCCACATGTGCAATTCCACGTAGCTGCGGATTGCCACTAGCAGCAGACGTCTTAATGGCACTGCATACTGCGGCGAGGGCTAACAAAATGCGTGAATCCACTGTCCTCGCATTGACGACGGTAGCTCCAACACTTCTGGATTATTCCAAGGATTCCCTTGTTTCAAAAGGAACCTATAGCCCACGAAAGGGCTTGTTGGGAGTTCCCTTGGGCTGGGTCCGTTGACTTCCCTTCAGTTAGTTTCCTCTTCACGGCTTCTTGACGGGCATCCACTTGAAAAACTTCTTCCGCCTTGTCGCCCAATAGTTCACAGCACCAGCAATAATTTTCAATTGAAGCTGCTACTTGCTCCATCCAAGTCACCGTGTCGTCTGCATTCAATGGGAGCGTGCGAACTATTGCGCCCAAAGGTGTCAAGACTGCACTGATAGAGTTTCTTCCATACAATGATACGTAATCTTGAATCCACTGAGACGGTGTCCCACTGACCAACGCGCTAAACGAAACAAAAAGCCGTCGACAGAGCCGACGAAACAAAGTTTCCTTCTGGGAAGTCTGTTTGAACAACCAGATCGTGGTTTGTGGAAGTATGTCTTCATTCTCAAGTGCATTTTGCCCTTTCGCCTTTCCCTTTTTCATAAAAAGATGAGGGTAGCGACTCACGCCACGTTCAATTTTCATCACGGCCTTTGAAATAACATCTTGAGAGATGTCCTCACTTCCTGTTCCTTTGTGAATATCGGTGTCACACATTCGTAGCGCATGCAGAAGGTTTTTGACACAAGGCATTGCGAATCTGGTTAACACAGCTCCATTGTCCTCGTTAAGTGACCTCAAGAAGTCGCTTATTGCCGCGGCTGCACCGTTGCGCTGAATTGCACCAGGGTGACGGCAAAGCGAAAAATTCTATCAAATATGTCATCCGCCCTGGTGTTTTGCGCCGGGGACTCCACAGATAACGTTAATAGCGTAGCAATACACCGCGCAGACAATGAGCGAATAGCAGAACTCTCAACATCAGATAATCTTCTTGTCAGCTCGTCAAGCAGGCTTGCATACTCAAATGGAAATGCATCCACATTGTTTCCAAACCACCGTAGTAGCTGGAATAGCAGCGGGTCAAACAGCGACCGGCAGATTTTTCAGGATCTGTGGCCAACCGCACGATTCGTGAGAAAACTTCCCGCCATATATCATAGAATACTGTTTTCTTTCCACTTGTATGAGGATGCGTCGTCGTCATTCCACACAGATAGCACACTAGGGCGTGGTATCCTTCACTTGCGCTTGCTTTCAGTCGCCGAGCTGTGCTATTAGTTGCTAATTCGCCTAGGTGTACCAACATACCGCCTAACGGAAACGATACCGGCACTTCGCTGAGGTCCATTTGCAGCTGAAAGAACGGAGATGAAATATTTCCGCTAATACCCTCCTTCGTCAATGATGGTGATTCACTCATTAGCTGTGATACTTTCCCACCAAACTTTCCAAGAAGCAACAGTATACGTCGCTGGAGATTGGCGAAATCAGAAACACTTGGAGGATCACCACGGGAAATCCGCTTCGCAACTGGCTTCGCAAGATTTGATCTTTCGTCTTCAATATCTTCTTGATCAAAATATGCTGATAGCAACGGAACAACTTTGCTGAGTATTCCGTCCAGCGCGTCGGGGCACAGCCGCTGCCACTTCTCTAAAGCTGTAACAGCAATTGTTGCAGCCAGCAGGTATGATCTACCTAATGTCAGCGCCGACTTTAGAATCTCGTCTGTGTCACGGATGTTGACATGTTTACTAGGAGATGCCAATACGAAAGAGGCACACGCCACAAGCAGTTCGTCTTGGAAAAATCGTGCTTGGCCACACACTTTCGTGAAGAAATATGAAAAGTCGAGATGCAGTTGAGCTCGATCTGCGTGCTTGTCTTTGCTGTCAAAATAATCAAGATCATCCATGGCCGAGGCTAAAACTCTCCCGATACGATAAAAGCTTGAAACCAGAGGCATACGCGTAGCCAGAGAAAGTATAGCGTGCAGAAGTTGTGCAATCTAAACGGAAATACGCGTTAAGCCACTCACTCCAATGAATACAAGTCTTCTTAACGTACCCATGGCAGCAGAAGTGGTCTTGGCAGTTTGTCGAGTATTCGTTCCACAAATTCAGTCAGGTTCAGCATAATAGAGTGGTCACGGGGAACAACGGGCTGCAAAAGTTACAGATATTGTTTAACTGACACAAGGGCAACAATTTTGAAACCATATTTCAACTTACCGTGTATCCGCTCGCATTCTTGCCGTTGTTTGTTGTCTGCAGATCGTATCTGTACGATAAATTGAGCTGGTCAAGAATATAAAGAACGTGCTTCACGACAGAATCGAAGAGAGTCACTTGAATCGTTCTCTCACAGCCTGCAGGAACTTCCATTTCAACGTCATCGCTGCCGCTTTGGAGCTTTCTTCGCGCACTATCAGCGAGTTCCACAACACGATTTGCTCGACGAAGCAGCTCCAACCAAAACGCCTCGAAGTCATAGAGGAGCTTTGTCTCCAACTCTCCTGTTTCAGGATGATAAATAACAATCTACGACAATTCGTCAGTCCCATGTATCAACTAGAATTGATCCAATATTTTTGCAAATGCTTACCGATGCATCTGGATCTGTCACGTTTGAAATAGTTAACAGCAGTATGTGGTGAATACAGCGATCAATTAGCGGCTCGACAACTGTTCGTTTCGATAGCGCATCGAATATCAGGATAATCTGTTTGTACACCATCACTTTTGATTTCCAGTGGCAATGGGGATACGCTGTCAGTAAATGACAGACAAAATCTCCAACAAAATTGACGTAGCCGTCGCCTATGGTCTTGTTTGCACCCTGCACCAGCATTCGGTCACAGGACACGTCAAACACAGGAGTAACTCGTTGCCTTTGCAAATTAAAAATCACGTACCTGCCGGATAAAGCTCTCAATACATTGAACAAACTGCGAACACAGCGACCATCTCGAGGCAGCAGCCTTGGCATCCATTGCCAACAGGTTCTCACCGAACACTTTGATCTTATTCTCGATCTTGACAAAACCATTGTCGCCAAGGTACACTTGGATAGACCCAGCGAGCCACCCCAGACACTGGAGAGCGAACCTGACACCATCCGTGTCAGGTGATGCTTCACTGATTATTGTCAATGTCTCTTTCAGCATCCTATTCAAACATTTCTTCCGCGTGTCATCTGTTTCTCGCTGCAAGTGCGCATTCAACGCTTGGAATACAGCATTTGAACACTTGTAGGCGTGTTCTTTGATCTGGGGCATACGACGATAATATAACCGACGATCAGAACGACAAATCAATCAACCATATACAGTAAAATTACCGTTTTGTTCTCGCTTGAGCAGCAGAACTTCATGTACGAAAACCATTCCTGTCCGTTCGAACCCAATTCATGCTGAAATATGTGCGCGTGTTCAGCGAGAAAGATTTCAGACGCATTTGTCACTTGGTAGCGCGACATATTGCCACTAACTGTGGTCGTAAAAACGGTAAGCAAATACCTAGCGGCACAATATTTACACCACTGTGTTAGCAAAAAAGCATTGGTGACTGACCATGTTTCCCTGTGTACGTACGAGTAAATCTTCTTCCGCATCCCTTCGTCGCGAGTGTATCGCTCCAGGTCACACTCCAATAATCGAGCGAGAGCAAACAGCAGCCCGTTCACGAGCAACATTTCTGGCGAATTGCTAGCGAACTGTTTCTGAAGGGCGTCTTCGATCCAGTCGATTACAGGCGGCACCACGTCCTCCACATCTTCATGGAATTGTTGCACCAGGTACCCAATCACCTCCAGCATTTGTCCCTGCACGAAACATTCCAATTAGAGCTCATATTTCACCGCAACTTCCTGACGTAATCACACCTTCGCAGTTTGTGTCGCTTTTGAGAACTTGACGTCGTAGAAGAGCTTGTCCAGATACTCCTGGGTCGGATCTCTTCTTTGGACACCTTCTGGTCTCCAAACTTTAGGATATTGATCACCACCCCCAGCGCCTGAGCCTTGACTTTGTTAAACGGGTCTGCACGTGCAATCCCTTGGCAATTTTGATAGAGATCGACCACGTGCTGCCTGGTCAGCGCGCGGTGGTCTCCGTAGACCTCCAGGAAGTCTGCAAGCAGTGCCAGCACGCTAATGCGGGCGTGGGACACCTCTCTCTGCGCGCGCTCTCGTTAAAGTCTGCGCTAACGGCTAGGAACCGCAGCAGACTGGGCGGCTCGGCGCTCTCGAACAGCAAGATGGTGCATTGCTGGGCGCGGGCCCGCGAGCGCGCCATGGCGTCCTGGATCTCGTTCTGCAAATGGCCCACCGTCTCCTCCACGCTGTCTACCGCGTGCTCGTTCTCCAGGAACGTCTCCAGCTCCTTGAGGCGCTCCGCCAACCGGTCCGCCATCTTCAACTGCCGTGGAATCGAGCTTTGGGTTGAATTGACTTGGCTCGCGATTGACATTTAAAAACCGTATTTTACGAAAGCAGATTGACACACTACTGAAAGAAACTGCGGCCACGATGAAGGTACTTTGAGGACTTGGTGTCGGAAGGCACGTCGGTGCAGGAGAAGATGGACAAGCAAGCTTCATGAGGGTTTAATTGGGAGTACTTTGCTTTTCATTGAGTAAAAACTCACTACGTAGTGGTCATGTTAGCTTTCTCCGGACTCGTCATCTCGGGGAACACAACCGTTTCCCGATGGAGATCGCGAGCAATAGCACCGTGTTGGCTCTCGTGCGCAAGGTTTTCACGGTCGATATCGCCTCTCACTGCTTCAATCACTGTTTTCCTGCTACCACGATATTTTCATCCAACTCCGCTACTTTGACACAGCCCATGAACTAGATGAAGACGCTTCGCCTCTGTGCCCATGGCGGCTGTCTCCAATTCATATGGGTAGTTCGCTTGGGCGACGCATGGACTTCCGCTTGGCTATAGTAGCCGCAGCCGGTTATCAATGCGTGCTTTCTGCTGAAGCTCATGTTGTCTGCCGCATTGACGGACGCTGCTTCGACGCAAGAATCCACTGGAACAGCGCCACTGTCCAGCTCAGCGATGAAGATGGCCCTATCTCCTGAAGCTCCGCTGCTAAGATGCCAAAGGTGTCATGCATAATCCTTGGCTTCCGCTAAAGTTATTCTGGTGAATGCCGGCAAGTGGAGCGCCTTGTGCGTGGCAGCTCGAAGCGCCTGCCGATATAGCGTCATTTATTTCGTGCTCCTCGAGCTCTGGGGTGTCTGCGTTCTGTCCAGCGGCAACTACAGAATCGTACGTGCCATTGATAACGAATCGCTCCATGATCCCTCAATTAATTACTAGTACTCGGCAGAAATTTGTCTTCCTTGTTGCCTTTCACTTCAACAACAAATCTTATCCAGAGGTAAAACATATATATCCCCTCTATTCAAGAGAGGTGAAACATCAGACATTCTTGTCACTACGACGCTACTCGTGTTAAAGTGAAGTGGTAGGGTGCGACGAAGGAGTCACTCCCCAGCAAGGTCGAAAATCGTCGCTGGCAAAACACGCAGTGGTCTTGGGCGGATTCAATCTACAGTAGTACAAACTCAGTAAGCTGCACTTCAACGACCTCGACAACAAAGTTACAGCGAGTCGCTGTTGCTCCAAAATCGAACGGGCTTCAATGACAGCGCAGAATCTGTTAAGACTTTTAGGACCAATGCCAACATTGCCGAACTGAAATCCCTCGGCATGTTCGTGCACTCCACCAACGACGACACGGACAGCAGTGGGTTCCAGCCGCTCTTCTTGGCGATCAAGGCAACGGGCGCTAGCGAGTTCAATCGACTAAATCATGATTCAATTGGCAAGCCGAGCAGGTGTCGATCACCATGACTCTGTCTCCACACTTGCACATCTTGTTTGCCATCGTCTACTTGACCGTGAATACTGGAAATGCCATCGTTTTCAAGGTGTTGAGAACATTGCTGGAGGTAATCGCCCAGAACTGTGTTGTGTTCAGGCTGAAGCTGCACTCCACGCTCGGATTTGCACGTTGGCTTCAACTTGACGTTAGCCCATGCGGGCCAAGGCAACAACTAACGTGACGTTAGCTTTTGTGAAGTGGCCGACCGTTCTGGTGCATGAGGGCATCGTGGCTTCCCACTTTGGACAAACTATACTCGTGCTGACTGAAGACGCTCAGGTCGACGTCTGGCACAGCTCGACGGGTGCTGTTTGATACGGCCGGTACACGTGTTCACGCAGGCAAGCAGGCCATTACTTTTCGCTGGTGAACGAAGCTTGCCACAGAGTCTCTGGCCAGATCAGCTCGTGCCGCCAAAGCTCCGATCTTCTCTGACGACGTCGCTCAGCCAGTGAGTCCCTGTTCGTCTTCGCGCTGGCGACAGTCAATACGAGCAATCGTGGTGAGAAGGACCGGGCCGTCCTTCCGCTGTGCACCTCTCAGTGGGCGTTGGCACGCGCTCTGCGTGTGTGGTGCTTGGACCCGGTTGCCCATCTGAAAGCAGATCGCGTCGTCGCCGCCGAACCGGGTGGCTTCAACGGCAAAGATAGGACGCTAACAGCGCTGGTTGCTGGCGGTGTTGGTGTCAGCTTGGTGCACGTGCCATGTCCTGTTGGCAGCCTAGAAAGCCCTCGCGGGTGGAGCAATCGCGGTGATGGTTTCCTGGTGTACTGGGAAGATCGTCAAGTGCCTGGATGCAGGCAGAGAAAAATGGCAGAGCTCTGCCCAGAGCTGTGCAGACAGAGGGCGGCAGGGCGATCGCCGACGACGGCGAGGCAACTAAAAGCCTTTAATCCGTGGCGGCAGCGTGGGGATTTGCGGCGACTTCAACAGCGCGGCGCGTGCCGACGGCGGGGGCAAGCCCAGCTCGCGGCCGAGCCTTCAGCGACTTTGATGGCCCACACCAACGGAACAAACTCGTGGTTGATGCATGGCTCGGCTATGTGTATAACGGCCGCGCTGTGATTGGCCGCGCCCACGTGGCTCTTGCTGCAACACGCGCACACGCGCTCGGGCGACATTTCGCCGCGGGAGCGGTCCGATTACCTGGCAAGCCGTGCGCGTTTGCGCTGTGTTTTCGTCGCACCTGCTCGCGTCGGCCTCGACATCGGTCGTCAAGGGCAACTCTGTCGTTGCGTGGCGTGTGGCTCCAGCCAGTCGCCGCTCTTTTTCTGAAGATTCAACTGCCGAGCGACGCTAGCAACCGCTCAATTCGATCGGGATCAAACACCCACGACGGTGTTAGCTTGGCCGGGCGCTTGGCATCTCCCCGGACGCGGTCTCATTTCGCAAGCGGCGGTTGATCGGCTGCGTCATTTCAGACTCGACCGATTGTGCGACTTTCGCGCAACATCTGACACCTACAGCCCACAGCAACTCTGCCACTTGCGTTTTTGCCTCGTAGTGGTCACGTACCTTGCCTCCAGCAGCAGCACTCCGCAGCCGCTGACCTCTCCGCCATGGCACCCAAGTCCAAGCTCTCGGGTTCGTCGTCCGAGCTCACGCCGCTCGTGGGCAGCGACCTTCGTCACTCCAGCTCGGGCGACCTGCAGGCGCCCACCTCGCCGCTGCGCAAGGCGCCGAGCTGGCAGTTCTGGCGCACCACGTCGCCGCCGCACCGCTTCTACCTGCTCGTCCTCATGAGCTGCATCCCGTTCGGCGGACACTTTGTCAAGGTGCGTACTACTACTATTACTACAGTATCCAATGGATCCGATAGCTGACCAATTGGAATGACCATGCTTGCCAATGCAGAACGCCATGTCGTCGCTGCAGCAGCTCATGCTGGACGACGAGGACTTCCCATCACCAACACCATGTACGGCGCGCTGTTGTCGGCCGTGTCGGTGCCCAGCATGTTCCTGCCGCTGCTTGGTGGCCGTCTGCTAGACAAGAGTGGCCACCGCAGCATCCGCTTCTTCCTCATCTGGATCTGCGTCGGACAGGCCATCTTCGCGCTCGGCATGCAGATGAAGCTCTACTGGATGGCGGTCTTCGGCCGCGTCTTCTTCGGTGTCGGTGAAGGCAGCGTCGTGGTTGGTGCGCGTGTGTTCATCGCGTCCTGGTTCCGTCACAAGGAGCTGACCTTCGCCATGGGCGTGAGTGTCGCCATGACCAACGTGTCGAAAATGGTGGCCAAAGCGACGGTGGCGCCCATTGCGCTCTACTTCGGTGGATACGTGCAGGCTCTGTGGTATGGCGTGCTCGTGTGTGTGGCCTCGGCAGTCGTGGGCTTTATGGTGTGCCACTACACGCTCAAGCTCAAGCGCATTGTCAAGGGCCGCGTCATTAATGAGGAGGAGCTGGACCCGGAACTCCACTGGCTGTCAGACTACGCGGACAAGAAACGCCGCAAACACGAATGGCGCAAGATGAACGCCCACAACAAGCAGATCAAATGCGAGAACATGCACGACTTCTCGCGCATGTTCTGGATCATCGCCATGCTGCACGTCAACTTTATCAACGTGTTCCACCTGTTCCAGAACGTCAGCGCCAGCTACCTGTTCCAGCGATACGACTACTCGTACGTCAAGGCCGGCGTCGTGAGCAGTGTGTCCCACCTGTTTGTGGTGTTTGCGCCTTTCATCGGCCTCGTGATCGACCAGTTCGGCGGTCGAGTGTTCCTCATTATCATCGCGGCTATTTTGTCGGTTCTGGCCTACACGTTCATGATCTTTACGGACGTGGACCCGCTGGTTTCGATGCTGATGATCTCCATCTGCCTGTCGTTCACGCCCACGATCCTGATGGCTGCTATCCCCAACTCGGTGAGCCGCAAGAGCTTCGGTACGGCGTTCGGTATTGTGGAAATTACGGATGCGATCGGCGCCACGTTTGGAAACCTTCTGGTCGGCTACCTGCGTGATGAAACTGGAAGTTACCAAGCGGATATGCTCATGCTGCTTGGTATGGCGGTGCTGGTGCTGCTGCTCGCGCTGTTCCTGATTTATGAAGACAGTCGCAATGGCTGGGTGTTGACCCGTCCCAGCAAGCGTTCGCGTGCGCTGTCTGTTGACGATGAAGACCCCGTGGATAACCCGACGGTGCTCGAGGCCCGTTATCGCGCCACCGGCGAGACTTCTCCGGAAAATGCTGGTAGAGTGGTGTAGATCGGGTGTCTACGCGCAGTCATCGTTGATATCTCGACCGGTGGCGGCCACTTTTCCAGCCTGGTCGATCATCCTTGCCCCAGCTTCCTAACCCAACGGAAACAATTGACTCGTTTGAACAGCGAGAGACAGCCGCTAGTGGAGCTGCCGAGACGGAGCTCATTTGTAACATCGTATTTAGTTCACTAGAACACAAGGATAAATGAACGGAATGTATATGGACTCTACATGAATGGTACGTTTGTCATGGCCAGAAGAAGTTTGTGTCGAAGTGTCTGAGCAGTCGAGTATGCAGGCAAGTGAAGCCGACTGGAGCGGGGACTTACAGGAACGATAACAGGGTAGCAAGAGTCAGGGTGGTCTCTTCCGTCGGCCAAAGTCTCAGCAATCTCCAGCACGAAGATCGAGGCCTCATCCCCTATCGATTCAGGTTGCTTTGAGCCGCTGCGGTGTTCTGGATTGATAAATTGCTCGAGCATTCGTCGTTCAACCGATGAGAAGGCGTTCACCACTTTCCAGAACAAGTCATGGTGCTTTTGACGAGCAACGAGGTATACAGCATTGCGCTCCAATCTTGCAACGAAATCAACGTCGAGGTCTGATAGACGTTCTCTCAGATTGTCTCCAGGCGAAAGATCAACGCAGCGGCTGGGGATAATGGAGTACAGGCCGTCCCTTACGGCATTGATAAGTAGTGCTCGAATATGGATTCGATCCCGTTCATGGCCGTCTTCAACTTTTTCGACAGGATTAGTGAGCTCATTCCAAAATGACGACGATATGAACTGCAAAGGCAAGATGAGCTTGCTGCGCCAAGCGATCCCGAATAATTGACCGACGCAATAGAACCAAAGCAACAGCGACGGACGGCGTACACCAGAATGTGCCAGCGCCTGGGGTGAGAACAATTCGGTGTTAACATCAAGCTGGAGCGGTCCCGCGTCAAGTGCCTGAGCAGGTGCAAAAGCGGAAGTCGTGGTGACTGAATCTCTCGGACAGCGCTTTCGAACAATTGCAGATACTGAGCAGTTTGCTTCGAAGATGGCTGTTGCGGTTGCTGATCTTCGTTTTCGTTGCCATCCTCTTGGTTTTCGGTGACGTCTTGTTTTTCGACAATGACATGGAAAGACTGTGAGATTGGGATGGCCTCGAATGGCTGCGAAAACTCCCGTCTCCATTCTCTAGCATCTTGAGCTGCCAATTGGGTCGCTAATTGCACAAATATCGACGACGATGCAGATACAGGAAGACGGAAGCGGCGCTGTCGTGTTGGAGCTTCTTGCCGCCAGAAGGGAGTCGCAGGAGTGTTCGAATAACTAACTTTGATCGTTGGAAGGCCCATATTCGCTTCATCGTCTTCACGATCTAGAACCCCTTGTTGATTACCAACAGGCCCACCCACTGTTTTTGACCTGCTTAGCGCTTCATCAATAAGTCGCTCCTTCTGCGCTGAGAATAACAGACGAGCTGCTAAGCTGGACATCCAAGAAAAGGCCGATGGGTCATCGGAAGTCCAGCGTGAGGAATTCAACATAGCTGCAATAGGTGAAACTTGATAGGATTCGTTAGTGCTCGACGATCCCGTGGAACTGTACAACTCAAGTGATGTGGCAAATGTATTTCGCGGCGTTGTTAGCCGAACCGTGTTGTAGAGACATCGATTCACGTGCAAGAGCAATCCAATTCGTGCGAGTATATGACGAGGCTCAACACCTTTGGTCCTGTCATCAGCCAGAGAGAACTTTTCCAGCAATAAGGCTGCTGAAGTGTCCGAAAATGAAAGTAGCGTTGGGTTACTCAGTGCCTGAAAGGTGGCAATTGTTTCGAGTACCGTGATCAGCTTCGCGTCCATCGCAAACGTATTGAGACTTTTACACTTCTGGGCATCCACGAACGACTCCAACGAAACCGCCAATTGATCTTGTGGTCTGGCAGTTAGACTTTGCGAGTCACTTTCCGATTCGATACCTGTAGCTGCATCCGTTGACTCGTCTATTTGCAGTTTGTACTTGTGGTGACGATGAATTGGATATTCGTCAGGCGATGCCAACATTTCTCGACAGGTATTTAAACTCCAGGAGGATAGCTGTGGGATGGCGACACCGTCGAGGGACGAACTGCCCACCTCTTCTACTTCGTACCACAATTCATGGCGATATTCGCCGATAACAACGCACTGGCCTTGTGATGTGAACACAGTATCGTCTGACGCCAGCCCGTATTTATCTGTTGCCGATTTACTCGTGTCAATGCCAATTACGTGACCAAGCGAGATTTCGCGGAACGACAGCTCCCCGCTTTTCCAGCTCTCGAACGCGTCAAAAGCTCTACTAACGAGCTGTGTAGGTGTCGCGTCAAGAGGTAAATCTCCAGCACACTCCACCAAATGTTGATACTCCAGCACATCTTGCATTTGCTCGATCAGTTCCAACGCCGAAGCATTTTGCGGGTGCCCATTTGGACTACTGTCCCAAGACGCCGGTGGCGGTGGAATCAGTGTGAGTTTGTCGTCTTTATTATACATCGAAAAAGCGGGATACCACCTGCAATTTGCTTCATCGCTAGAGCCACTTCGACTTCCAGCTCGTAGATTCGAAGCTGCGATTCCGAGATACTCTCCATTGCGACTAAACGCCAGTGTTTTGGCGTTGCAGTCTAGTGTGACTTGAATCGTATCGCCTTGCTTAAAAATCTCGCCGTAAGAATGCAATTTCGCCTTATTGTGCCACACAGCTTTGTTGGCGAGAAAACCGTAACCATAGGCATCGCTTCCGATGTAGTTCTCCATGCTAGCTTCCGCTGTGCATATTCCGATAAAGATGTTTTTGGAAACACAAGTATCAAGCCGTACTTGCCACTGATGAACTCCCTCTTCGAACGCTACCGATGCTCGCACCGAGTGCCATTTCTTGTTGACCGTATTTTTCGCCGATAAAGTCTGATCAATTATGAGTAAATTCTTGCCCATAGTGTCTTTATCCAGCTCAAATACAGGCTCCGGTTGCGTTTGAATAATCAATTCAGAGATAGCTTCTCCTTCGAAACTCATTTTCAGGTCCGATATACTTGAGGCGTTGGAGATGTCACGAGAATCTCCGCTTAATGACACAAGACGCATCATATACTGAGTATTCGGGAGTAAATTACGAATTGTGTACGTTCCTTTGGAAGGCAATACTTTCGATAACACTGGCGCGGAAGAGATCGCTGCACCGCGTCTTCTAACCTCCAGAGCCATTATCGATGGCTCAATCTCCACTTTAGATTCAGTACTTCCATTGGTTCCGTCGTTGGAAGCACATGAAGATTGATCCCACGAAACTATCGCATGTGTTGATGAATAACCATTCACAAGCAACCCCGCTGGATTCTTTGCGTTGTTTTGATATGTGAATACTTCCTGGTTCAACAATTTGGGGACCGCACAAGAAGAGAAAATAGTGCACTGATAACATCTGTAAAGAATACTTTGTTGAGCATTTCCCGTCGGTAGCGAATTGTGAACAGTTCCGTTAGGTTTTCCAACATGGTTGAATCGAAAATGGACGAGATTGTGGTAGCCTTCGTGATAAAATGTGGTATCTGTTTTGCTTCGCAAGATCTAGCAATTGAAAGCAGCCGGGATATCAGTCTAAATGCGACGTACTTCCAAGGTTGTGATGTGCTTGTAGCGAGCAACAGCAGTTTCTGGACAAAATGTGTGTTGCAGAAGGGAGAACCTTTTATATCAGCTAGCATTTGTCTTTCAGCTTCCTTGCTAGAACTGTTGCAACTTTCCATCTCCAAGAAGTGAAAAACAACTGTCGAAACCCAAGCTAGCCACACTGCAGGTACCGCTTTTCTGCTTCTGCTACGGCCAATCAAAATAACACCTCGTTGCACTGACACAGCATCTCCCCACAAAGCGACTCGAACAGCAAAAGACGATTTGGTTCGGTTTGTATTGGTTCAGGGCCATCCGTCATGGACATTTTAACTTCAAATTGGAGCAATGTGACAAGAGCTTGCTGTAGGCAGAGCGATTGTTCCAGTGAACGATCTTTTGATGCCGAGTTGAAATCAAATTGTACGCCTTCCGTATCGAATCCCAACACAAGCCTTAGAAACTGATAAAACTGGGAGGAAATCTTGTCATCTGAAAGTATGTTCTGCACCATCGCGTACACTTTCGGCCGCTCCTCGCTTTGTGAGGCTAGAAGCAAGAGAGAAACGAACGATTGTCGAGCGTATGCAATAGCTACGGTTGAATCAACCGCGATTCGGAGAGGAGTAATGTCATGCACGCCTTGACCGTCGGTGAGGTGGCTTTCTTCAGTCGATTTCGATGTGCTGCTGTACTCCAAAGTCAGCCTGTTAATGTGAAGGTCAAGTCCTTGATGTTTGTTAGAGCTTGGGTACAGTGCATCGTTTGCATCGTCACTTTGTAGACTGTTCTTCTCTGCTTCTAGGAACACATTAACTACAGAAGGCGCATTAGCTTCTCTCCTTCGCAGCGATGTGCTAACGTTTTGGTGTACAGGTGCGGCACGAACATCTTGCTCGTCATTTGCATCTCGGGTATCACTCGTGGGATCGGTTCTGTTAATTTCTAATGTGGGGGAGTTGGAGCTGCCTTCCACATCCAATTTCTCATTCGACCTTAAGATCCTTTGTGCCAATCTCATATTTGACTGTAAAGTCGATTGACCTGAGTCCTCGAGCTCGTCTTCGTTCGGAATAAAACCAGGAGGCATTGTAGCACCTTCGAGACCTACCTTTTCCATTTGCTCCAAAATCCAAGTAACAGCTCCACTTTCGTCCATGGGAATGTTGCTTTCACTTGCGCATCGTGTGGCCCATTCCAATGGGAAACCAAGACCGGTTAACCCATCAACCAGGTTACGACGGTGTTGATCATTCTGTACGGTCGGATGATTTATGCATGATTCGACTCCATCCCTACTTGCTAATCCGAGAGCTTCGTCAGCCCTTTGTAGTCCTAATCGGTTAGTAGGATCAAGCATGAAATCGCCGTCATTACTTGTATCACTGTCACTACTGGTGCTGTCCCAACCTCGTAAAGGATCACTTGTTTTAACTACTCCATCGCTTGTACTGGCGGCATCAGCCAAAGACTTGCCACCATTTTGAAAGGCAAAAATCACTGGCCGTAAACGAGACTGATCTTCATCGGTGTCAAGAGTGGGAAGATGCTGGAAATTAGCACCTTTAGTAGTTTCATCTCCTTCCCCATCACGTGACACCGCACCGAAATTAAATTGTGCACATTGATGCACATTTAACGATGCCGCAGGACACATTTTCGAGCTGGAAGTGATAGGAACACCTGAGAAAGCAACCCCGAGAAACTTTCCGTTAAGAAAGTAGCTCATTTCCATGCGATCGGTGTCGAGTAACACTCCGACAATATCGTCCACTCGCCAGTGTTCGCCGTAGTCGTAAGAGGTTACGTTCCACTTTTTACACCGAAAGCCATCAAATGCCCAGCTATTGGCGTGGTCACCCACGCCTTGACCCTGCAGTGAATCGGCAGTAAAATCTCCATCCACGTAACCAATCTGCATCAAACCGTCCGATAGAACCATAACCTCATAATACCAAAGTCCAGTATTTGCACAAATGTTCGAGTTAGGCAGCCGAACCGTGGGGAAATGTTCAAGAGCTTTAACTTTGAGCCCAACAATTTCGACGTCTCCCCAACTACTTCTAACGATACTTTCCCGTCTGCATCTTTGTTTTGCTCCCACCAAGGAGGCATATTTCTGGATGGGGTCACCATCGATTCTTCCCATAAATGCCATTGTAGTTTATCGAGATCTGTCAGCGACACGGTAGCTGCTGCGTGTCCAAGCTTACTGCAATGTAACACTTGTTTGATGAAATATCGAAGACGACGGAGCTTCAATGCTGTCTTTGCGTCAGGTCCTAAAGCCATAAGAACATATTCCTTGGTATACGACGCAGCGACACACAGCACCCTACCTGCCAAATCATAGTTGTCCAACACAAAATGATGCCACGACGTGCCCATCTTGGTTGACTGTTGTTCTCGTAGCAGTGTGGTCATCAAAAAGCGAAAGCTGCAGGATCGTAAACGGACAATTGATGAGATTGTTTCGTCACGAGCGTTAACAGCTGAGATGTCACTTTGGCACTTTGTCAACACATCTTTTCTAGCCGCCAGACACACCACTTGTCCAATTTCTTCTTTTAGTATAGCAGCAATGAGAGCTCGAACATTTTCAGTTTGACTGATACTCATGTTGTCCTGGGAAAAGACAGATCCGAAAGGAACGCGCATCTTAACTGGTGATGGCAGCACTGGATCATCAAGTTTGGCGTGATAGCCATTGAGAATATCCTCTGAGAATCCGGAGAGAGTGTAGAACACCGCTGCTAATTCTGAAACATTGTCGAGGTCTCCATCTTCAACAAACCGTTCCAACCCAGCAGCGGACTGAAACGTGACAGTAGCTTTTGCAATAAGGAGATCTATTTGAGCTGACCAGCACTGAGAAGCACAAAGCGTTTGAAATAGTTCCACGCTAGCAGCAAATTTCAACGACAGCTTAGTCCTCATGCTTAGCATCGGTGACAGTGCTGAATTCATTCCATAACGCAGCATCTCCTGTTGTTGCATCATTCTCCAAATTATTTTATTTTGCTTCGACAAACCAGTAGAATTTTCTCGCGCGTTATAAAAACGGAAAATCTCTTCCACGCGATTCCAGCTTTTGTCCATCGACGATAGCCCAAATAAGCTGCGACTCAACCGCTGAAGATTGACATCTGGGAGTGATGGTGTTCGAGGCATCACCTGCTGAAGGAGGCTGCATAGATACATCTGGTTAAGAGATTCATCACTATTCGCATTTAACAACATGGACATAAGCACATTGATCCAATGGTCCGAAAACCCAACGGGTGAAGATGAAGTATCGCTGATGCTGTAATCAATAACCAATCGACACAGGAGTCGCAGTAGATTCGAGCAGTGCGTTTCCAAAATACTGCGCTGCTTCAACTGGAAGAGAACAGTACCCTCTCTGTGTATTTGTGCAATTGTTTCGTTCGAGAGTCTGCTGCGGAAAATGATGACATCGTCTAGAATTCCGCTGAAATAATTGTGGCCTTGTTTTGGAAGTATCTTTACCAGTGAGGTTGCGTTTGACTGGTTCGATGCTTCTGTCAAGGATTCTTCTCCTTCTGATTTCGTTAAAGCTCTCACTTCAAAATCACCACCTACGACCATTTGTGTCCAACACTGTGCGTTTTTGAGAATCTCATCCCAAGCGACTATGCCGTTGTCTAGCAGGTTTGACTGGTGATGCAGCGCCACGTTTTTCCCATCGATGAATGCCATAACAGGTTCGTTGGCTGCACTGTCAAAAACGAGGGCTACGTGGACCCACTTTTCTCCGGGAATGCTATCATCAAGGTTAATTTCGTACCAGCATCCGTCTTTCTTGTCCAAGCGCTGCACCAAAACTCCAATATACACCTGGTTGGCATCAGCATAACGTGAAAAAACGATAAGTGACGAGTCTTTTCCAATAGATGTTGAATCATTTGAAGAAGATGATTTCCCGGAGCCAAACGCGAGAATACTAGTTGAGGATGCGTTCGGCTGTGCATTGCTGATGAAGGGCTTTTCTCCATGGGACTTTTCAGTCGTCTGATCTGCATATATCCAAAACGATAACGTGAAATTCGCGGCTTGAACTTCATTACCGGTAAAATCTTGTTTCATGTTCTCAACGCCAAGTTTGTAAGGGGCATCCAAGCAAGAAAACGCTACAAAATATTCTTTCAGGCCCGTCCGTATCTCTCTTTTCATGAGTTACTACTGCTGAGGGCAACAACAGCGATGCAAATTTCTTCGCTGAGGCCATTAAACCGGTGACATGGCTGTTCACTCTCTTCAGCATCAAGTACAACCCGTCTATCATTTGGTCAATGATTTCGTCAATGGATAGCACGACTGTTTTCTTTGGCAAGGTCAGTCGTCTTCGAGGTGACATGGATGAGTTCCGCGCTGTTAAAGGTTCCTTTTCGAGAATAGCTGACTCGCCAGCTCTCAAAAGAAGTGTCCTTTGTAAGGTTCAAAAGCTTCTGAGTAACTTAGTTGCATGGAGATGGCACAAAATGCTTCCCAAGCCAAAAGACTAAACGTTTGGGTTCGCGATTGAGAAAAAGGAGAGTCATCACTGGGGTCAGTTTTCCTGGGCTGTGTATCTCACCAAGTGGGCGATTGAGATTCATTATTTTATGTGCATCGATCACATTTGCTTCACCGAGAAGTAGTTCGACCAACGTCTCCATAATCCCGGACTTTGCAATTAAGCTGACCGCATTCTCATTGCCACTCCTGTCGGTGCTAAATGGTACGACCCACGTTAGAAGTGATCTTTCCTTCAGCTCCATCGATGTGTCGTCACTAGAGACTATGCGCGCCAATCGCACGTAGAGGTTTTCAACAGCTTTTAACAATTTGCCGTCGCTTTCTTGAGTAAAGTTAACCTTTCGAAGCGCAGATGCCATCCAACCCACAGACGCTTGCGTACACTTAATTGATACAAACTTCTGCAACAAACAGCTTCGAGTAGATGACGTGGTAAGCTTTCGAAGCAAATCGTGTAAAATGCACATTCCGGTTCTTGAAAGTGCGATATCACCTTCTTTAATCATGAGTGCGCGCCGAATCTTTGTCAAATCCACTGGTTCTATAAGAAATTGAATCAAATCCACGACGAAGTCATTGGCACAAGTCCAAGCCAAACCACTGGTAGAATTGTAGTGGAGGATGTGCGGCATCAAGTCTGGATTGGGCTGCAGCTGGAGTAGCAAGCGAGATGCTGCGATTGCTATTTTATCTGCGTTTTGGTCAATAGCCTGAAGCTTTGTTACCGTTGCTGCAGCATCAATCAGCGTCTCAAAACAAGTTGATATCATTTCACTAATCACACCAGAAGTCTCAACTGGCGTAGTCGTGTAGAACTCATAACAGTGTCGGAATTCTTTTGTCAAGCCAAGATGCCACGACATCACTACGAGTGTCACTGTCAAAAGGTTTTGCATCTCCAATGTAAGAACATTTTCTCGAAAGTCCGTTGGATAAGAAAGTTTTGTAGCTATCCAACTCCAAAACGTGTTCGGCTCATCGTTGCATTCAATAACCTGGGTGAGAAAAGAATGGTCATCAGAAGCACTCTCGCTCGGGCTAAACGAACTCCCTCTACATCACAACCAACAAGTTCATCTTCAACCTCAAATATCCCCAAAGCTTCCCATTCAATGATTGCTGCCACAAAGTTGGAGATAGAAGGGTCTTCACGGGGATGTTTAAATGTTCCCGGACGAAGTTGTCCTTCCGATAGCACCACAGCTGAATATTTACTGTTTTGCTTATCCTGTGATGTCAATTGAAATGTCCGAAGTGGCTGAAGAAGTTCACAGCTCAGTCTCCCACAAAGAATTGCGCAGGCGTCTCCAAGCTCCACAAACCAGTTCTTATCTTGACTCTCATAACGTTGCGAACCGCCTATATGACAATCATTGGATTCTTGATTCCCTGCGTCGCTTGCTGTGTGCATTTTCCAGCTCACTTCATCCAGTATTTTAAGCATTTCATGAAGGTTTGGCAGCACACGCTCCACTATTAACAATCTATGATCAACATATTCTATCGCACTTAAAGTTTGCTCTGGAGTAACGTCTGGGAACATCATTGATAGGCATTCCACTGCGCTGGGTAGCAGCGTTTGGAAGAAACTCCCATTTAAACGCCATGTTATAGTTTCTTCGTGTTGGCGGCTTCCTTCGTGAAGTTTTTCAGTACAAAGAGGGACTCGGAAAGTAGAGATCCCAAGTAGTCAAGCAATGAATCCAAGATCTTAGCGACATCGCCACTCATCACTACTTCAGGTACGGTGGAGTCATTTTCTTGGTATTGCCGGAAAACAAATCGGTTTGCCAGACTGAAATAGTGAAGCTGGAGTGCGTGAAGTAATCGAAGAAAACAATCGGATTCACGCCCAAAATCTTCGTAGGCTTCGTTGCTGAGGTGGGTAATTGCCTCCGTACTGCTTCGTTTTAGCAGTGCGAGCATCAGCGCTTTCATTGCTTTCGTGTCGATTTCATCAGTTTCTTTGTTGTTTATGACAGCAGATTGTTCAGTTGGGGATTGCAACAGCAAGCCCCTGAAAATGTCCGCCATAACTAAATCCTGTTCAAAGTACATTAGCAAAATTCAGTGAAGCTTCAGCATAAGTTCATATCAAGTGTGAACAAACCTGAGAGAGCTGATCGGAAAGAATGACCGTTCTCTTTGACGGAATTTCGACTTCGCACTCACTTAGTATCTCTCTCATTAAGATGCATCGCGATAGCCTAGTCGGGTAAAATCTGGCAAATCCCGTCTATCAAGAACATCATACTGTAAGAGAAGTAGTTCTGACTCTAGTAAAACGTCTACAGACAGCCTTACCTTGAGTGCAATAGCTGCCTCCTCACTGATAGCATCACCCAGAGCCAGTAATGTCTGCTTGTCGCTGAACTGATGCATACTACCACGAAAACGCGCCACAATATCTTCAGCTTGAATCCCAGCAAGGCCGTCCAACAATTCGTGAATATGGTCAAATAGATGCGACCGTACACTTAAAGACGATTCAGCAGTGGCAGTCTCTGTTTTGCTAATGATTCGAGGTGCATCGACTGGAAGCTCCAGCACCCTTTCAAGTTGAGCTGAAGAATCCTCAGACAGGATAAGGCAAGTGTCATCTGCTGCTGCGGTGTTAAATGCGGACCATCCAATATGTTAGAACTCTTGCCTGCCGCAGAGAATTTGTTGTTTGAGCTCTGGTAGGATATCGTCCATCGAATGAGTTGTAGCAATCTGTTCAATGCTTCGCAAGCAGTGTCAACAGCAAAGGGGAGAAGCAGTGTTTGGGCGGTCAGTGTTTTTAAGACTTCCCGCTCAGTTTTCCTATTTGTGCCTGCGATTCTTTCATCCTCAAGATATCCAGAGGCTAAGCGGTCGATATGTCCAAGGACGTATAATGCCGCTTGTGTTACAGATCCTGGGACAAAGGTGTCGCTACTAGAATTGGTTTGATTCATGGCGGGTTTTCGTCATCTTCTCTCTTAGTCGAGAGGTTCAATATCCAAGTCGGCCCAAACTGTGATTTTGTCATGGTCTTGTCCCCTTTGTGGTGTCCTTTATAATGATCATTCTTTCGAGGATCAACTGGTGGTCTTCGTTTCAAACACCACGACTTGTGTAACACGTTGACTGCGAAAAGTGTATCTCTGAGTCGCTACATGTATCTTGTTCGTCCACTGCATTGTGATCAGTAACCAAAACCAAGTTATACTTGTCACCCACAGCAAGTGCTACAGGTTTGAGACCACATTGTTCAAACATCTCAATTTTCGTGGGGCGTTTGCGAGTTTGATTGTCCCCATGTCCTAATCGACCACTGTCTCCTTGGCCGCATGTCCAGAGTTCATGATCGTGCGTAAGAAGAACGGTGTGCTCACAACCAGCTTTTGCATCCTTAACCTGTTTCCCCTCCAAAGAACGCACTAAAGTAGGGACATCACAGCTTTCTTCATCTCCATGTCCTAGTTTGCCATTCGTTCCACTCCCCACGTATACACTCGACCAGCAGTCGACACAGCAAGGGAATGGTCCCACCCACAAGCAACCTTTACGATTTCCTCCCTAGCATCTTCTAAAACTTGGATCAATGTAGGCTTCAGTCTGCGGTCGCAGTCTCCGTGGCCAAGTACCGGAGGAATACCCGCGCGTCGACTGTCTTTATATCCACAACCACATGAGTAAACGCGACCGGAAGCGGTACAAAAGATCGTATGCTCCCAACCACCAGCAGCGTACGTGACGTACTCTTCCTCGACTATTTCACTAAAACTTTCAATCTCTTGTATCGTGAACTGATCGTTAGTATGGCCGTGGCCACACTGTCCTTGGTTGTTTTTACCCCATGCGTAAGCTTTACCGTCCCATGAAATCGCCAAAGAATGTGATGCGCCGCAGAAAATATGCTGGAAACGAACCGGTATGCTCCTCGTAGAGGTCGGGTCGGACGATTCTCCCCGTCAGGTAACTGCTTGTCTGGCATGGCGACTTTCGTGGGGCTTGAGCGATCATTGGTATCTCCAATCCCTAGTCGTCCATTCGAGCCGTTCCCCCAGGTGTAGAGCTCTCCCGACTCCATCAACGCGAGAGTATGTCCAAGACCGCATGCCAGATCTCGAACTCGTCCCTTCACGTTTAAAAACTCAATCATTTTCGGGGTGTATTCCTTGGAAGATGATCCGTGGCCAAGGCGGTATTTATCACCGTTACCCCAGGCCATTGCTTCTCCCTTTGCAGTGATGGCGATACTGTGCGTTGAGAGAGAGTCAATTTTTCGAAATTGAATATCTCTCGTAGCAGCAATCATGGTAGGCACAGTTTGTTCTCAGTACAATTGCCTTCCTGACAGCTTAGGTGTGTACATTGGCCGTGGCCAAGCTTCCCATGGTCTCCTTTGCCAAAACTCATCAGGTAACCACAACGATGCTCCTCCTCACCAAACGCAACCTGTGGTCGTTCTACTTCCGCCTTCGCTAGCTCCAAATACAACGGTCCTAGCGGTTCAAACCTCTCTCCAGAAATCTCGTTGCCATTCTCCAACAATAATTCAATTCCCTTCAGCAAGTATCCCAGTCGCCCCCACTTTAAACTCAACGCAACGTACGCTAAAATCACAGTCGCCCGATCATTAGCTGACAAACATGCTTGGTCTTCATTTTGCGCCAGTCCAAGAAGATCTCCGAACAGCAGGAACAGCTGCTGAAACACACTGCATACATTATCACCGCCTGATTCATTCACGGAATCGTCCACTAGTCCCGGGACAGCACGCACGATGGCATCGCCGTTAAAAGTCCCGGCAACCTGCTAGCAATCTGCACGGATAGTCTGCAGTTACTCACCAATTTCCCAGGCTCCCTCAAGCTCTGACAAGTCCTAAAGAACATCTTCAGTGCGATTTGCGTCGGCAGTGGCAGCTCCTTCATAGGAACAGGAGCGTTGGGGTCATTCCCTTCCAGTCGACCAGAGCCCGCTTTAGAAGGGGAAGCGAGCCCCGAAACCTCGTCACAGGGAGCATAGAGACGCTCTAATATGTTATCTAGTACTAGACACTTCTTGGTCAAGTAGGAAATGGGTATCTGCTTCTCCAAGGCGACGGCTCGCTCCACAATGCGCCAGTGTTCTTGCTGCAGCAGCGTATGGTGTGCTTCTTGGTAATCGAGCGGTGCAGGCGGCTTCTGTGGGGTATCTTCTTGTCGCTTCTGGTTCTGGAGCTCCTGGTAGCGCGCGTGGACGTACGCCGCGTCGCTCAGGAGCAGCGCCTCCATCTGCGATGCTTCAAGATCCGCACTAATTGAGTTCGTCTAACTCTAGGTAGTACCATTTTGGCCATTTTGGGTACAACCACACGAAGATGGCAACAGAGCTGCTGTTCTCGGGGCAGCTGCTGGCGGTGACGGCGGACGAGACAAGCGCCGCGCACGTGCAGATCAAGAAGGAGGCCATCTCGTTCCTGCAGCGACTGGCCGAGTCCGTGTTGGTCGTGAGCTTCCACGGCGCCAAGGTCAGCAAATCTCAAGTTATATAACCCATCCTATTCTGAAAGCAACTAATTTAAATGTTGAATTTTATTATTGCTGGAGATATAGCATAGCGGCAAGACCTCATGCATCCGCAATCTACTGGGTATCAATGAAGAAGAAAATACTGAGACTGAGACCAACGGCGTGTGGCTCTACATCAAGCAAGTGAACTTCCCCAACGCCAAGTACTTGGCCATTCTTGACCGACCAGGCTTTGAAGATACTGTAAGTATTTGTTTATCGTTTTTCAGGTAAAATAGGACATTTGCTTATGCTGGTTGTGATCGTAGCACTTGGATACTCTGCTGTATTCCATTCTTGCCGGACTCAGCAGGTTTGTCGTCAGTTCTGTACCACTTTTCAAGATTGGAGTTTTATCTAATATTTTCTACAGTGTGGTTGTGCACCATGTCAATGGCCAACTGACGTCCGAAGCGATCGATCAGTTTTCGTTCCTTGCAGCCAATGTCGAAGGAGGCGACGCACCTCCGAGCTATGGTACGATTTAGTGTGTGTAATGATTCTTTACTACTTGTGGGTAACTTTGATTGTGGTAATGGCAGCTTTTCCGCAGTCCCCGAAGCTGCTCTGGGTGCTGCAAAATGTTACTACAGGAAAAGTGAAGGAACAAGTTCAGGAATCTGGCCTATCGTTGCAGGAGGCGGAACAAGCTTACCTATGCAATGCGTTTGCGGAGCAACCGGAGGGCACACCGAGTGGAGACTTCTGCAAGCTTTTCCAGTCCGTTTATCCAGACCAGACGTGTTTCACAGTTCCACCTAGAGAGTCCGAGACGTTTGAGAAACGAGTAGAGAAACTCACGCGGATGTTCATGGACTCGGTGCATAACCACTACATGAAGAGGGTTGTACTCAACGGCCCGCTTATCGGCTCAGTGATCGTGTCAATGCTGGCTCATCGCGACAACGTTTTTAAGGTACGCTTTGAAGCTTAGTTGTATAAAGTGGCCGCGAGCTCATTCAATAGCATTGTGACAGGCTTTTCGCGGGCGAATCTGGAAAGACACGATCCACAACTGCTGCCTCAACGTCGTCGAGAACGGAATTAAGCTCTACAAACTTCGCATGTCGGAGAGACTTGGTAGCATTGTAGATATTTCAGACCTGAAAGGTTTCAAGCCGACGCTATCGACTCCGCAAGGTCAGCAACAGCTGATAGAGGTTAGTGGAAGCTGGTGTACATATCTCCATGCTTATCTGACTGGTTTCTGGTTGTAGTTGCCCTGTGAAACAGAGTTACTCCATGAAGTGCACGACTCTGCACGACGCGAAGCTAAAGCTATCCTCCGTACTATGCCTGTGCGGTCAGGAAAGCTAAGCGACTTGCTGGGGTACGTTCTTGCACAGTCGATTCCACCTGATAAGGATATATCTAACCCTGTAATTGTATTATAGAAACTATTTCGTGACTTGGTGGAGTCGTTATTCGCCACAATTCAGGAAGAGAACAACCGGATTTCTTCGGAACTCTGCCAAGCGTTGCTGTCTTCGCTTCACACCAAGATGACAGAGAAAGTGGACGCACATTTGCTGTTGAACCCCGAAGATAACGAAGATTCGTACTCCTTCCAGTCGACAGAATTCAAGGTACATTGTATCCACCTCTATGTTGATCTTGCGTTCGATTGAAGCCCTGATTGACCTTTGATATGCCTACATAGCGCTTCTATCACCACTACCAGGCGCACATGTTCGAACTGATGGCAGACTACACAGAGCAAGCAAAAGGCCCAGTGAAGGTAAGATACCGTCCAACGCGCTATCTGCAATGATAACCATCCTAATATTTAACTGCTCCGGGATGTACAATACAGAAAGCAGAGCTGGCAAAATTCATGCAAAACACGATCCGGCCACAGCTTGCCGAGTTTTCAGAAAAGCTGGAGAAGATCCGTCACCATGACACGGATGTAGTTGAGGAGGCGATTGAGAAGAAAGAAGAAGAGTGCGAGAATTTCAACATGCAGCACTCGATGTACCAGAAGCAGGCCGTGAGCGCCCAAGAGGATGTCAATCGCCAGTTGGTTGAGGTTCAAAAGCTTCACGCGGTGAGTACTGCCACTGCTGAAGAGGGATTTCTTATTGGCATGCTAACGCTATGTATTCTCTGTACTTGTAGCTGCGCAAGGATGCTCTTGTCGGAGCGATCACCGACTTGACCAACATGCACGCCATGGCCACGCGGCAAAAGGAGCTGCTCGAAGAAGCTGCCTTTGTTTCGGTTAGTCGAAAGCCTCACATTGGGTGGCGTTACGTTCTCTCACTGATATATTGCGAATGTAGGTTCAATTGCCAGAGCAGAAGGTCATCGAGGCTGCTCAAGATAAGGAGACAACCGAATTGCAAGGATACTTGATCAAGCAAGGTGGTGGTGGGAATGTGCTGAACCC
Organism: Phytophthora quininea; assembly: GCA_011947345.1. Lineage (NCBI taxonomy): Eukaryota > Oomycota > Peronosporomycetes > Peronosporales > Peronosporaceae > Phytophthora > Phytophthora quininea. The sequence continues at coordinate 136,457 of JAAVTG010000525.1, forward strand.
GCTCGGACGAAAGAACTGGAAGCAACGGTACTTCATTCTGATCGGCGCCAACTTGATTTACGCGAAAACCAAAGACGATTACGAGCGGGGAAGGATTATCAAAGAGCTGTGTTTGACGGGGTACGTTCTGTATATGAAATTGTCCAGGTAAATGTTGTGTTAAGTTATGGGCGTTGTTGAGCAGGTGCCGCATTGACCCGTCTCGTGATGCTGGCGAAGGGTTCAACATTACCCCAGGCAAGCAAGCTCATGTCTTTGAGCTGCAGAGAGGATTCTTCGAGAAGAACAGCAAGAAGCGTTCGTCGGCAGCAGATAGTGGGCGCGTCTTCAAGCTGCGCGCTCAGAACATCCAGGAACGCGATGTGTGGATCGACAAGCTACGCCAAGCTGCTGGAGGCTATTGATGCACGTGGCAACGGATTCATTCTTGAGGAAGCAAAAGCCCCAATGGGGCGGTGAGCATGTATGATTTGGTCAAAAGATACAAGTTTTCGCTGTTCCACTACCCAACCTGTTGAAAGTGTGGGCTAATTACCAGTGTATGAGTTGGCAGTCGAGGTGCTGATGGTCTTGAAGTAACTTATTCACGAGGCGAAGCACTTCGAATTCCTTTTCTAAGAGAATGTTGGACTTCAGTCGCTCCAGCACTTTATCGAGATTAAACGATAGTGTCTCCATGTGCTGTCTTCGAACAGTAACACAGCTGCAACTCTCACTGTGGGTCTTCAAACGATCCAGTGCCTCTTTGAGCGACGTAGATAAGTCTGCAGCATTTTTCACGAACACCAATTGCTCGGAATCCTGTTGCAAAGCTCAGGTGTTAGTCTGAGGTAAAGTCGCTATTCGCAACGGAATGTCGCTCACCAAGTGCGTTGAGGACGTTTTAACGAGTCTACTGAAGTTTTGACGATCTAGTGAAGCCAGCTCAACGCGCAGCGTCTTAATCTTGTGCAAAGTGTTCACCGGTTCCATCGCTTGGTTTTGATGCTCTCGGAAGCACATATTGTAGCCTTTGCTGGTCTGGTTGGTTCGCGATGCCGAAGGGTTTGCAATACCTGATTCACGTTCGCTGCAATTTCCCAGGGCCCGTTGAGGCCCAAGAATTATGTCATCTCTTTGCGAAACGCCACCACTCGCCTTGACTTGATCCACTGGAAGTCGTTGTGGAAACTTTGGTCTCGCTTTTGAATGAAATCCGTGGGCGAGTGTAGTGTTTCTTTTCTGCTCGGCTACAGCAAAGCTTTTCGTGGCTTGATGGTGTTGCCGATGGTATTCATCGCAATCCTTACACATCGAAACAGATTTCATTGCTGACGAGGCGTGAGTGACAATATCGCGACTGGGTTTCTTTTTCGCAGCAGTTGTCTTGGTCGACTTTTGGTTCCACTTTTGCAATGCCAAAGCGTATTGAGATGGCATAACTTGGGCTGAAAGCATTGTCCGCAACATGAATCAGTGCCCTTGCGAAAACTTTACACACTCCAGCCGCAACTCTAAAAGCTGATTGTGTTACCTGTCGTCTCTGGTTTCTTTCCTGTTGGAACATCCTTCGTCGGCCGACGCATCCAGAAGCTTTTCACTCGACTTCAAAAGTGTTGTCGAGATCAACGTTTCTTATGACAAAGCACGTTTTTAGATTGTATCCTCAGACCGCGAGTTTATCTCTTTGTGCTGTTCGTTTGGCTCATTCACTGCAGTCGTTTGTCATGACGAGTATACTTTCCTGTAACATTACTTTCGTTACGCGTTCACTCCCCGAATTAGCTGGGCCAACATATTCAGAATAGCAGGAAGTCTTGGTTGCTGCGTGAATAGCGAACGTGCATCACTTCATCAACGAACGGTTGTAGTGGGGCTGGTTGCGAGTTTCGGCGTGTGGAGTGGATGCCATCACGGTCATGAAGCCGCTACCCAGCTTCGTGAAATCGATGCCGGTCATCGTGCACCGTCCTCGACCCGTTGGTATCCCGCAACCTTTTCTGCTGCGAGACCTCAAAGAGAAGCGAAAGTTTCGGCTGCTGTCGCGAAAGCTCTTCGCTTTCATCACTTTCGTCTGCATTTACTTGGCAGCGCTGCTTCTGGACCGCAACATCTCAGGCCGTAAGTTTTCATGCCTTTGGGATGAACTTTGTCATCATCGACTAACTCGAGTCCTTCAACAGGATCGATTGTACAGAATATCGTCGAGACAGAATTGTTAGCGTCCTCACAGGGATCTTCGACGATGATCTTCAGCAATATTGCCAGCGCTACCGACTTCTGGGACTGGTTTACCAACTCGTTCATGAGCATCATGTACAACGGGAGTGACGGCATTACAGCGTACACGCTAGCAACACATACAGTGATCTTGGGAGGATTCAACCTGGTGCAAACGCGGTACGCTGCACTCAACTTTAGTGATCCCGAAAACAGAGGCACGAAATGCTACAGCGATTCACTATTACTACAGAACCAAACGTGCTTCGATAACAGCGCGGAATCCATTGCGAGGTTTGGGATCACAAACGGCACCAATGCCAGCATCGCTGAATTGAAATCCCTCGACATGTTCGTGTACTCCACGAACAACGACACGGGCAGCAGTGGATTCCAGACGCTCTTCTTGCGCAGTGAAACGAGTGGAGCTAGCGAGTTCAATCGACTGGATCTCATGCGTCAGCACGCATGGATTGACCGCCAAACCAAGCAGCTGTCGATCACTATGGCGCTATACAACTCCAACTTACGCATCCTGTCCATCGTCTACTTGACGGTTGATTTTGATCTTGCTGGTGGAGTGACGCCTTCGTCGGACGTTCTCGTCTTGAATCTCGAGCCCTACGACTTCACTTTGAGCATCAACATCGTCCGATCGATTCTCGAGGGAATATTCGTCGCCCTGGTTGTTTATTTCGTTCTCCTCGAGCTCTGGGACGTCTGCGTTCTATCCGGTGGCAACTACAAAACTGTACGTGCCATTGAGAACGAATCGCTCAATGATCCCCGAACTGACCGTTGTTGTTGCAGTATATCATACGATACGGCCTGACGAACAACCTCGGCGACTGGGGCAACATTTTCGTCAACGTCTCCATTATCATTTGGCGATACTGCAGCCAGAAGACGGCGGCGAGGCAGAAAATGCTGGAGCTCTCGTCGTTTGATGAGTACATCGATCCGTTGCCGCTGATGAGCTGGGACCGAATCCTGCTGGGACTCAATCTCCTCAACATACTACTGCTGACCGCCCGTGCACTCAAGTACTTCCAAGTTACGAAAGGTGGTCGTCGTCTGATGTACAGCGTGTACGGCGCCATGCCCGAAGTGATGTCTTTCATCCCTATCTACTTTTCCGTCATCATCGGGTATTCGTTCGCCGGCCATATGCTGTATGGCTTGAACTTTTCCGACTGGAACACGTTCCCTCGCGCGGTGTTTCGTGTCTTCGAGCTCAACTTTGGGCTGTACGATCCGGGTCCCATCTACGACCAGGGCGGCATCTTCAGCGCGATCTACATCTACTCTGGCAACTCGGTGTTCTGCATCCTCATGCTAAACGTCTTTATGGCTATTGTCATGAGCACTTGGGAGAGGTTGTCGGAGCAGGAAGCGGATCGCGCCAACGAGCAAGAGCAATACTCCCGTGATCTCGGATTCACTGATGCTCTGTTCCTCATGGCGATGAAGGAGGACCACGTGGACGCCCTCGTCGACGTAGCATTGCAGCTGGAGGGCGTCGAGTCGATCACCAGACGAGTCTTCCTTAAAGCTTGGGACGAACTCGACGATGACGAAGTCCCCGAGTGGACCGTCAGTCGGGTGCTCGGCTGGTATTGGGACCGCGACGACGCTGCGGCGACTGCTACTGGGTTTAATGCGAACGCGCAAGCACTCGCCTCGTTCGGATCTGCTGCTGCCGTGTCCAAAGCCATGGCCAAGTTCAGTTCTGCTAGATCTAATGCTACTATCGGCAACCGATCGATGTCTCCCATGACGTACGCCGGTAAAACGTCCACTTCCGACTCTGAAAACGAAGAAGACGTCGAGATCATCCATTCAGCACGAGATCTCGACAAGAAACCAACTGATAAACCTCCAGTCCAGACAACACCAGTCCCAAAGGTTAGTATTAGCGCCGTCGTCAACGCATTCGCCCCTCCTTCAGTACCTGGGAGACCTCCAGCAGCGAATTCCAAAGTAGGCATCGACGGGTAGCTTGCTACAATAAAATACAACATGAGTTTAGTCCACTACCAACATTACACCCATGCACTCCCAGCGCCGCTGTATCAAGTCCTCGCAACCCACCGTCGCGTCCGACCAGCTCGCGGCGCACCAATAAGTTCGAGCAAATAAGTATGTATTGTATCAGCAAACAACATGTAGATCGAAAGAGAGAGGTATCGTGGCACCTGATTGCATTCCGCTGAGCATCTGGAGTCGCGATAAAGGCGGTCGCGAGGCTTCATGTCTTCTGTCACCTCGCTTGGCCTTACTTGGTTTGTGTAAATGAAAAAGTAAATCGGAGCAAATTGGCCGGATCTTCCGTCGAACTCGACTGCTCCACTAAGAAAAATCACACACGAAGACAGAGAATCAAGACACGAGAGCTAAGCCCGAGCCAGAAGGCGAAGCGTGCGTTCCATCCGCAGACGCCTCTCATCGCCGCTCGGGCTTAAACCTCGGCTGTACCATCAAACGCCATCGGCCTTGATTGTTACTTGATTGACTGGGGAAAATCTATTGTGCATCGGCAACAGGTTCGTGCTCGTCCTTGTGGGCGTTGCGCGCAAGGTAGCGGCGCAAGTTGCGGATGAAGCACGACACTTCGCTGATGGAACCCTTGTGGATAAGACTGGACGGGAAGAAGCCCTTGATGTCGCAGTTCATGATCCAGATGAGACGACTCTTGAACGGGGACGTCGGGTGCGGCAGGATCAGCCAGCCCGATGGGCCGTTCTCGCCGCGGGTGATGCCCTTCTGCGTCTTCAAAATGTTCTTGCCGGCCGACATGTTGGCGATGATGTAGCCACCGCCGTCTTGGCGGCGCCAGGTGCGCGTGTTGACAAAGTCGCGGCTCGAGATCACGCCGCCCAGAGCAGGGGCCGACACCAAGTGCACCAAGTCCGTCGTTTCGTCCAGCTTGCAGATCACATTGTTCTCAGCGGCAGTCACGTTCCACGTGGAGCTGCTCTCAAAGTTCGTGTACAGTTCGTCAAACAGCTCATCGGGGAGAGCGGGATTCGCCTTCGGCCTTGTAAATACGAGACGGCTTTCCATCCCGCGAGTAGATCGTCACATTGTCCGTGGTCGCGATCTCCTCGGTCCAGACCGAGTTGTTCTCCACCTCTGTATTGGCCAGCTCCAGCACCGTGTCCAGCGCTTTCTTTGTGCTTTCCAGCAGAGCGTCACTCTGGGCAGCCGTGATCTTCACAGCGGCGTATTTCTCCTTCTTTGCTTCCTTCTCGGCTTCCTCCGAGCTCGTGGGGGTTGTAGCAGAACTCACATCGTCGGTCGCGTCCAAGTCCATGCCACTAAACACCTTCTCGGCGTCCTCCTCGTCGTCGGTAAAGCGTCCCGACTCGCCCACTCTCAACACTACTTCATACACGTTTTTCACAAAGCCCGCCAGCAGAATCCACACGGCCGGGTTAGACAGCGCCACCTCGTCCTTGAGGAACCAAAAGGCGGCGGCGAAGCCCACGGCCGAAGCCAGCAGGAACAGTAGACTCTGCTCATCCTTCTTCACTTGCGGCTTCGGACGCAGCGCCTCCTTCTTGAGCAGCAGTTCTTGGGTCACGCCGGGGCCTTCCGCGATCTCCGTCTTGGCGCGGAAGCGCGGCCCCATGGTCGTCTCCTCTGCCTCGTAGAGCACGGCGCTGCTGTGCGCGTGGGCCGCGCACGGGTCGCACACGCGCTGGCGCCGCGGGATCTCGCCTGGGTTGGTGGCCAGCACCATGCGCGTGCGCGAGCAGGCGTGGCAGAAAATCTCGCCGCACACGCGGCAGTGGTGGCGGCGGTTCACGAGCGAGAAGACGCGCTCGCACTTGGCGCAGGTGCGCGCGGCCGCGTCCTCCACCCATCGGCCCGAGACCGTGTCCCGCGAGGCCATGTGCATGCCGGCGGGGGACCAGCTGCTGGACGCTGTAGAGACGTTGGAGCAGGACCTGGGGCGCACGGGCAGGCGAGTGCCACCGGCGGAGACGGCCTTGGAGGCGGCGAGCTCGGCGCGGGCGGAGCGGGCCGCGCTCGGGGGCCGGACGCACATGCTCGTGGCGATCGCTGCTGGGAGGCTGAAAGGAGCGAAGGTCAGCGAGCGAGGACAGGGCTGGTGGTAGTGAGGATGCAGCACTTTGGAGAGTGAGAGGAAGTGAGGTGATGGAAACGGGGAGCTGCTAAAGTTTGGTTGGTTTTAGAGTGCTCAAAGTAGAGATTTATTGACCCTAAAACGGGTGCATTGTTTGGATATCATCACTTTACCGACAGGTAAACGACGAATTAAGAAGATGGAAAGGGAGCTGCTGGCTGGATCGGCGTTACACCCTCTGAGGCTGTCTATTCCTTGTGCTTTGGGATTCCGCACTCAAGCACGTTTGACAACGAACGCCATGCACTTGCCTTCGACCATGCAACGCTGTTGTCCTAACGACGGCGACAAGCGGCAGCGATACTCACAGGCACGCTCGAAACGCGGCGGGGCCGTTTCGCGCGCTGTGTTCGTCGGCGACCGGAGTCAAGCGGAGACCGTGATATGGAATCACCCCACTTTATTCTTGCTGTATCCAGCGCCTCGGATACACTCCAGGGGAAACCTTGTCGCGACATGCAGACTGCATGGTGCGGTTGTTCGTCGTGGACGGACGGACGATGACGGTCGCTCTGGACCGCGACCACGACACTGTAGCCGCAGCGATCGAGACGTTGCTGAGCGGCTGACGGTTCCTCGCTGACAGCAGGCGGAAACCGAGTCGAGAGCTCTGCGCTCACCTGCTGCTGCAGCCCAGAGCAGGACACCTGGTGGAAGCGGGGCCCGCAGCATGCACTTGAAGCAGGATAAGACGGAAGCGGCTGGTGCAAAATGGCTGCAGCAGCTGGTCGCGGCTCGAACCAGTTCATACCGGCAAGTCTGTCATGATGATGTTGACCGCCTTGAAGCGCTTCCACGTCGGGGTAAAAGCTATCGGCACGAGCTTTACCAGTAGCAACTTGCTGCTCGGTACCCACCTGCGAGCGGGATTTCCCTTGGTGGCGACTTCAGAACAATGTGCTCTAGTTGGTCACGGCTTCGTCGAGTGGGCTTGGCTGGTGCTGCTGGGGTGCTGGTTGCTGCAGTTGTCGTCGAAGCTGCAGCACTTGCTGCCGCAATTGCTCAAGCTCGTCGTCAGTCCGGAGGTGGTTGCTCGCCACAACGCGTGCCGTTGACTGATTTCGAGTCACGCAGATCAAGTCAGCGTGGCGCCGGCTCCGACTTGCCGAGGAATCACGCGTTGCTGCAGCTCGCCGCACAGCCGACCAAGTGTTTGGTTCGGCTTTCCTTCGTGGAGCCATCCATTGACTTGAACGGCGATGGCTCTCCACTGCAAGCCCGCTTTCGAGCCGCTGCTCGACTCGACTCAAGTCGGCACCCGACCAGACGGCTGGAGCCTGCCGAAACCGCACAGATGGGATGGCAGTCCCCGCTGGTGATGACCAAAAAGACTGTCTTTTGGTGGCGTCCGGAAAGACAGGCGAAGCCGCAGTTCCGCTCGCCTCTGCTGGCCATTTAGCGATTGCGCCTCTTCTGGACTAGCGAGTTGGTGACCATGGCAGACTACGAAGGCTACCTGCTCCTGCACGACATTGGCCGCCAAGCGGTACGCCACCGTCAATTGCGCTTGTGTTGCAGCTTTCAATGATGCTGACGTTGTTCGATGTAGGACCCGCTGTACTTCGAGCTGGAAGGCGGCTTGCTGCAGTACTTTGACAAGAAAGGAGGCCGCTGGATGGGCCAGTTCTCGCTCACTCGCCACCGCATCGTGGCGCAGGCGATCACCGGCGGGGTCAGTCCCAATCGCTTCTGCGTCGAGCTGTGTCCTGTGCGCTCCGTGCACGACACTGAACGCTCGTTGAAGCAGTTTCGACGGACGCGGATCGTGCTGGGCGCCTCCACCCCGGAGGTTCAGGAGCAGTGGATCCAGGCGCTGCGCACTTGGCGTCGCCGCAACTGGAAGGACACGGCGGTGATTTCCGCCTTCGACGACGAGGCCAAGGCGCTGCGGATGCTTATGATCATGTACCGGCTCGATATGAAGCTGCTGCGCTTCACGGAGCTCAACACTCTGCGCAAGGTCAACATGGACCCGGTGGTGAGCGACCCGGTGCACTGTGACCCGACCGTGACCAAGTATCAGCCGCACCCGGCATCACTCCTGCCTGGAGCGGTCCAAGTGACCCGCTTCACCAGCCCGATCGGCTTCAAGGCATGTACGCGAACCAGTTTGCGCTATGAAGCGGACTGTCGCTACTTTGATGAGACCTGCTCCGTGCCATTTATTGTAAACTATCTGTGGGCACGTGTGAGCGAAGACTGCAAGAATCCGTCGCCAGTGTGGATGCGTCAATAGCGTTGATAAGTGTCGTTAAGTTTAACCAAACTCACGTTTCGAGGAATCCTTCAAGAAGTCGAAGTGATCCCTTTAGGAAAGTCATGTCTTGTTTGATTTCTTTACAGTGAAAATGCATGGTAGCTACTGTAGTTTCTTTAGCTAATAAAATATGAGCTGCATGTGCAGCTACATGAAGCGCAGTGCGACACGATAGAGCAGCGAGTTCTGCATCAAGAATTCGTGGCATTTGATCTGGACGGACGAGCCCACCACGGGCATGACGTGCAAGAACAGTGACAAACTCGTGATGCTGCGCACACATGATCGACAATTCTGCCAGTCTTCGGACGCCACGCGAGCAGCTTCATGAAGACCACCCGCGATCATCACGACACCGCCCAAGAAGAACCCCGCAGCGACTAACCCCAACAACAACAGCATCGTATGTTGTAGTCCGAGCGTCGCCAATGCCACAGCAAGACCTGCCATGATAATGTTCGAGATCATCAATTTGGCGGCAGCTCCAAAGACCACAGCCTTACTGCCGGACACGATCGCTTGCAGATACAGCTCGAGGTACAGACACAAGAAGGCCAGCGGTCTCCACAGACACACAAAGAGTCCGATGAAGAGGGCGTCGAGGATGCGGTTCTCACAGCCACGGTAGCCGATCACGCGGCCGACGGTGGTGCTCCAGCCCCCGATCACGTAGTCGGCGCTCTTGTTGGGGATGAGGATATCGCGGCCGCCGGAGAGTCCGTTCTCGGCGATCCACTTGAGACCGTCCTCGTAGCCCAAGTCGAATAACCACTCGACGTCTCGAACTTCGGGCGGAATCATGGCCCACCACATCGGCACGTACGCGGACGGCTTGATGTCCGCTCCGGTGCAGTAGAATGGACTGACCGTCACGGTCTTCTCGTCGTACACCGGTTGGAAGTCGAAGATGCCGCCGTCCATGACCCACTCGCCGTTGAGTCTGAACGGCATGCCGGCGATGGGGGTAGCACAGCAAGAGGCAGCGAGGCACTCTTCTAGGTGGTGCTGAGACTCGAACGTTGTGACCCGGCGCGACGTGAGCGACGACAGCGAAGTATAGACGACCGTGAGCTGCTGCGAGGCGTTGAGTTTGCCGTATCGGTGCAGTCCGCCTTGAGCTTTCAATGTGTCCATCAAGTAGTCTCGAGCGCGGAAGAATCCTGCCAGCGATTCGTGGGCCTTGGGGATGACGTTTTTGAGCACGTGGTTGCGGATGGCGTCAAAGTTACAGTGCAGCGCCAGCCCCGTGGCGGTGAGAGCCCCAGCCGAACACCCGATGACTCGGCCATGCCTCTCCAACTCGAACTCCTGGATGGCCTTGGCGACACCAAACTCGTACATCTTGAGGTAGCCACCGCAGGCGAACGAGAAGTCCAATTTCCTGTCGGACACTGGGGTCGAAGCGTAGCTGAAGTGGCGTCTACCGCTCATTGCAATCTGTGTGTACTTGACGGTGGAAACGATTGTGAATCGCTTCTCTTCGTGGATCGGATCGTGCACTGCGTTTCTGAGCGTGTTTGGCTAGCCGTCACGGGAGGTCAACAACGACTGGCTGTTGCGTCATGAAGGGCAAGCCGTGGCGTCATGCGGGACAAACTGCAGCAAATCTCGTTCGTCTGCATGATCATTGTAGACGAACAGGCAACGTTCTAATCGACTTCAACGTCTTTCCCGCCGGGAAAAAAAAGTTATCGGATACCATGGCAACACAGTGCTACAGTAGTCGCAATCTCGAGTGTATTTATCGTAGCAGAGTTTGAATAAAAATATGCGCTACACAAAGTGCATCGCGACGCGATACACGAGCGAGTGCTCCAGCAGGTACTTGTGGCGCTTGATCTCGACGGACGAGCCCACCACGGGCAGCGAGTTGAGGAACAGCGACAGACTCGTGATGCTGCGCATGCACGACCGGCACTTCTGCCAGTCCTGAGACGCCACGCGGGCAGCTTCGTGCAAGCCTCCGACGAGCAGCACGACGCCGCCCAAGAAGAACCCAGCGGTCGTCAACCCCAGCAGGAACAGCATCGTGTGCTGCAGTCCGAGCGTGGCGAGAGTCATCGCCAGCGCAGCCATGATGATGTTCGAGATCAGGAGCTTCGCCGCGGCTCCGAAGACCACGGCCTTGCCTCCCGATACGATGGCTTGCAGATACAGCTCAAAGTAGAGACACACGAAGGTGAGCGGTCTCCACAGACACACAAAGAGCCCCACAAACAGCGCGTCCAACACGTGGCTCTCGCATCCACGGTAGCCAATGACCCGGCCCACCGTGGTGTTCCAGCCGTCTGCAACGTAGTCTGCGCTTTTGTTGGGGATGACGACCTCGCGGTCTCCTGCCAGTTTCTTGTCCGCGATCCACTTGAGTCCGTCCTCGTAGCCCAAGTCAAAGAGCCACGCGACGTCTTTCACGCCAGGCGGGATGAGCGCCCACCACATCGGCACGTAGGCCGAGGGTTTAATGTCTGCGCCCGTGCAGTAGAACGGGCTGATGGTGACCGTCTTGTCGTCGTAGACTGGCTGGAAGTCCAACATGCCGCCGTCCATGACCCACTCGCCCTTGAGGCGGAACGGCAGCCCGGCGATGGGTGGGGCACAGCAGGACGCCAGCAAGCTCTCCTCGAGCTGCTTCTCGGACGTGAACGTCGTGACGCGGCGGGATTTGAGCGCCGACAGCGACGTGTACACCACTGTGAGCTGCTGCGACTGGTTAACCTCCTCGAATTGGTGCAGACCGCCGTGCTTGGTCAGCGTGTCGCGCAGGTACGGACGCACGCGGAAGTAGCCGGCCAAGGACGCGTGCGCCTTGGGCACGACGTTCTGCAGCACGTGGTCGCGGATGTGGTCGAAGTTGCAGTGCAGCGCCAGCCCCGTGGCGGCCAGCGCGCCGGCCGAGCAGCCGATGACGCGGCCGTTGCGCTCCAAACCGAACTCCTGGATGGCCTTGGCCACCCCGAACTCGTACATCTTGAGCCACCCGCCGCACGCGAACGAGAAGTCCATCGACGGCTCGGTCTGCTCCATAATGGCCGGGTGGTTGCTGCGACTCGACTCGATTTACGACTGAGGTTCCACTGGCTCAAACGCCGTTGATCAAGATGGGTCGGTGGCGGCAGTACAAAATATGGCACGGAACAGCGACAGTATCGGCTACATTCGGTGGCAGCAGCACGCGATTTTGGGATGGGATGTCACGAAAGGTCGCGAACTGGAACATCGACGGCCAAGTGTCATGCGACCAAAGGTCGCGCGAGAAACGGCTCGATGGTGTGCACCACATCATTAGGATGGAATGCGTGGAGGTCTGCATTTGTCGCGACTCGAATTGCCGCAGCTGTTCATGCACGCAAGCTATAATACTAGTGTCGAGTTCGCCACGCAGCCCTGACCTCAGGACTGGCGGCGCTCATTCCAACAAGACCATAAGGTTTCAGTACTGCAGCAAGCCATGCGGTACGAAAAGATCCCGCACCGCCACATCACTTGCCTGACAGGCTGTCACGAGATTGGATTCTCCGTCTCGGCATCAAATCGCACACAGACTCCTGTCGGCACCGCAGACTGCGGCGCAGTCTCCGCGAAATGCTTCGTCGCGGATCCGGTTCTTGGCCCGACAACCAGTTCCTGGCAGTTGGACCAGACTTGGTGTGGATTTTCTCGCCACGAGGGACTCGAACTGAGGATGGCTACCTCCCTTAGTCGAATCCCCCTGCCACTAAACAACTCGCCCCCAACGGCCAAGTTTAGATTGCTCTGGGGGACGACGATGATCAGGCAGTCGAGGCTGCTTCCGCTGCTTCTGCTGCTCACCGTCGGCACGCTTGCCGTCGCCGAAGAAGACCCCGCGGAGGAGGCACCCCACGCCTACAATTGCGACAATTCAGCCAGCTCGAGCGGCTCTTTCGTCGACTACGACCGCTTGGTGCACTGCACGCCGCTGCTGCAGAGCTACCCGGCGCTGGCCAACGCTCTGTTGGTGCTGCTGCTGGTGCTGCTGCTCTACATGATGAGCTCCACGGCCGACGAGTTCTTCTGCCCGATCTTGCAGGTCATCGTGGAGAAGTACCAGATCCCACCGCACGTGGCGGGCGTCACGTTCCTGAGCTTTGGCAATGGGTCGACCGACGTCTTCTCCAACATTGCGGCGTTTGCGACACCCACGCCCGCGATCGGCGTCAGCTCCATCCTCGGGGAGGGCTGCTGATCACGACAGGTAAGGAGATTGAGTTCTTGCTGCTGTTTTGGCTTCACTAAGAGCTAATCTCCTTTGGCTTCAGTTGTCACTGCGTGTGTGGGCTTGGTCTCTGAGGGCCAAGACCAACTGATCCCGCACATTCGTGCGAGACGTGGTCTTCTACTTCATCTCAGTGCTCTACCTGGGGTTGGTCTTCTTCGACGGAAAAGTCGGCCTGCTCGAAGCGGTGGGCTTCCTGGTCATCTATTTGATCTACGCGATCACCGTGTTCATGGACAAATATTTAGCTGGCTGGTTCTTCTCGTCCAAAGTATATGTAGACGACTCGCTGTACACGATTCTGGACGACGACGACGACCTGCACTACTGGTCTTCAGCGAGCGAGAAAAGCTGTCCAAGCACTCCTTTATTACTCTCGCCAGAACAGCCTCAAAAGCTGCCGCAGCAGGAGCAACCGCAGCATCCTCGACGGCAACTGCTAAAGAGCTCGACGATTCAAATCTACGACACGTTCGCTCGAACCAACATTTTTCCGACTCGGAGCAGTCCGAGCCATCTCCACGCTGGATGGACCGCATGTTGCACCGCAAAATTCCGCGCCAACGCCCCGTTCGAAGCCGCACCTTGACTACGAGAACGGACCGATAGCTCGGGACGACGGCCAGTCTCTACTGGAAGTCACGGACGTCACTTAAACGACCCACTTCGATGTGTGTGGGCAACATGCAGGAATCTCTGCGGCGAATTCGACGACAACGACGCAGACGCAAAACGGCTTGGGAATCGTTGGAGACGAGCGCGCAGTTTGGAGAGACCGCGCGGCGCTGGACTCGTGGGTATCATGCTCTCAGCGATATCACGGAGCTGGGATCTGCCATGGAGTCAGCATCGACACAAACCGAAGTTGAAGCTGAGACCGAGACGGCAGACGAAGAATTAAAGAGAAAACAAGATGCTGCGGAAGATCTACGACTGGAGATGGAGGCCAGCATGGCTGTGACTTCGTTCGATCGCGCCAAAATCCAAGTCAAACGGTGGAGACGGTCAGCGCTTCGTGTGCTGCGCACCACCCAGTGGGTCTTCGAACGCTTCGTTTGGAACCCGTTCGAGGTGATCACCGTTTTCGTAAGACGTCTTACGATCCCGCTGGTAGACGAAGAGACTTGGGACAAGAATCTTGCCGTCATCTGCCCACCTTTCGCGATGCTGCTGTTTGGGATATCGGCACTTTCCTTCAGTATCGAAGACCCCGTCTTTTTGGTCACTGTGGTGGTGGTGGGCGGCATTTTCAGCATCACTATCGAGTATACCACCTCGCCGCTCGCTCCACCGGAAGGCTGGAAGCTTGCACCTTTCATCTGTCTGGCGTTTGTCATGTCCATCATTTGGATTATGAACATCGCCAACGAGGTGCTCGCCGTTCTTGAAACACTGGGGAAACTCTTTGGTATCTCTAGCTCTGTCTTGGGCGTATCGGTAAGCCGTTCATTTCAACGTGCAGTGGCCGGCAAGGACTAACACGAGATGATTTTGTCAATGATAACAGGTGCTAGCTTGGGAAACTCAATCGGCGACCTTGTAGCCGACATGGCGATTGCACGCGACGGGTTCCCGACCATGGCCTTCGCAGGTTGCTTTGCTGGGCCAATGTTCAATTTGTTAGTCGGTCTCGGACTGTCACTCACGATTGCGATCATCTCGCGTGGCCCGCTCTCCATGGGAGAACCATCACCGCTTGTGTACTTGGGTTTTGTGTATCTACTGCTGAGTCTGCTCCTGAATCTGGTCGTCGCGGCTTGCGATAAATTTCAGTTCCGTTCTCGGCTGTGCTACGCGCTGCTGGCATTGTACGCATCCTTTGCTGTGATTTCCATCGGAGTTGTGCTCAATTATCCTGAGGAGTAATAAAATTGTTTTGATTGACCAAACCTTACCATTGCGATGATGCCAAAGCAGTCAGCACCACTGCTCCATGATTCCATGATACTTGCATTGCGATCTACATGGTGACTGTACCTCTACTGACTGGTGAGGTCCATTCGATCAAACTTGCTCTCTTCGTAGTAGACCGCCTTCACCTTCCGACCTCCAAAAATCGTCCGTTCAGTCCTGTAAGAGCTGTGCACCAAGACGATGAATATTCCCCACAATATCGCGCAATAGATAATTCACAGCTTTCAGGAAGTAGACAGCTCACTCTACCTTTTGTAGCGTCTTCTGCTGCTCGAAATTGAACAAAGATCCGCACTGCTTCTTCGGGAGACACTCGTCCAGTCACTTCATAGATCACACACTTTGCCACAGGACCGTACTTCTCAGTACATTCACCTTTCACTTCGTCTTGCAGTTCATCGTCCACTTCACCAGGACCAACCATATTCTAGTAAGCACAGAAAGCATGGATAGTTAATTCATATTCCCATCGAAATATTTGAGCACAGTGCTCCTACCAGTAACAGCACGACTCGGCTGCTGGAATACTTTGGCTTTGACCGGGTATCCCAGCCGCTCGTTCGACGTCTCTTTTCGACAGCATCCGGTCCACTACCGCGTCTGTGGTATCTGTCGGGGTTTCCGTGCTCGACATTGTGTTGCTCGGTACGCTGGTCGTCGTGTCTTCGCTTAGACTCTCTAATTTCCCTGCCGAATTCATCCAACTGAACTCTGGGCGCTTGCTGCCTCGACGAATCTCTATCGTTTCGCTTGACTCTGCCACTATGCTCACGAGATCGAGAGTCTATCGCTGCTCGCGACGGTCCGCTGAAAGCTACCGAGGAAGAATCAGTCGACGATGACGACGAAAAACCAATACCCTTTGTCGAGAATCCCAGTCCGCCTCGAGGCTCAGTAGCATCATCAAATTGTCCCTCCGTAGCCGAAGAAAGTTGCGGATCGCGGTGGTGGTCGTCATCACGCTCACTCTCTGGTTGGGATACTGCAGCGTTCTCCTCACTAGCAGTGGACGTAGGTGCAGACACGATTAGCGATGCAAAATCTCTCAGTGCTGATTCGAACAACGAACATTTTCTTCCGCATCCAAGCCGGCATGGTCATGCCCCGTCCGCGACCAGCAGGAGCTGGGATTTCCATCGCAGGAGCTCTCCCTTCTGCCAGATCCTTTGCCAAACGTTCGCGCTCTAGCTTCCCTGAACGACGTATCACATCACAGCAGTAGGAAGTTGGATCTATCCGATCATTCTACCCATTCCGAATCCTAGACGCACCTCTCTTTCCTGCTCTCTCTGACGTCGACCCAGCTCTCGTTTCACCTTCTCCAGCTCCTTCTTCTCGAGTCTCTCCTTGCAGTACATCTCGTAGCTATTAGGTCGGGATGGATGATATTCATCTCTGTATGTCGCCTGGAAGAAGTGTCCTTGCGGCTCCGTTGCCGCATTATTCACAACCTCCACGCTCTTCTCCTGTTCTTGAGCTGGCGCCACTCGAACTTCCATCACAGTAGCGAACCCTAGACCAAAGCCTGCAGCTCGAAGCTGCATCTGCTTCTGCGCGGTTGCTGTTGAACCTTCTCCGCCGTCTTCTTCTTTAACACTTGAGCACTGGGCGACGTCCTTTTGATCACCGACGCAGGTTTGAAGGCAATCGAGATGCCTCCCGTCGTGGGGCTTTTCTGCCTCCCCGCCAATGCACTGGGCAGCATGGAAGTGCTCTAATAGCCATCACAAGGCATCAGTACTTAATTTAAAGCCTCTACGCCTCGTTTTGCCCCTACACTGGTGGTCACAGGTGTTGGTTTATTGTTGCTCTTGTTCTTGGCAGCTTGTGGCACCATCAGCGGCGTCTTGGCCCATACTAGAGCGTAGGAAAGCGTCATAAAGGCAACCGCATCAGTATTCCTTCAGTTCTAGATCGCTTTAAGCCGGGGTCTCTGGGTCATTAAGCCCACATACAGGTGAAGTAACGTACGCGAGCTCGTGCTGGTCTTGGGCTTCCGTCCGCGTCCAGCGCCGACGACGTCTTGGCGCCTTTGGCCAGCGGCAAGTCCGCGTAGAGATCCATCGCAAATTGCAAACTGACACAAATACTCTAATTACGTATACCTGGTGTGGTGCATTACATCATTTTGCGTCTGAGTTCTCATTCGAACTGTCACCATGTACTCCCGGGTCGGAACGGAGGAGTCTCGCGACGACCTGGCGCTGGTGCGCCATGGCAGCGGCAAGTTCTCGCCGGCGGAGATGGCGCAGCGCAGCTTCACCACGGAGGACCTGCCGTCGTCCAAGTCGCTGGTGCCTGCCGCCCCGACGCTGGAGAAGAAGCGCACGGGCTCAGACATTTTCGAGACCAGTCGCCAGGTGCTGATCAAAGGCATCCAGGGCGTGGGGCTGGACCAGTTCGTGGGTAAAATGCAGCAGGCTTTCAGTCCGGACGACTCGGAACGCGTACTGAGGGCCGAGTGGCTCGTGGTGGAGACGGAGGAGCAGCAGCTGGACAAGCTCCAGGACTGTGTCCATCAGCTGCAGAAGGCCTTTAAGTTCTCTAACCGCCTAAGGACGCTGGTCAAACTAGCCAACGCTACACTCGCCAAGTGCGAGGAGCTGGTGGACCGCAGTCAGACGCACGTGGAGCAGTGCAGTCTCATGTTCGCGCAGTTCTCCAACGAGATTGCGACGTTGACCGACTATCTAAGCAAACTGAGAGAAGCAGTGATCCCTCCACTGATGACGAAAGATGCCAATGAGGAGAAGAAGAATGCGAGACGCGCAGAGTGGGCGCTGAATCGGATGGCACAGAGCGCGCAGTCGATGGTCTCGGAGATGCGAGAGAGTCTAGACGAGCTGGATGACCTTACCACCGAGTGCACGAAGCTCATGGTGCAGTCCATTACGTTGCTGCACATGCGTGGACGATCGGCGGACTTTAGTGGCACGGGTGTCGCTGCTGGAGCTGCTGGTGTGGTGGCCGGCGCGGTGGTGGGTGTCGCTGGCGTGGTTGCGGCCCCGGCGACCAGCGGCCTTAGCGTACCGATCTCACTCGCCGGCAAGAGTCTGTTCCTGTCGGGTATTGCAGCCTTGACACCGTCCAGCATCATGCTGAGCCGTACGTACCTACATGTAGTAGTATGTCTAGCAGTGCTATCATGGTTCTAATTGTCGTGTTTTCATATACAGGCCAAAGCCAGCAGCTTAGCGGACTATCCGAGTTGGTGGTGAACCTTAAGACATGTCTGGAGATCATGAACCAGAAGCGCGAAGAAATGGCAGTCGCCTTTGCAGCGGTCGAAGGACTCGACCTTGATATCAAGGTGCGTTCCAGCTCCCAGTATCGCTATTGTGATGATTTCTAACCGTATTATTGCGTCTGTCTTTCCAGCAAGCGACTGATTTCTGCCAGGACGCCATTGAACTCGAGACCTCCATCTATGTAAGTCTTCGTTGAGCTTCGTATTCTGGCAGAGAGATTTCAACTGGCGTTGTCCAATTTGCAGGAGAGTTCATGGGGCTTTATCGAAGACATCAGCGTCAAGTTGATGACGCTCAACCAGTCGGTGGCCGTGTTCCAAGCATCTCCCAGCGTCTGGCACTTTTGCATGTCGGAAGACGCCATGTACCAATACCTGCTGGCTGAAGACGAGGAAAACTGAGCGACTTGTAGTCTACATCTTGGATGCTTGTCACGTTTATATACACTTTATATCAATTTGTGTAAGGTTCACATAATTTGCGATCGGTGGCTCTCAAGAGCTACAAGCGCTCAATACCAATCATCCATGGGCAGCAGCAAGCGCCGTCGCCAGCAGCGCGTGGCCGCCGTCGGCGCGCAGGTGGAGGAGAGTATCCGGCAGGATGCGGAGGACAAGAAGCTCCAGCATGTGGAGGCCGCGCAGCTCTTCCAAGTGGACAGCAAGGGCGGTGACCGCCCCAGTAAGAAGCAAAAGCTGCGGCAGCTGCAGCACGACCCAATTCTGGCCAACAAGCGCAAGTTTGACGCCAAGAAGCTCAACAAGGGCGAAGCCAAAGCCATCAAGAAGCTGCAGCAGCAACCGCAGGCTCAGAAGCAGGCCGAGGAGCCCCAAAACAAGCCGCTAGACGCTGCGTGGGGTCAGGACGGAGATGCTCAAGAACCGCAAGAGAATCAGACGCTGGACGAGTATGTGGCGCCAGTGGCAGCCAAGAAGATCAAGCGACGCAAACGTACCGCAGCGTCGACTCAATACAAGATCAAGAAGGTGGAGGTCGCGGCTGCAGGACAGTCCTACCACCCAGACTTTGATACACACCAGGATGTGATGGCGGAGGCGGTTGCCCAGGAACTGGAGCGTCGGGACAGGAACGCTAAGATGGCAGAGCCAGTGTCCAATGGTCTGTCGGAGGAGACGCTGCAGTACATCAAGGACGAGTCGTCGGGTGACGAGTCCGAGTCGTCGGATGAGGAGGATGGCAACAAGAAGCCTCACAAGGCACCCACCAAGGTGACACGCACCATGCACAACAAGCGCGAGCGGCATAAGAAGATGGAGAGGGAGCACCAGACCCGACGTGGTCAGAAGGCCATCCTGAAACAGATCAATGCGTACGTCTTGGTTATTAGAGGTTTTATGAGGTGGTTCTGACCTAAAGTTGTTCATTATACAGGTCCCAGCACATTCTCCAGGAAGTCATCAAGAGCGAGAAGGCGTCGGCTCAGAAGCAGGAGCTGAAGAAGCTGCAGAAGGAGCAGAAGCTGCAGGAGGAGCCGCTGGTCCGCGTGGGCGGCAAGAATATGTACGTTTTTTTATTGTCTTATAGTGGCCAATCCTTTGACTGATGGTTTGTTGGATGTTACAGCAAACTGGAGCGGAATACGCTCGTGTCTTTCTCGGAGGAATTGACGGGCAACATGCGGACGCTCAAGCCCAAGGGCAATCCGATGCTCGACCGATTCGACAGTCTGCACAAGCGCAACTTGATCGACATTGGCCGACCCAGAAAGACTCGCAAGGCCAAGGTGAAGATCATCGAGGCCAAGAAATAAACGGCCTTTTCTGACCTGTAGATAGACCACGGTGGACAGCTCCATCGTTCTGAGCTCAGCCTTCATGCCTACATATAAAAATAGTGATTACCTTCCACGCTGGTTGGACAGACTTTCCTTTTTTGCTGAGTGTTGCTGTCACGATGGCGACGGGGTCAGTCATGCGGCCAAGTGTGCGTTGCTTTCGGCAGTAGTTATGTAGTGCAAAACTTATTGTGTTTTTGTTGCTGCAGAACTTTCGACACGACATGCGAGGCCCCCAAGTGGTGGAGATCCGTCAAGAAGAATACGAGCGCACAAAGCGCTCAATCCTCAAGAAAATCCGACGTCGACTGGTAATTCTCGGAGTCATCATTGGACTTTTGGCGGTAGTCGCATTCGCGCTCGGCGGCGTAAGTTGCAAAGCAGTTCTCACACTTAAATTTCATCTTAGCTAACCTTTCACGTCTTTAGATCATTCGGTGCTACCTCATGAACATCCGCAAGTTCGGAGAGGTCTCCGGCAGCGTCAGTCTGCGCGACTTGTACTTTGTCTACGGCGGAGTTTCGATCCTGTTCAGTCTCTACGGGTTTTACGTCGACGCCAAGTGGAACAAATTGCAGCAGGACGGCAACACTTTGATCATGCACGTTCGCACATACTTCATGGTTGGTGTTGGGGCATGGGCGATAGGTAGGCTCCAAGTTCTTGCACTTATTCGCGTCATTGACTGACTGGAAAATGTTTCAGCTCTATGGCTTGGAATCGCGACGCTCTCGGCTTTTGGGCTGGTCGACGTGCAGTACATTTCGGATTCCAGCCAACACCTCATTTATCTCACGACGCTCGTCATCGTCACAGTAAGTTTTGACTCGATTCGCTTCTGTCTACATCTACTGACAAACTTTTCTTTCCAGCTTCACCTCCTAATCTCACCTTGGCTCCTCCGAACGATCCAGCGCAAAGGATCCCAAGCGGACGAGTTCTTCGCAGCGGAATTCCTCTCCGATACTCGGAACGCCAAAGCAGAATCAAGCGAAGACTCGAGCGATTCCAGCGAAGAAGTAGCTGACAAACGACCTGCTGCCGTTAAACCTGCACCGAAGTCGCCGCGTCGACCGAAAGACCGCAGTCCGCGCAAGAACCGAAAGGATTCCTTCAAGGCAGACGCGAATCAATTACAGCTCGCAATGGAAGGCGACTCGCCACGGTCGGCTGGACAGGCCAATGCAGCACAACCAGCTTCACCACGTTCGGCCCGGCGACAATCCTCGCCACGAATTTCAGCTACAGCAACTCACACTGCACTAGCCACAACACCAGTCGAGTCCGAAGCCTACTTGCAACAAATCCCGTTCGCCTCGCCAGTGTTCACGATGGACCCGGAGGCAAATCTCGCAACGCCAGAATTCTGGCAGCTCTGGAAGCAAATGGAGACCACGTACGTGTCTAGTTAGGACTGCTGTCAACACGCGGCCTAACTTTTGTTGTTGCTTCCTGCAGGGGCTCATTTTCGTGTAGCTTTACCAACCAACCGACTCGCGCAGACCTGGAGCGGCGTTTGGCCGCGCAAGGTTTCCACGTCGTCGCGATCGAGCAGAAAGACAGCGTGCTGCAGGTCTACTTTTACGGCGCGCAGTACGGCACCGACACGGTCTTCCTCTGCGAGTTCGTTCTGCTCTTCGCGCGCAGATTTTTCCAGGCCACTTTCAAGTGCAAGGTAGGCAGCTCCTGGTTTGCTTTCTGGTGAGATAAACTACGGCTGTTCTGACGCTGGAGATGATCTCGTTGCATTCAACAGGAGCGCGAGGCGGCCTCGCACTTTGTCACGAGGTTCAACCTGAACGCGGTCATCGCGCTCGAGTAAACGAGCGGGAATACACTACGTACATCTTCCCATGTCTTCAGCGAGCCTATTGCCTTCAAACGTTCGTCCCCACCAGAGCTAGTGGAGCTTCCAACTGTCAGACTTGGCCACAGCTTAGGTTTGCGTCTTGCACGTTAGTCGCAGCTCAATTCACCAGCGTGACACGCGCGAAAGCCTCGCCGAAACGTGCTTACCGGGTTGTCTCGGGGGCGTCAAGGATCCTCGAGTCGATGCAGGATTTGCGTGGCGTTTTCTGTGGCGGATTTCGTCACGGCCGCCCAAGCAACCGAAAGATACCTTGAACCGTCAAACATGGCGCGCTTCGAGCCATCCAAACAAATTTCCGTCTCCTCCCGCCAGCAAGAGGGGACATGCCACTCTTGAGCAGGCGGTCCCTTGCGGGGAAGGAGCTCGCATGTAGCGACGCTAGCGCCGTCCACTGGGCTTGGAAGTGCCAGCGACCTCGACAGCAGCGACCCCTGAACAGTAGGAAGCGACAGTGGTGCGAAACCAGAAGGACCCCGGTGCACCTTGCGCGACGGCGGCGGCAGCAGCGAGACAGCATCGTCAATGCGGCTCCCGTCATGGTCCTTGCACAGCAACTTCAGCTTGCCCATCCCCCGAAGGCTCCGATCTTATTCCGTCCAACTGTCTCGGTCGCATGGTCGAAACGACGTCTCGGCGCTGCTTGATGGCACTACAACTTGCCTGGCTGCTGTCAAGCGACATGGCTGCTTTGCTTCCCGCCAGCTTGATGTGGTTACCACTGGACCCGTATCTTACTGCCGACTTGACGTGGGTGCTGTACTCGGCACTTTGGTTGACATGAGCTGCCACGACATGAGCCGCCACGACAGCCAGCAGCGAGCCGTGACGGCGCGCGATACGACGCAACACGCCAAAAATCCGTGCTTTGTCTGCTGGTGCAGCTCCGGCCCCGGCCCCGGAGCTACTCCACACACCGAGTTGAAGCAGATCGGTGGCGGATGGATCTTCAACCAAGCGGCTGTTCACAACGCCATCGAAACGGAGGCTGCCGGTTCTTTTGGTAGTCGCCTGCACGTGGCGCGCGGTTGCACTCGTCAGGCGCCGGTAGATAGCCTCGCCTCGCCGCGAGGCTCTCGGCCACAAACGCCGGGCGAGCAGAGCCCCGAAACCGCGCGCAGTTCGTGGCCCGCACTGCCACGAACGTCATAACATTGCCCTCGCGCTGATAGACCCTGCTGGTCCGGTGCCGGCTCGCAGCAAAGCCGCCTCGCAGGCAGCAGCTCCGTCGTGCCGTCGCTGCTGAGCCGCGCTCGCAACGACGCGCGAAGTGAAGCCACCGCTCCGGTGCCACGAACATCTACCGGCTGGGCGTGTCTCCTGCGTGCAGCACCGAGGAGCGCCGAGCTGCTCCGGTCGATCGCGGAGAGCTCTCGCCCACCTACACGCGCGTGGCAGCTGGCGCGGCCGATCTGTGGCTCAGACCGATTGGCTGTGTACGCGACTGAGCAACACGCCGCGACGACGAGCGACGATCCGCTGCGTTAAAGAGAAGAAGAGTAGCGGAGACCGACAGCACCGACGCATGCATGCAGAACACCCAAGCAGCCAAGCCAGGTCGAGCATTTTCGTTGACCCCGGTCTGCTGGAAGACGGTGCGTGAACCAGCTCTCTGAAGCGAAAATCTCTGAAGCTGAAGGCGGCGTCTGTCGCAGGCGGGCCCGACAGTGCGGCTCACGCGAGCACCGCCTCACGACGGCGTCCGCACGGCTGTAGGATCATACTATCCACCGCCGTCGTGCTCCATGGCGCGTTCGGCTACATGCATCGGGGCGGCCGCTCTCTCTCCGCTGCAACATGCACACGGCTCGCAGACTTCCACTTGAAGCCGCTTGTGCCATTCCCCACGACGGCACGACCGCGGCGTGTCCACAATCCGCTGCTGCAGCTTGGTGTATGTAGAGCTTTACTCCGGTCGTGCCGGCCAGCCGCTGGTGTGTTTGTTCCGAGGAAGACGGCCGCTGCTGAGCTGCTTGCGGCCCGAAGGCACGACCACATTCGATATCGACGTCTCGAGCGATGGCGACGTCAGAACCACGCCGCCGCGCGTGGTGCCATGATTGCCCAGTGAGTTGTCGCTGTGTGGCTTCGCAGAATCAATCTCGAGGCTCGAGCTGCTCGCCGTCGCGCCGTCGTCCGCAATCCAGCAGCGGCTCGACCACGATTTGGTGTAGCGGAGCTCGTGCTTCAACAGGCTTGGCGATGACGACGCGTACTGTACTTTACGCGCGCGGCGGCGTCGCGCACTTTCTGCTGCGAGCTGCTCCTCCTGCTGCAGTGGAGCGTCCGCACACTCGTCGCCTTACCCACCTGCTCACGACACTCACGACGTCTCCAGCAGCGCTCGTCTTCACTTCTCAAGTTGCCCTCACCAACACAAAGCATCCGTGGTCGCCCCGACCAGCATCCCCCAACTGCACCAACCCCAACCGTTGCAGACCCCCACCACCATCGCCAACAGCAATGACCAGCTCCAGCGCCGCCGACTTTGAGCTCTCCGAGCTGCAAAAGTACTACCACCTGCCGCTGCGAGAGGCTGCCCGCCGGCTCGGCAGCTGCGAGGCCGTGGTCAAGCGCGTCTGCCGCCGCAAGCAGATCCAGCGCTGGCCCTACCGCCAGGTCTCGTCCAAGCTCATCAAGATCCAGCACCTCTGCAAGTACATGGCACACGTGACCGACCCGGAGCAGAAGGCTCGCATCCAGCAGAAGATCAAGCAGCTCACCCAGGAGTACCTCGAGCTGGTCGGCGGCCAGGTGCCGTCCGAGCTGCAGATCTCACACGCCGACGTGCCGACGCTGCCGGCGCCGAGCTACAAGGGCGACCAACCGCTGGAGCCCGAGGTGATCGCCGCCGCATCCGAGGACGAGGCCATGCCCGACGACGACGACGACGATGACATGGAGAGCTCGACCCAGAGCGAACCGCCCATGTCGGCGTACTCGCTGCGCTTCATCCTGTCAGACTGCACGGTACTCGAGACCGCCACCGGTCTGCAGTACACCACCACCGCCTAGAGGACGCCCGACGGTATCCACCATGTACTTTTGCTGCGTATCCAACTACTTTACAAGCGTCGCCGATCCTCCACCGGCGACCAAAACCTTAGAGCATACATATCAAAGCGTCCTTGAAAATGACCTGCACGTTAGAAGTCCCATTTCCTAAGCAAATATTGAGCTTCATTCCAATTCCATTCATCCGCACACTGAAGCTCACCTGACTGTAGCTGCAGCTTAGATCTGGTCCAGCGGGTCGATGCCCAGCAGTGAGAAGCACGTCTTCATGACCTGGAGCGTGGCGTCGCACAGCAGCAGACGACTGCTCTGCTCCTCGCTGCCCAGCACACGGCAAGCTGTCACGAACGTCTGCACCTTCTCCGAGATCGTGTACAGGTAGCTGCATAGGCGGTTCGAGTTCAGGTCCTTGTTGATGAACGAGATGACGTCCTGCAGCTGCAGCAGCTCGATCACCAGCGCCGCCTCCGTCGGGTGCTCGGGCTTGAGCACGTTGCCGGCCTTCTGCTGCTGAGCAACGAGCGCAGCCATGTCGACACCCGACTTGCGGATGATCGACGAAAGACGCGCGTATGCAAACATGAGGTACACAGCCGTGTCACCGTTCGTCGACAGCATGCGGTCGAAGCTAAAGATGTAGTTGGAGGTGGGGCTCTGACGCAGGTCAAAGTACTTGACGGCACCGTAGCCGAGCTTCTCCGCGGCGGTGTCCACCTGGTCCATGGGCAGCGACGTCTGTCCACCTTCGATACGCTCCACCAGCTGCGCCTTCATGCGCATTTTGGCCTCATCTAGGAGCTCCACGAGACGAACGACCTCGCCCGAGCGCGTCTTGAAGCGCTTGCCCGACTCGTCATTCACCGTGCCAAAGCCGACGTGGTCGGCGCGCTGCTTGGTTGGGTCGTAGATGCCCGACATTCGCCCCACTTCGAACAGCAGGTTGAAGTGATCCTTCTGCGTGTAGTCCGTGTAGTAGATGATGCGGTCCGCCTTCATCTCG
Organism: Phytophthora quininea; assembly: GCA_011947345.1. Lineage (NCBI taxonomy): Eukaryota > Oomycota > Peronosporomycetes > Peronosporales > Peronosporaceae > Phytophthora > Phytophthora quininea. The sequence goes on from JAAVTG010000525.1 coordinate 162,137, forward strand.
TGCAGGCGGTACCAGAGCGCGGCGATATCGGTGGTGGCGTACAGGTAGGAGCCGTCACTCTTAACCAGCAGGAACGGCTGCTTGTACGTCTTGGTGAACACCACCTCGGCGCCGTTGCTCTCCTCCATGAGGCCCTTGGCACGAAGTTGGTCCAGTACGCCCGGGATAATGGGGTTATAGAAGGACTCGCCCATTTCATTGAGCGACACACCTAAGCGGTCGTAGACCTTCTGGAACTCACGGCGACTGATCTCGCACAGCGTCGTCCACACCTTGCGGGACTTCTCGTCACCGGACTGCAGCAGCACCACCTGCGCCTTCGAGCGCTCGTGGAAGTCGGCGTCGGCGTCAAAGCGCTCCTTGGCGGCCTTGTACAGCTGCGTCAGGTCCGTCACGTTGGGCATCTCCGACTCCCAGTTCGGGTAGGTCTCCGTGAGGTGGCAAATGAGCATGCCGAACTGCGTTCCCCAGTCGCCGACGTGGTTGATGCGACGCACGTCGTGGCCCTGGAACTCGAGGATGCGGCACATCGTGTCGCCGATGATCGTGGACCGCAGGTGGCCGACGTGCATGTCCTTGGCGATGTTGGGCGACGAGAAGTCCACAGCAATGATCTGCTTCTTCTGAGGCGCCGGCTGCACGCCGTTGACCAGCACGTTCTGCAGGCGAGCCTCCACGAACTTCTTGGTCAAGAAGCCGTTGATGAAGCCTGCGCCGGCGACACTGAGACGGTCCAGTACGGGGGTCTCGGGCATAGCGGCGATGATGGTGTTGGCCACGTCCCGAGGCGAGCGAGCCGCGTCGGGCGTGCCCTTGAGCGCCGTGAAGATGCTCATGGCCGAGTTGCATTGGTAGTCGCCGAACTTGGCGTTCTTGACGTTGGTACGGGTGACCTCCACGGACACATCCACTGTAGGGTAGGCAGCCTTGATGGCAGCCGCGAAGATCTGCTCCACCACGTCCAGGATGTTGTGGTAGGTCAGACCTTGCGCCAGCTTGTCGTCCAAGTTGAACGTCGACTTAACCACCTTCTTGGTGGCAGTGGGTGCCGCACCAGCCGGGTTTCCGCTCTTCTTGACCTTGCCAGCGTTCTTCATGGCAGCCACGCCCTTAGCCACATCTTCCCGGGCGAAGAGCTGCGTCGTGTACTTGCGGAAGGTCTGCAGCAGAGCCGCCTCGTCCTTCTGCTCCTTGACGAGCTTGAAGGCGGAGCGCAGCGTGACACCGGTCACAATATCCGCCAACGACAGCTCGTGGCCGAACAGGAACTGAAGCTCCCCGTTGTTCTTGGGGCGAGCCTCCTCCTTGGCTTCTAGCAGAGCCAGCAACTCCGTAGCCAGCTCGTCGCTCTTCTTGTTGCTGGCCTTGGCCACTTTGAGCCACGGAGAGAGCGTGTTGGCCTCCCACTCTAGCCACTCATCCACTGCCAAGTCCTCGCTCTGCAGCTGGTCGGCAGCGCCCGCCACATAGCGCACCACGGCGTTGGCCGAGAAGATCACGTCCGCATCAGGGGAAGCCACCAGTTGCGGCCCACAGCTCGCGTACTTCTTATCCGCTTGGCCCACGGAGAAGGTCGCGCCTGTAAGAGACAGCGCCAGGAAGCACTTGAGCTCCTCGTCGCCGGGCTTCTTGCCGATCAGGAGCTGCATACCGACGGGGAGAGGTCAAGCGTCTATTGTCTAAATGATTGGAGCAAGACCTAGCTGAGAAATAGCTTCTAAATTCAAATGTACATCTAGCATAGATACTTTACTTTTTAGTGGATCACCAAAGCCACTCCCCGACGCTAAGCAAATCCGATGGCGGGGCGCTCCTCTCGCAGCGCGGCGGTGCAGCGGCTGATCGACAGCGCGGACCAGTCTCTGAGTCTGCTGGCGTCTCTAGATGCCCCTCGTCCTCCACGCCGGCCCCGGGCCCACCGCTGTCCACGGGCTTTGAGCGGGACGAGTCGGTGGCTGTGAGCTCCGACTCGTTCCAGTTCTCATCCCGACCGAGCGACGATGGCGACGAGCAGATGCTACTGGACCCGGTGGTGAACCCCAGTGTCCGTCCAGGCCTCTTGCACGTTAAGGGCGTCTTCCCGGACCAATCAGCAGCCTTTGTGGACGTCGACCCGCGCCTGACAACCGTGGGGACCTTAAGACAGCTCTCTGTGCGCAGCGAGACGCTCCCGCGGAGCTGGGACTGGCAGCCAAAGACGCCCGCGTCATGTTCGGAGGACAACTGGTGGAGGATGCTTGGCTCGTGGTGGACTGCGGCATGAAGATCGACGGCGCGATCCACATTGTGAGAGCGTCCTCCAGCTCGTTTCTAGGCCAAACGGGACGTCTCTTTGACAGGAGAACAATGAGACCAGACCCTAAATTGTCCATCTCATCTATCTCGTCAGTGTACGCAGCACAACAACAGCAAAAAGGAGACCAAGAGATGTCCTTGGCATTGGCTACGGTGCCAATTAAGGCGGATGTGTTCTCGAGACACGTCCACCCGGAGGAAGCGACGTTCGCTGAGATGGCGGCAGACTTTACGAGAACTTGGAGCGTGTGCAGGACTCTGACTTGTACTGCGAGAAGCTGCTGAGCGGATACATTGATGTGTTACAGACGAGGTTGGAGAAGCTGGAGGCTGCACTTGCAGGAAGTAGCAAAACTCGTACCTCGACGGCTGTACAGGAGCGACTACGCAATGAAATTCAGGAACTACGGGACGAGCGCAACACGTGGAGGTTGCTCTTTGAGCTGCGGCAGGTCTGTCATAACGACAAGAAAAAGCAGAATGGCGTGGAGGAAGACAGTTTGATGATGATTGGCACAGAGAGCGAAGACTTGCGATTCGAGATGCTGGACGACGACGCCGTGCGGCTTTTGGAAACACGCAGCGACACGTTTAAGATCCAACGAGCGGTCAAAACGTGGCTGGAGAGCATGGCGCTGGAAAAGACAATCAATATTAGTGACAGGCGGGGCGCGAGTGGTTCTCGAACGTTGAAATTAATGCGAAAGCAGGTTTTCCCTGGACAGGAGCAGATGAATATGGACCCTGATGCGGTTCTTCGCGATGGAGACAGCTACGTCCTTCCGGACGACACGGAAGATGAAGCAGAGCTGATGAAGGCCGTGTGGCTACATATCCGTGCCGGCCGTGTGGACGACGCGATCGATCTTTGCATTCGTTTAGGCGAGTCTTGGAGAGCTGCAAGTTTATCAGGAGGTAACCCCTCAGGCGCTAGTGAAACGAACGAGCGCCAGGATCTGTCCCTGGAGCGATGGGGCAACCCATTCCGCGCTCTCTGGAAGTCTATGTGCTGGCGATTATCTGAGCAAGGCCCCAATGGGAAGCTGTCAAAGAGCAGCAGTTTGCTCGCCAAGAAGTACGAGGAGCTTATTTATGCAGCTTTGAGTGGCAATATCCAAGTGATTACAAAGAGCTCACTGTGTGAGAGCTGGGAAGACCACTGCTGGGCGTATCTGCAAGGTATGACGGAGCAACAGCTCGACGAAATCATGTACAAGCTGTTGAAAGTGAAGGTCCAGTCGTCGCAGTTGGTCGTTGGCAACAACGCCCACTACTTAAGCCATTACGCTAGTCTGCTAGACAAGACCAAGTATTTGAAACGTTACCAGGTAGATTTGGACATGCTATTTGACGAACTGCGTGGCAGTCAGTGCGAGCTCGTGCGAACGCAGGCGAATCAGCCACACCGTCAAATCCAAGCGAAACTCGTGACTGCCAAGTTCGAGTACATTGTGTCCAACATTTTGGACACGCTGCTGTTCAGTCCTGACGACGACACATACAACTGGGACTTGCAGTTGAACTCGACCACCCAGACGGACGAGGTCTCGCCGCAGTTCCTTCGCTTTGCCGCACACTTCATTATGTTCGCTGGTTTCACTGGCGAACACTTTGACGAACAAGCAGGTCACATGATCTTGAAGTTGTACATTCGACACTTAGTAAAGCACCGACAGCTACAGTGTGTCTGTGTATGCAGCGCGACTACCCACAGAAGGCGCCATTGAGATCTACGTACAAATGCTGTCCACTGTTCACGACAGTTTGGAGCGGGAGCTGTGTGTGAAGCGGATCTTGGAGAACTCCGACATGCAGGTGCTGTCGACTGTGGTTCAGTCCGTGGTGCAACGACTGTGTGAAGAGTATCGGTTAGCAGCACAAGAGCAGCAGCAGGAGCTCGGACAGCCGCTTTCGTCCGACGTGGCTACGACTGACATTGACAGGAAACGGATGCGGACCATCGAGCTCTTGTGCTTCTATCCGGAGCATAGAGCTGAGGCATTGGTACGTTCAAACCTGCTCACGCGGCAGTTCATTCTAGAAGGCAAGTTTGCCGCTGTTAAGGAGCTGGTAGAGGACAATATGCCCGAAGACTCGATAGGAATCCTTGACATGCATCGCTCACCTCAGATGCTGCGTGAAGACGACGAGATTGAGCGAGCTGTACGCGAATATCTATGCTGGAAGGCGTACATCCAGGCCTGTGCGCAGTACGATCTCTGGAGGAACTGCATTGCCAAGCCTGCGACAGAAGACTTGGCGTTGTATAGCGAGGAGAAGAACTACTTGTCCGATTTGATGTTCCACGTGTCAGGATCGACTGCCGCCACGTTGGAAGCTCTGCACTTTGAAGGAGGTTGGCTCGTTAATTGCTCTGACGATGCTGAGGAGGATGCCATCATTCGACAACGCTGCTTGCCTACGCTAGTGTTCAATCTGCACTTTATCCAGCTCGAATCGGCGAAGATTATCATGCGTCTGGCTCATTATCCAGACGAGGGCAAGGCAGAGCTGGCACAGCCACTGCTAGAGAAGTCAATCGAAGTCGCTGACGTCGTTGCTGACGAACTTTACGGCGTATTCAAAGCACTCGACCAAGACCAATGTCGGGATCTGCTGCACGCCTTTAGGGAGAGCGCAGTATCGCTCGCCTTCGTAGAGAGCATGCCCACAGCCATGGATGGCTCGCCCGAATCCGATGAAGAATAAGCGAGCGCGGCAAACTATTTCCTGTGACAAATTAGAGGTAACGAGGTTTGAACATCGCAATAGCAGATTCCCGAGGCTCTTTACCAACAGCTTATGATGTGCTGGCTATTAGCGACGTGCAGGTGCAGACGCTTTGGTGTGCGCTCCACCGGAGTCGATGGCTCCGACAATATACTCGTGGAACAGAGTCTTCTTGGGATCTGAGCCTGGGATTCGAGACTCGAGCAGCTTATGCGAGAGCCTCCATACTCGTGGATAAGGCTGACCTTCTTGTCGCCATGGCCAAGCATGATCGTCTCGGTCGTCGCCTTCCTTTTTCTTCACTAACAACGCGCATTCAATGCCAAATTCCGAAGCAGATTCCAAGCGCACGTTGTATGAGCCAGCGTCGATTAAGACGCGAGCATCAGGGACAAGGTCGTTGACTGCAAGTCTCCGCTCGCTACGCCCACAATCCCGACGAGGTCATTAAAAACACTCCCGCTGTAGCTCCCGTTGACTTTGACAATGCTTGTTCCTTCGGGAGCCGTGAGAAGCGAAGATTGAGTTCATGAAACTCGCCAAACCAAGACGAGCAGCGTCTTGTCGTGTGGAAGCAGACGCCAGTGAGCATTGTAGACGGATCATTAGGACGAAAACTGGTGTCGATCTGAACGATATTCTCGCCAGGAGCAAGAGGCAGCCAGCGAAGTTGGTAGGGTTTGCCAACCGCGAGTAGTGAGGCGTGGAGTTGGTTCACTGCCTCGTCATATGCCTGCGATGTATTGAACGATTGTACAGATATCAGCAAGCCACCTTGACAGCAACGAGAATTCCAAGTGGTGGTCTTGACGAAGGAAGCGACAAAGGTTCGCTTGGTACAGGCACCATTCTCATCATTCGGAATTCTCGGGGTTGAGAATTTGCTTGTGGAACTGCTTGGGTGGGGTAAGGCTGTGAAGATGAAGCTGCGCTGTCAGCACAGTACAGCGTTCCAACAGCACCCACGTACTGCTTTCCTTGCACTCCATGAAACCCACAAATATGGTGATGTGGTGGGCACTCCATGGCTGCGCTGTGAGGACCTCTTCCCCCTCCAAACCACGGACTTATGCGCAATGTCGTCGTAAGCCGCACACAGTCGACCCAGTGTCCACTGCTGACTTCGAGTTTCACTAAACGTTCACCAGGTAAAAGCACAAACACGTGCTCAGTGGATCGGAAAGCTTTAGGGTTTTCGCACGTTGAAGCTGTTTCTTCCACGGAGAGAGCCCGAATGGCCTCGACAAATCTCCCACATCGTACGATCACAGCGCCTATGGCTGGCAAGGATGTCGAAAACGGCGTCTTGGGACCGCTTTCCAAGGCTTTTCCAGCTTGTGGGAACGACAAAATACTGTTACCAGGCGATTCATGTTGAAATGGATGTGGGGTTCTAGACGCTGATGCTTGTGGCAAACACCGGACACCTAGTTTACCCACATGCGAATCACCTCTCGTGCCAAAGAACGCCTTCACTTTGCAGCCATCAGCGCATTTCAGAGCATGGAGGTTTCCGCCAGTGCCTCCGTACCACCGTGACGACCTGATATTGGTGTGAAGCTGAAGACCGTCGATCCATGCCATGGCGCGAACATCAACGCGGGTGATATACTCCCCAGGAGCAAGAACGAACCAATGTTTGCTACCAAAAGCTCGCAATGGCTCTTTGCGTTCAACTTCTCGTAGTTGGTCCCGAGTCAGCGTCTCCAGGCGGTCGATATACTTGTCGGCCTCGAGCATCACTGCTCCAATCTCGTCGCCTTCTTTGAAGACAACGGAGAAGTATCTTCAGGCAGCGGCACTTGGTTGCCGTTGTATTGACCACTACCTACAGGTCCACGTACCGAGTCGTCCCAACTTACAATGGGGCCCACCAGCGAAGGCTTCGCATACCCAGAGATCCACGGACAGTGTCGAAGCAGTTGAGCCGATCCCGGATTCCAATGTGCTCCACCATAATTAGTTACTTCTTGGATCGCTGAGTGGTTCAACTCCAGCCAACCTTGAGGGGTAGTCTGATAGAAACCCATTTGCGACGACCTGGGGTCTGCTTGATAAACACACAGCAGTCGGTTCATGTCGTCGAACCCTCGCGCCATAATCCCACTCGTCGCGTGGCCGAGCCCCAGCGTATGCCCGATCTCATGCAGCATAGCTCCGATCCCCGTCGAGAAGTTGGCCCAGAACGTGCCTCGATAGCAGCTATCGTCCAGCAGCACCCTTTATCAATACGTGTATTGTTCAAGCAGCATGCAGTGACTTCTCCGAGATGTGCGGGCCACGTGTGCAGTCCGCAAGAGCCAAAGACGCCAACTTTGCCTCCTCCAAGAGCCGTATGCCCCTCTGCCTTCTGCGTCTTTGTGTTGTATCGTGAACAACCCAGCACTACAGCGTGTTTGAGTTCCCGTTCTGGGTCGTGTCCAGTCCAACAGCTTCAATGTCTTGCCGTACCAATTTGATGAGCTCTTGACCGTCCACCGAGCGAGCGTGGGCTTTGGTGAAGCTCGACCGTAGCAACGTTACTTCCGGGAGCCCGTCGGCTGCAAACTGCATGTTAAATGTCTGTCTGGGGAGTCCTGCATTGTGCAAAAGCTCTGCCGTTGCCGTCTGAAGCAGCAGCGCATTGAAACGCACTTTGTTGACTGCCGCAGCGTCGGAATTGTCCACTCCGGGGGAGCGTCGAAGCCGTCGCTTGTAGTCGTGTCGGAGCAGATTTGGTAGTAAAATTTCACTACGTAGCGACTCACTGGCGGTCGGTACTCGACCAGGAAGAGCTTCTCCACGTAAGGGGCGCGCAATGTGATGGCGAACTTGCCTGGGGAAGGCAGCAACACGAAAGCTTTGAAGTGTCCAGTTGAGGTCGCTACGGGCCATAGAGAGTGGCGTTGGGCGTCCAATCCAGCGTCCAGGAAGACGTTCTTGTCGAGAGGAACCCCCAGCACGCGGCCTTCGAGCAGGATCAGCGGGTACGACACCACCTCGTCGTCCGCGAGGTTGTCCACGACGATGTCCGCCATGTCAAATCAGAAAACATACTAGATGCATATTGTCCGAGACTATATGTCCAATGTAGCCATATAAACAAGTCTGCACGTATTGAACAATGGGGTCATTGATACCGGACAGAGAATATTAGAAACTTGGATTTGGATACTTGGACAAAGATGTCCACCACTGCAGCATTTGGACTCGGTTCATTGTGGTTCAACTCGTATAAACACGAAAGAAGCAGGACGCAACACCTTGCTGAAATTTGGAGAGCACACAACGCTGCTGATAGTGGAGTGCTGCCCCCTCTGGCCGAGCAGTCTGCCGGTCACTCGCCGCCGTTCGTGCACTTGTGCAGCTATCAGGTCGGCGGCTACATGTATTCGGACAAAAGTCTTCAACTGCCTGAGATTCATGTGCGATAACGTCAATACAATGTCCGTGTTCAGCATTACTTCTGCACCTGGCCGTCTTTTGCAACGAACGGTCTTGAATTGGATTCCACCTCGAGGACGCCGCTGCGACTGGCGCCGAGCTCACCAAGACTTGAGGCCAAGGCATTCTCGATGGGGCAGGCGATCCCTGCAACCACAGCATAGTCCGATAGCACTCCAGTCGAGTCGACTGGATCCGCGTCCTCAGTACAATTCTAACATCGACTGAACCGCTTCAGGCCGTTCGTTAGTTGGCTCTCTACTTGCGTGGTACGGTATCTGCAAAAGTAGGTGATCAAGAGGTGAGGTGCACTGTCCTCTTGAACCATCCGCCCTCAGTCGACAAGTCTCCGACTGGCGCACACGCCTCGACGTGGCCATGGTCGGCATCTTGCTGCTTTCCCCGGACACGTACGACAAACTCCGTAGCTCGTCCGCTTTCAGCGACTCGAGTGACAGTCCTCGCTACACCCTCACACAATACCCGCAGCTTGACAGTACACCGAGCTTCCCGCACTATGACAAGAACACTCTGGACGACGACGATGACGTCCAAGCCTACAATGGACGGTCGATCGTGCACAACGTCCTGCTTGGACTGCTCTACATCGTGACGATGTTGGTCGCGCTCTACTTCTTCATGGTCGGCGTCAAGTTCATCGAGTCCGGATTCACTTTGGCGTTGGGCTGTGACGCCAAGTCAGCCTTCTCCATTGCCAACAACCCGCTGGCAGGACTCGTCATCGGCACCGTCTCCACCGCTCTACTGCACAGCTCCAGCACCATCACTTCCATCACCGTCACGTTGGTCGCGTCCCAAGCGTTGACGGTCCGTCAAGGTCTACATCGTCATGGGCGCCAACATTGGCACATGCGTCACGTGCATCGTCGTGGCGTTCGGGCAGATCCAAACCCGGTCGCGGTTCCAACGGGCCATGGAGACCGCCACGGTGCACACCATGTTCAACGTCTGGTCGGTGTTTATCATGTTTCCGTTGGAGATCATCGCACATCCGCTTGAACGGCTTTCGGTCATGTTATCACACGCCAAGGCGTCCGGTGGCAGCTTCGGCAGCCCCGTGGACGCAGTCATCACTCCGTTCGCGGACCTCATCATCCAAGTGGACAAGCAGACCATCTACGACATCACTGCCGGCAAGAAACAATGCACCAGCGAAGTCTCTTTACTGACGGGTGGAGCGTTCCAAGGCACGTCGTTAAGTGACGGTCAGGTCGGCGCCATTGTGGTGGCCATTGGCTTTCTGATCTTGGCGTGTTCACTCATCTGGTTCATCCAAATGCTGGCCAAAGTGTTTCTGGGACCCACCAAAGTGCTGGTCTCGAGGATGGTCGCCTTCAACGGCTACGTGAATATCCTCGCCGGTACCATTATCACCTTCATCGTGCAGTCTTCGACGGTCGTGACATGCACATTGACCCCGATGGCTGGTCTCGGGGTTTTCACACTCGAGCAAGTGTATCCGTTGATCGTTGGCGCCAACTTGGGCACTTGCGGCACTGCTTTACTGGCTTCGTTAGTCGTTGGCGACTCACGCAGTGGCAGTGGCTTTAGCTCACCTCTGGTTCAACGTCTTCGGCATCATCCTCTTCTACCCGGTCAAGATCACGCGTCGACCGATTTTGAGCTGGGCTCGCTCCGTGGCTTTCTTCAGCGCGTCGTGGGTCGTCGTGGGCGTGGCGTTCATCTTCCTCGTGTTTTTGATCATCCCGGGGTGCTACTTGGTCTTGAACAATTGTGTACAGCGAAGACGAGTCTGCAAGTCGTAGGCTACGCATTAGCTGGACTCATCGCACTGCTATTTGCTGGCGGACTCTTTTGGTATTTCGCTCGAGATGGTCGGGAGCGATGGCATACGTTCCTCGAGCGCAAGTACGCAGAGCGGGAGGAACGTCGACGTCGGGACGAGACGGCCATGCTGTCCGAAGACGTAGTATAGTTAATTTTCGCAAGAGACTGCGACCGCAGCAGCTTTCACAATGAACGTAGTTTGTTCGATTTGTATCATCCAGTTGCGGCTCGAGCTGTCAGATCTGCCTCTAGTTTTGCTATACGAAGCAGGAACGTCTCCTTCTCCTTCTTGGCTTGTCGTGACAGTAATTTGGCCGCATTAAGCTGGCGATCCGCCTTCTTGATAGAAGCAGTTTTCTCTTCGACCAAATTTTCCAAAGCCGCTAGTTTGTCTGCAGACGCAAGCACTTGACGCTCTCGATCTTCTTGAGATAGAGCCTCCACTTGAACCAACTTGGTCTCGAGTTCCTGAAGCGCATACAAACAATATTGATAACCAGACCAAGAACGTCCCATGTGGATAGTATATAATACCTCAATCCTGCTCGCTAGAAGCAGTTTCTGGTCCAGTTCCTCTTGTACTGCCATTCGAAGCTCGTCAACTTCTTGCTGCACAGCCACTGTAGAACAAAACAATCGTCAGAATAAAGGATTCCTTGATATGATGGCCAGCTTACCATATTTCTTTTGAAACGAAGCAGACTCGGCTCGTACTTGAGTGTTCTCATCCTCGATCAATTTCTTCTCCTTCTCCAGCAGTCGAGTGCGTTGGTTGACAGTCTCACGGTCGGTGGCCCATTTCTTCTGCTGCTGCTCTAATTCGTCCTGCAGCTTTAGCTCTCGGTCACGTAAACTCTGAACGAGCTCCAGTTGCTGAAGTCTTTCCTCGTCTTTTGCACTCGCATCTTCCAAGTTAATGTCTCGAAGAAACTGCGTCTCCTCTTGCAGCTGCAGATACTTTTCTTCCAACGCTTCTTTGTCATGCATTAGCTCGACAGTTTCCGTCTGCCTCCGACCCAATTGCTCTCGTAACAGAGCGATCTTGTGCTTCTTCCGCACGATTTTGTCTTCCACACTAAAACGCAACGAAAATCAGCATGTACTCAGCAACTTTGATCATAAAACCACTTACACTCGCAGCTTGTCCAGTTCATCGTAGAGTTGACTCATCTCGTCAGCTTGGGAGTGGATTGTCACCGACTTGACGCCAATTCGACTCGAAGCTGCTCCAGTTCTTCGTATATTGCAGGATCTACAGTCTCCTCTCGGTTGGTCGGCGAGTCGGGCACTTCCTTGGCATCTTTTTCCTTCTCATCCTCATCATCGTCGTCGCGTTCATACTCTTTCGCTTCCTTTGCTTCAGCACTACGTTGGTTGTCCTGTTTGAGTTTCTCAACTGTCCGTTGGAAATTCTGACCAAGCGCTTGCAGTTCGTTCTCGAGTTCTTCGCGAGTTTTAGGTCGGAATCGCAACGGAGCGCCGACAGATTTCTTGAGTATGAAATCATTCACTAGAGCTCGTGAGTCCTGGAACTCCGGAGCCTTCTCTTGCAGTGCTTGTTTTAATACGTCAATGAGCAATTCTTGCTCACGTTGTTGTGTGCGAAGGTCCTGGATCAAAGCGGATCGACGGTGCTCCTTCTCCTGAGCTTTCAGGCCTTGAATCTGCTCTCGTAGTTGGTTGATCGACCGCATTAAAGCACGAACTTTCTGGTCGTGTTGGGACTTGAGAGCCCCAACTTTCACTACCACACGCAGTTGAGCGTTCAATATCCGTAAGAGTGAAATTTGGTAACTTACCATCGACAATGGGGTTTCCTTCCGTAGTGTCCTGGACGAGGCCTTGAGAGACGACGAGTTTGCGAAGTTCTTGTTCTCGTTTCTCTTGTCGAGCGATGGTCGCTTGAGCAGCTCGCAAAGCTTCCTGTCGATCCGTTGAATACACGTGAGAAATATACGTAGATCCATCAACTCCTCCGTACTTCCGTTGCCTTCAGACGATCTGCTACGCTAAGAACATCACGTAGTTAGTACGAGACGTAAAGAATTCCACAACTGCATACGCATTGGACGGCGTTTGCTTGGCTTCCGCTCGGACTGAACGACGAGTGCTGGCAACACTACTCATCGTCAAGAGTCAAAGAGCTTTTGAAGGGTCAGAAAGCGATGGTTGCTTTTAGTTTGCGTCTACTTGGGAAGGTAGGAAATCTGCCACGTAACTAACTTTACTTGAGCAGCGGGTAGATCTGTAGCGTACACGGGCTCGTGCTTGCACGGCACGTTGGTGGCCAGCGACGTGTAGTCGAACAGCCAGCAGTTGTGCGGCACGTTGGGCACTTCGTGGATGAACAAACGTTTGGAGGAGTCCATGGTCTTGAGACCGTACAGGTCGTTCTTGTACTCGACCGTGTCCTTCATGCCGACGATCTTGAAGCTGCTGAACTTGGTCGCGATCTCGTCCAGCGAGTTGACGGTCGAGTACTTACCAAGCACGCAGCTCTGCCACGGGGCTTGGATGTCGTCCTGCGGCGACGCGAAGAAGTGAGCTGCTTTCAACTTCAAGAAGTTGACTTTACGACGCTTCTGGTTGGGGTGCAGGTCGCGTCGGTGCCGCAGTTCTCGAGGTTGTTGACCTTGGGAAGGAATGGGTCAATCTTCTTCCAGTTGGCCAAGGCAGCGTCGTTTAGCGGTGGCGTGATGATGTTGGCGATCGAGCTCTTGGTCTGCAGGTCCTGGTTGGTCGTCACCAGCTGACAAAGTCGCGTTGGAATTTGCCCTCCAGGACGTCGAGTCCAACGCGTATTTGGCGAAGTCGAAGACCGTCGAGTCGATCGCGTACGGGCCGAGAGCCTGCAGCAGAACCTGCAGCGGGACGGCATCCGACGCCTGCGGGCCGAAGAAGTTGCCGTTGCCGTCACCCGCCATACTGATGAACGTGTTGACGTTGTGGTCGTCCATTTCCTCGATCACACCGCGGGCCACCGATCCGCCCTGCGAGTGAGCGATGAAGTGATAGCCGTTGACGTACTTCGCCGCGTCCTTAGAGACGATGCCGCGGATCTGCTTGATGGCCATCTGCACTTGGTCGGACAGGGACGTCTTGACGGAGCAAGCGTTCTGGCAGAAGTCGAGCGCCGTGTACGTGCGACCTTCGGCCGTCAAGTTCTTCTCGATCTCGGCACCGTTGGTCTTGTTGCCGGTGGCGCCGTGGAAGAAGAAGACCGGCAGTTTGGCACCGGCAGCAGGCGTAGCTTCCGTGGTGGCTGCAGAGGCCATGAGGGCGCTCACACCGGCGAACAGCAGCGATTTCAAAGAGACCATGACTTGACTTGAGACGGAGCTTTGAGGTCGACAGTCGAAAACGCAAAGTGGCCTTCGAATAGCATAACGAGAGTGCACGAGCCAGCACCTACGGGAGCGTCAAGTGATTGTGAAGACGCTGTCCCAGCGAGTGTATGATCGAGGTGAGGCTGTGTAAATGCAAATGCCGAGTGAAATTCGTGTGTTGCGCTCCACACAATCTCCAGCTGGAAGCACCAACATGGAGAAAGCGCTGGCGATGAGTCTCCACCATGCTGACTGCGTTGAAAAGAACGGACTCGGTTTCAGGATCCTTTGAAAGCCGTGAGCTGCTTGTAGCGATCTCTATGACAACCAACTCAAATCCCATGACCAGACCCCCGAGCGCGTGCAATGATGACTGTGCACATCATGGCCCACATCGAATCGCAAGGATCAAATTACAGCCCTTTGTATATTCATTGTCGTCTCCTTTAGTTGTCGACAAGTGCGTCGGTAGTCTAGATGAGCAGCGGGTAGATCTCGCTAGCGTACACGGGGTCGTGCTTGCACGGCACGTTGGTGGCCAGCGACGTGTAGTCGAACAGCCAGCAGTTGTGCGGGACGTTGGCACTTCGTGGATGTGCAGGCCGCCGGCCGTGTCCAGCGTCTTGAGTCCGTACGTGTCGTCGGTGTACTCGACCGTGTCCTTCATGCCGACGATCTTGAAGCTGCTGAACTTGGTCTCCACCTCGTCGAGCGTGGCAACGGTCGTGTACTTGCCCAGCACGCAGCTCTGCCACGGCGACTGGATGTCGTCCTGCGGCGATGCGAAGAAGTGGGCGTTCTTAACCTTGACAAAGTTGGCCTTACGACGGGTCTGGTTGGCGGTGCAGGTCGCGTCGGTGCCGCAGTCCTCGAGGTTGTTGACCTTGGGGAGGAATGGGTCGATCTTGAGCCAGTTGGTTAGCGCGTCGTTTCCAGCGGCGGCGTGATGATGTTGGCGATGGAGCTCTTGGTCTGCAGGTCCTCGTTGGTCGTCACCAGCTCGACCAGGTCGCGTTGGAACTTGCCACTCCAAGTTGAGTTGTCAGCTTCGTACTTGGCAAAGTCGAAGACCGTCGAGTCGATCGCGTACGGGCCGAGAGCCTGCAGCAGAACCTGCAGCGGGACGGCATCCGACGCCTGCGGGCCGAAGAAGTTGCCGTTGCCGTCACCCGCCATACTGATGAAGGTGTTGACGTTGTGGTCGTCCATTTCTTCGATCACACCGCGAGCCACCGACCCGCCTTGGGAGTGAGCGAGGAAGTGGTAGCCGTTGACGTACTTCGCCGCGTCCTTCTCGATGATGCCGCGGATCTGCGTGATGGCGAGCTTCACTTGGTCCGAGATGGCCGTCTTGACCGAGCACTCGTTCTGGCAGAAGTCGAGCGCCGTGTACGTGCGACCTTCGGCCGTCAGGTTCTTCTCGATCACTGCACCGTTCGTCTTGTTGCCGGTGGCGCCGTGGAAGAAGAAGACCGGCAGTTTGGCACCGGCAGCAGCCGTAGCTTCCGTGGTGGCTGCAGAGGCCATGAGGGTGCTCACACCGGCGAACAGCAGCGATTTCAAAGAGACCATGACTTGACTTGAGACGGAGCTTTGAGTCGACAGTCGAAAACGCGAAGTGGCCTTCGAACAGCATACGGGAGTGCACGAGCCAGCACCCACGGGAGCGCCAAGTGATTGTGAAGACGCTGTCACAGCGAGTGTATGATCGAGTTGGAGGCTGTGTAAATGCAAATGCCGAGTGAAATTCGTGTATTGCGCTCCACACGATCTCCAGCTGGAAGCACAAACGTGTAGAAAGCGCTGGCGATGAGTCTCCACCACGCTGACTGCGTCGAAAGAACGGACTCAGTTTCAGGATCCTTTGAAAGCCGTGAGCTGCTTGAAGCGATCTCTATGACAACCGACCCAAATCCAATGACCAGACCACCCCGAGCGCGTGCAATGATGACTGTGCACATCATGGTCCACATCGAATCGCAAGGAACAAATTACAGCCCTTTGTATATTCATTGTCGTCTCCTTTAGTTGTCGTTGTCGGTGCGTCGGTAGTCTAGATGAGCAGCGGGTAGATCTCGCTAGCGTACACGGGGTCGTGCTTGCACGGCACGTTGGTGGCCAGCGACGTGTAGTCGAACAGCCAGCAGTTGTGCGGGACGTCCTTGACTTCGTGGATGTGCAGGCCGCCGGCCGTGTCCAGCGTCTTGAGTCCGTACGTGTCGTCGGTGTACTCGACCGTGTCCTTCATGCCGACGATGGTAAAGTCTTTGAACTTGGTCTCCACCTCGTCCAGCGTGGCAACGGTCGTGTACTTGCCCAGCACGCAGCTCTGCCACGGGGCTTGGATGTCGTCCTGCGGCGACGCGAAGAAGTGAGCTGCTTTCAACTTCAAAAGTTGACTTTACGACGGGTCTGGTTGGCAGTGCAGGTCGCGTCGGTGCCGCAGTTCTCGAGGTTGTTGACCTTGGGAAGGAATGGGTCAATCTTCTTCCAGTTGGCTAAGGCAGCGTCGTTTAGCGGTGGCGTGATGATGTTGGCGATCGAGCTCTTGGTCTGCAGGTCCTCGTTGGTCGTCACCAGCTCGACCAGGTCGCGTTGGAACTTGCCACTCCAAGTCGAGTTGTCAGCCTCGTACTTGGCGAAGTCGAAGACCGTCGAGTCGATTGCGTACGGGCCGAGAGCCTGCAGCAGAACCTGCAGCGGGACGGCATCCGACGCCTGCGGGCCGAAGAAGTTGCCGTTGCCGTCACCCGCCATACTGATGAACGTGTTGACCTTGTGGTCGTCCATTTCTTCGATCACACCGCGGGCCACCGATCCGCCCTGCGAGTGAGCGATGAAGTGGTAGCCGTTGACGTACTTGGCCGCGTCCTTAGAGACGATGCCGCGGATCTGCTTGATGGCCATCTGCACTTGGTCGGACAGGGACGTCTTGACGGAGCACTCGTTCTGGCAGAAGTCGAGCGCCGTGTACGTGCGACCTTCGGCCGTCAAGTTCTTCTCGATCTCGGCACCGTTCGTCTTGTTGCCGGTGGCGCCGTGGAAGAAGAAGACCGGCAGTTTGGCACCGGCAGCAGCCGTAGCTTCCGTGGTGGCTGCAGAGGCCATGAGGGTGCTCACACCGGCGAACAGCAGCGATTTCAAAGAGACCATGACTTGACTTGAGACGGAGCTTTGAGTCGACAGTCGAAAACGCGAAGTGGCCTTCGAACAGCATACGGGAGTGCACGAGCCAGCACCCACGGGAGCGCCAAGTGATTGTGAAGACGCTGTCACAGCGAGTGTATGATCGAGTTGGAGGCTGTGTAAATGCAAATGCCGAGTGAAATTCGTGTATTGCGCTCCACACGATCTCCAGCTGGAAGCACAAACGTGTAGAAAGCGCTGGCGATGAGTCTCCACCACGCTGACTGCGTCGAAAAGAACGGACTCAGTTTCAGGATCCTTTGAAAGCCGTGAGCTGCTTGAAGCGATCTCTATGACAACCGACCCAAATCCAATGACCAGACCACCCCGAGCGCGTGCAATGATGACTGTGCACATCATGGTCCACATCGAATCGCAAGGAACAAATTACAGCCCTTTGTATATTCATTGTCGTCTCCTTTAGTTGTCGTTGTCGGTGCGTCGGTAGTCTAGATGAGCAGCGGGTAGATCTCGCTAGCGTACACGGGGTCGTGCTTGCACGGCACGTTGGTGGCCAGCGACGTGTAGTCGAACAGCCAGCAGTTGTGCGGGACGTCCTTGACTTCGTGGATGTGCAGGCCGCCGGCCGTGTCCAGCGTCTTGAGTCCGTACGTGTCGTCGGTGTACTCGACCGTGTCCTTCATGCCGACGATGGTAAAGTCTTTGAACTTGGTCTCCACCTCGTCCAGCGTGGCAACGGTCGTGTACTTGCCCAGCACGCAGCTCTGCCACGGGACTGGATGTCGTCCTGCGGCGATGCGAAGAAGTGGGCGTTCTTAACCTTGACAAAGTTGGCCTTACGACGGGTCTGGTTGGCGGTGCAGGTCGCGTCGGTGCCGCAGTCCTCGAGGTTGTTGACCTTGGGGAGGAATGGGTCGATCTTGAGCCAGTTGGTTAGCGCGGCCTTCTCCAGCGGCGGGGTGATGATGTTGGCGATCGAGCTCTTGCCCTGCAGGTCCTCGTTGGTCATCACCAGCTCGACCAGGTCGCGTTGGAACTTGCCACTCCAAGTCGAGTTGTCAGCCTCGTACTTGGCGAAGTCAAAGACCGTCGAGTCGATCGCGTACGGGCCGAGAGCCTGCAGCAGAACCTGCAGCGGGACGGCATCCGACGCCTGCGGGCCGAAGAAGTTGCCGTTGCCGTCACCCGCCATACTGATGAACGTGTTGACCTTGTGGTCGTCCATTTCTTCGATCACACCTCGAGCCACCGACCCGCCTTGGGAGTGAGCGAGGAAGTGGTAGCCGTTGACGTACTTGGCCGTGTCCTTCTCGATGATACCGCGGATCTGCGTGATGGCGAGCTTCACTTGGTCCGAGATGGCGGTCTTGACCGAGCACTCGTTCTGGCAGAAGTCGAGCGCCGTGTACGTGCGACCTTCGGCCGTCAGGTTCTTCTCGATCACTGCACCGTTCGTCTTGTTGCCGGTGGCGCCGTGGAAGAAGAAGACCGGCAGCTTGTCGGCCGCATCGCACGTAGCAGCAGAGGCGAGGAATGCAGACACGCCGGCGAGCACCAAAGCACGGATCGAAAACATCTTTTACGGGGTCGACGCGAAAACGCAGAATGAGAGCTCGGAAGTCGGTGCCTGCGCTTCCTTCCTGCAGCGTTTACGGTCGAAGACAGGACTTCTCCCGGCGATTGTGGAGAGCCGTCACAGGAACTGGAAGCCGCCGCATGATCAGCTTTGTCAACTCACGCAACATCAGCCGATCGCTACACCCTATCTACAGCTGGGAAATGAACGTTGAGCCGACCAGTGGAATTTTTCGTAGACAATCGGCACGTCCTTCCGGTGCAATGGTTTCCTATGGGTAAGCCTTGATGTCGCTAAGAATCGCCTCAGCGGTGGCTTTGTATTAACAACGCTCGACTCTGATGTCTTACACAAGCAGCGGATAAATCTCGGCGTCGTATACGGGGTCGTGTTTGCAGAGCACACCCGTCACCAGAGACGTGTAGTCGAACAGCCAGCAGTTGTGAGGCACATTGGGCACTTCGTGGATGTGCAGACCGCCCGCAACGTCCAGCGTCTTGAGGCCGTACAGATCGTTCTTGTATTCCTCCGTGTCTTTCATCGGCACCATCGTCAACTCTTTGAACTTGGTCTCGACTTCATCCAGCGTGGCAACGGTCGAGTATTTTCCGAGCGCGGAGCATTGCCACGGCGACTGGATGTCGTCCTGCGGCGATGCAAAGAAGTGAGCGCTCTTCAGCTTGATAAAGTTGGCTTTACGACGGGTCTGGTTGGCGATGCACGTGGCATTGGTGCCGCAATCCTCGAGGTTGCTCACTTTAGGCAAGAACGGGTCGATCTTGAGCCAATTCCCAAGCGCAGCCTTCTCCAGCGGGGGCATGACGCTGTTAGCAATCGAGCTCTTGCCCTGCAGGTCTTCATTGGTTATCACCAACTCGACAAAGTCGCGTTGGAACTTGCCGCTCAAGTCGAGTTGTCAGCCTCGTACTTGGTGAAGTTGAAGACCGTCGAGTCGATTGCGTACGGGCCGAGAGCCTGCAGCAGAACCTGCAGCGGGACAGCATCCGACGCTTGCGGGCCGTAGAAATTCCCGCTACCGTCGCCGGCCAAACTGATGAACGTGTTGACCTTGTGGTCGTCCATTTCCTCGATCACACCGCGGGCCACCGATCCGCCCTGCGAGTGAGCGATGAAGTGGTAGCCGTTGACGTACTTGGCCGCGTCCTTCTCGATGATGCCTCGGACCTGCTTGATAGCCATCTGCACTTGGTCGGACAGGGATGTCTTGACGGAGCAGGCTTTCTCGCAGAAGTCGAGGGCCGTGTACGTGCGACCCTCAGCGGTCAAGTTCTTCTCGATCACATGCGCGTTCGTCTTGTTGCCGGTGGCGCCGTGGAAGAAGAAGACCGGCAGTTTGGCGTCGACTGCAGCAGTGGACGCACAGAGTGCACTCAAGCCAAGGACAAACGAGCGAAGGCTGACCATGACTTGGTGTTGAGGTGGTGGAGGCTACCGTCGAAATTGCAGAGTGATCGACCGGCGGCAGTCGATCCAAACGACGACCAGCCACGGAGTCCGGCACGGATTGCGACACTAATGCTTTGGTGCGTGCCGTCATGCTTGATGACGTGCTTCAAGAGCCTAGCGTGGATTGGGAATAACCTGCCGTCCAGTCGAAGTCATCGCAGACCGAGGCATGATCAATGTGGTGCTGGGAATAGTCGACGGTGTCGCTTTGGCTCGTTGGATCCGAATCAAAGCGGCAGCGTGGCTTATTGGCACGCTCATGAGTTATGGGCGCCGAGCTCTCATGCTTGTTGGAGCAGGACGCTCTGCAGAGCGACAATGGCGTGCTCATGGAAAGCCAACTGATCCCGCAGGACAGTGCGGTCTCAAGTGTCCGTCGCACCAGTAACGACGTCGCCCACCGATCTCAAGTGCTTGACTTCTGTGGGCATTGGGATCTCGCTCGCGTCACGGAGTTCTTGCGGTGGTACACGGACCTAGTCAAGTTCACAAAGCAGCAAGCAGAACCAAACGACAGCCCGTCCCAGCATCTTTCAGATGCCACTGACGCTCGACGTCAAGCTGACCGTCTTGGTTCAGAAATCAACGTCCTAGAAAACCTACTGCAGCAACTGGAACTTGAGATCGAAAGTGTCAAAGCCGACGACAATGAAGAGCAACTAGTGGACGAAGTCGAAGAAGCTTTGGACGAGGATGAGGAACCTCCGCCGATTGTTGATCTCCTGACACGAAAGAGTAACACTACGAGTGAACTAAGAGCGAAAGCGGTGGAGTTACGAGAGCTCAAGCTGCATTTATTGGCGTCGCTCGAAGGAGTGAATTTGAGCGAGATCGTCACGTGGCCATTGTTCATCAAAGCTGTCAGTCATGTCAATTCTCAGGAAGCAGTGACGGCTAGTATTCAACCTACCAGTGCGTGGCATCCTGCGTGCACAGGCTTCGCCATGCAGCACGACACTCAAGCCACCGCTGCACTGAATGAGTACAACCAAGGCGACATTTTGATGCCTCCCCAGCTCAACATGAAATCGACGGCCACACAGACGATAGCGCCGATCTATCGGCTGCTAGCGGGGATGATAGTGAAGGCGAAGCCGACAATGACGACCAGGAAAATGACGCTGAACAAGAAGATATAGCTGTCGAAGAAGAAGCGAAAGAAGCTGAAGATGACAGTGAGGAAAATGATGACGATATTGGAAGCGAAGAGGATGAAGCTGTAAACCCAGTCGCCTCGAAACCCGTCCACGAAGAAGAGAAAGAGGATCGACCATTAAGCGAGGAAGCCTTAGAAGAGCACACCAACAAGGAGGAAAACCAACCGATCGATGGACGAGCCAAAGTTGAAGCTTTGCTCAAGCAACCGAGGATTATTAAACGCAGAATTCCTGGTCAGTTTGATGCTACAGTTCGAAGTCCGGTGTTTTACGGGTACTCCTACGTCAAAGAAAGGAATCGAGTGGATGAGGCGATGGAGAAAGATCATGTTGCGGCCGCTAAGGAAGACGAGCTCTTCCAGTTGAAAACCAAGTACCAGAAGGACAAGTTGGAGTCGACTTTAAGCTCCGAACGAGGGAAACTGCAGGCGTTAATGCAGAAAGAGGCTGAGATGAAAGTCAAGCGAGAGAAACACTGGGCTAAGCGTCAGGCTGATCTGGAACGAGCTAAGAAGGAACTAAACCCCAGCGACACGTTCTTCCTGACGCACGAAGCTCAAGACCGGAAAACCAAAGACCAAGAAGCTTTCGAAGACGCGGAATTGGTCCGTCAGAAGCAGAATGTCAATACCCGGACGAAAGCAGCAGAAGAGGAATGCTCCACGTATCTGGATCTAATCTCCACTGTGCGATGCATCGACAAACCTTTAGGTGACATTCGCTTGAAATTTCATCAAGAAGAACTGGAGAGATACGAGCGTGAAGTGAACAATGCCAAGAACGCGCTCTCCACTGCCCAGGAAGAATACGTGGCACTAACGACCTCGAAGCTTCGAGCGCCAGGACAAGAATCAAAGCTCCGAGCTCAAGTATTATTCGCTGAGGACCAAATCAAGTCTCGAGAGAACGAATTAGAACGTCTTTGCAAACTGCACGAGAACGAGCAGTTCCTGTTCCAACGGGCTCAAGAAGTGTACGACAAGGAGCAATTGTTTGTGCCTCTATTCACCTGTCTCGATGGAGGGAATAATTCCTCCTCTTTCGAGTTTCAATTGACGGATCTCGCAGTGGCTTTGGTGTTTGGTGCTGGGAGCTGCTCGGTCAGCGATAAGATCAAGTTTCTGTTCCAAATGTTTGCTCGAGCCAAGCCCAGCCCACGTATCGACAAGACGTCGGCCTGTCACCTTCTAGGACGGGAGTCCTTCGCAGAGATCCTTCGTCTGGTGTTCAGTGTGTTATCTCGAATTGGTGACTTCCATCCTCCACGTTCCTTCACTCGCGAGTTCTTCTCACGTTACGCCGAACGGGAGTTTTAAAACTCAACAGCTTAACGTCAGAAGGAGAAGATGAAGGATTAATCGGCATGACGTTGCACGAGTTCGACGCGTACTGCTTGTCGACAATCGACAGCTCGAAGTATCTGTGCCAACTACTTAACCATCCATGGAGATACGAACAATTAAGTCGATACGTGATGCAGCATATGACGCCAATTCATCAGTACCGCCTAGGTCTGATCAACATCAACGACCTCAAGTATGCACTCGTTCGACAAGTAAATCAACCACGAGAAGAATTGGCACACTGGAAGAAACTAGTCATTCACGAACGAGCGTTGGCCATGGGGAGAACGACCCACTGAAGACAGACTACTCTAAGTATCTGCCCAAACGTAGAGCTAAACTATTGTCGAATGTCGTTCCTTTGGACCATGGAGGGTATCGAAATCTACTGCACTATCGGATGGAAGTGATTTTGCGCTCTGCTGTGCGCCTTCAAACGTCATGGAGAGCTCGGAAAGGGCGACAAATTGCGAGGTTAGCAGCTGAGAAGCAAGCGTTCTACCACGCGCGAGGACTTGCGTTAGAAGAGTCAAGACAGAGAGTGGAGAAGGACTGGAGCGACCGAGACGCCAAACCAACGCACAGTGTCGATAAAATGAAGTTCGAGGCCAAACTCCGCATGAAACAAGTGAAACTTCGTACGAAAGGCAACAACTTCAATCGTGAACAAGTGCTGGGCTTACTGACGGAAGAAGCGGTGCAACTAGCTCAGAAAGAAGTGGAGAACCGCTTCCGGGAGATGGAGGAGGAACTGGGCTATCTGAAACACACAGAAGCGTTGCAATTGCCTCATGCCGAGATGGGGTACTTGAAACCAGACATTGCCAAAGGCTTACTGGACCATCTCGTGCATGCCAAGCAAGAATCAACTGCCGTTGGTAGTCTGTTGGAAACGATCACAAAGAATGACGAGAAAGCACGAAAGAAACCTAAAGGCGTAGCCGATGACCCACCAGAAGTTCCCGAGACGGATGCAGGTGAAGAACCGGACAAACATTTCGTTGATAAAGACACTGAGGCTGTTCGTAAATTACGGACAGCTCAACGGAAGCAGCACATGGTTCACGGCCGCTTCCCACCTGAATTGTATGCTAGCGGACTCACCCTGGACGAAATCTCCCTTGAAATGTTGCTGGCATTCCCTGATCCGCCACTGCAAGTACTACAGGAACGATTGAAAACCGTGTGTGACGGAATGACGGACTTCAAGCTGAACGAATTTCTGCAGGAACTGCCGTCTAAGCGCCATATCTGCGACTACGTCAACACCTTCCGTCGTTATGATGGATCGTATAACGTCGATGATATGGAGAGAGATTTATTCGACCACTTCCGGATGGTTCGTGGCGCCAACCAACTGGCTCAAGCTCTCATCAACATTTCCGAAAGTGACGTGGAGTTCGGTTTGACGCAGAAGCTTTTGATCACACTCCAACACGAAAATGAAGAGGTTCTAAGCGGCCTGATCGCTACTGAGAGCAACAAGATCGCGAATGAGAATGCGATGGTCATGGCGAAGAGATTAATTCGCATGGGATTCAAAGATGAAGTTCAACAAATGGACAATCAAGAGACTGCGAAACTAGAAGATGAAAGTCAACATGCTGATCCCAGGACTTTATTCTTCCAGAAAGAGAAGCTCAATCTGGATCAGCGACGGAAGAAAGCTCTAGACGCTCACAATCGACTGATTGAAGCCATGAAAGCTTGGAAAGAAGCAGAGTTATCTCTTGTCGAGCTGCAACGGAGTCAGCTTCGAGTGAGTCCTTCCTACCCGCTTTTACCTGAACATCGTACTCGATGGAGTGATCGCTTCCATAACGCTTTGCGTCGTGGAGAAACTGATGCAGGCGAGGTACAAGCAAAGTACACAGAGATATTGCACGTTTGCCAAGACTTTATCGACACAGCGACGGCGATCGCTTTGATTCTCGTCCGTGAATATTACTTACCACTCAAAGACAAGTCGGTGCTGCCTGCAAGAGAGACGTCAATCGACGGCCGTAAAGATGAAATCCGCTCCACGTCTCGACTAAAATACGAAGCCCACAACATTTTATTCAAGATCTGCACAGACGACCATGGCCGGTTCGAAAACTCGCACGAATTTGCTGCGAAAGCTGGTGGCCATGAAGTGCGGAATTCGGCGCTTTACCTACGAGAATTGAGTTCTTTCAGTAACATCCGAGTCCCGTTGCAGTGTACGGTTGACTATCAAGGCTTCCGAGTGGTATGTTCCTCGAAAATACCAATCGAAACGATCACATGGGGCGAGTCGGGAGATATCCAACGAGTGGCCAAGCAGCTCGTCCAAGGCAGCGACAACCGAGGCAAGACGGTGGTTTTCCAAAGTAAAGAGTTAGACGACGCCTTAACTGCTGCTGCTGGTCGACTCAACCTCAGCCGACATGGTACTCGAGGGTATCAAGATCTGACGTCCAAGAGTTTAAGTTGTGCTGCAGATATGCTGGGCTATCTCAATGGTCAGAAGCAGCTCGTGGTGTTGAATTTCGCCAGAGCGATGCCGCCGGAAGATCCGGATGTGACGCCGCATTTGCTGCAGTCGACGAGAGGGATGAGTATCATGTGGAGACAGCTACGACCCGAGTTAGTAAGAAGCTTCCCTACTCCATTATCCCCTGATGCGTTGTCATCGCTAACATATCGCACTCCGGATTGGCAAGAACAAGCGCTCGGAGTCGAAGACGCCACGAAATACCTCGTGTCCGAAGTCATCCCGTTGTTCGCTGTCAAGCTGTCGCAAAAGAGCGACTACTTTGACTCGCCAGAGTTTGATCTGGTCAAGGAGATGCATCGCCATGGAATTAACATGCGGCATTTGGGACTTTTACGGTCGCAATTCCTGTTTCAGTTGGCTGGGACTGCTACGCTGCAGTACTCGACCGCGGAGATCCAAACTACGCAAGATTTTACCCGAGAAGTTGACCGCGGATCACTGCTGTCTATCAACGGAAAAGTTGTGCAGTAAGCAGCGATCAAAGCCACCGCTTCGATGCTGCGTGCATTACGTTGACTACGGTTCATCTCGGCGACTCGATCCAGAATGTGCCGGTGTATTGTGGTCGTCAAGAATGTCAAGAGCGGTCGGTTAGTGTTAGACGCTTGCTGCTGGCCGAGATGGTGGCGCGTGCGTTCAAGAATATTGTCCGGCATTTTATGCGGCAGGCCTCAAAAAGTAATTCAACAGGGTTAACGCCAATGCTACACAAGCAGATATTGATCCAGTCGCTGAATCTGCTGAGTGGCAGTCGCAATGGGAGTGAAACCTTGTGGAATGTCCATCTCTACGAAGGCATTCGAGCTCGGTTTGGGTTACGGGCTGTGTCCGAAGTCGACAAGCACAATTTACGGACGAAACTCTTGCCGATGTTGGAGTACATCGTTCGACGAGTAGCGGACATGATGGCGGTGCCAATCTCGCTGCTTTGCTTGGAGAGAGTCGCTCAACTCCCGGACTGCTACACGTTCGTACTTGACGATTTACTACCGTCAGGAGACCACTACAGAGTCAAGCACAATGTCTCGATGCTGTACTTCTCCATGGCTTCTCTGCTACTGCTGCAAGCTACAGTGAAACAAGCGACGTCGTACAAGCAATTGATCGTGTCGGATGAACCCCAAGGATATTGGCCGCTGTGTGATCGTCGAGGGACTTTAGAGCCGACAAATCTTGGCACATATGGGGTAGATTTCAAAGGGAAATACCTACCTGGATGTACTCTCGAAGGTGACGGTCCAATCCTCAACGCCGACTTGAACCGATCGCTGGAGCTTCGCAAAGCAGCTCGGAGTTGCGTACATTTCCCGTATGTCGAAATGTTTTACCCCGCAAGTGTTGAGACCTACGTATCACTGGAAACGTGGTGTAAATGCGACGGTCACGAGAGTACTCGACGGGTGGTATTAACGCTCGGTCGCTTTTGCATTAGCGCATTGAAAGCGAACGTCTGGGCCTTCAGTATCAACGTGAAGAGCATCGACATTGTGGCGTTTGGTTCGCACGTAGTTTTGGGGAAGTGGACGCATTTGGTCGGCACGTACGACGGCACAATTCTTCGGTTCTACGTGGACGGACTACTACAAAGCGAAGTCGAAGTGGACAGTGTCGTGGACTTAGAGATCCAGAAACGAGAAGCGGTGATGGCTAAAACTCGAGAAGATATCGCTGACTTGGAGGACGAAGCTAAAAGTACGTGTTTCAAAGAGATCGACCGTGAGATGAAGGTCTTTTCACCACGAAAGAAGGCAAGAAACAGATTAAAACAATCACCGACAAGCTGCTAGATGAGCATGAGTTTCGTGTGCGGCTGTCTCGAAATGCAGCCAATGCTGCAACGACTGACGGGAACGCTTCAGCTAAGACGGAGAGTGCGCCAATTCCTACATCCAAAGCTTCTCGTACAGATTTTGAGCCGGTGGCAAAGAAGCAACTTCTACGTGAGAAGTTCGAAGAGAAATGGCTAGTAGTCTCTGCGGAATTCAAGCAGATGAGAGAGAGTGTTAACGTGAAGATCCAACGGGAATTGGACGAGCAGTCCAACCTGGAGGCTCGTCAGCTACGTATTGGATGTTTATCTTCCGTACGTCGACGAGACGGGAAGTACTTTTCCACGGGAGTATAGCGCACGTCGCGTACTACAACGGGAAGATGTTGAGTCGTGACGAGATCAACGCTCACTACGTCATGGGAACTCGCGACCGAGCTCACGAATCGGACCATTTATTTGCCTTAGCTTCCAGTCGGTTCTCAGGAGCATTGGAGTACGCTTCGGACGATAAGAAAATGTTGGAGAAATTTGCAGAGAATATCTGTGCGTCTCTCAAATATGATCTGGACCATCGACATGCGCAACAAGTCTACAAGAAGAAGGTTCGGTGCGGGCTAAAGCCTTTCGTGGCGACCGAAAACGCCCACGGAATTGCTGAGATCATGAAGAACTTGCCACGAGATCCAATGTTCAGCGACTTGTTCCTGCTGTGTTACCACAGTCTACTGAAGATCCAGCCACAGTATTTCCAAGCGGTCGAATCGGATAGTTGTCGATTGGCGTTGAAAGAGCTGGCGCGTATGCCGTTTGCGTTCTTTCTTGGCTCTCGATCGGCCAGTTCGTTGACGAGTATCATGAGCACGTACGACCACAACGATGAGGAGGAATTAATTGTCTCTACGTTTGCTGATATTATCTGCAAAGTTATGGTGGAATTTCCAACACTTTACGGCGACGGACTGACGAGTATGGTGTGGCTACGTGATCTCCATAACCCCAAGGCGATTGTCTACTTTATTCTGTCCATGGAGACGAGTGAAGACGCTCGATATATTAACTTGAAAGATGTGTCGGATATCTCGGAAGACGACATGAGCGTGATCGCCAAAAACAACCGGATTTGCAGTGGCTTCGTGTTGGCGAGATGCTCGTTTTTAAAGGATTTTACGATGAAGAATATCGCGCTGAGTTGTTCTCAATTGGAGCTGCTCGACATTTCGTATTGTACTTTAATCACGGACCTTGGACTTGGGGTGATCGGCAAGTACTGCAACCGTCTCGTACGGCTAAAACTCAAGCATTGTTCTCAGATACGAGACGTCGGAGTGGAAGCGATTGTACGAACTAACCCAAAGCTTGAGGAGATCACTCTGAGCTTCTGCGAGAGAATAACAGACCGGTGTTTCCTTACAATCGGCAAAGCTTGTCCGTTGTTAACCACTTTAGAGATGGAGCTGTGCGTCCAACTTGGCAATAGCGCTATGAAGTATTTGGCATCAACGCTGAAAAATCCCAACAAGCTTCGCACACTGAATATTGGCGGATGTCGACGGATTACTGACGAAGGGCTACTGGGAATTGTCAAAGTCTGCACGGGTTTAAGATACGTCAACGTTCGTCTTTGTGACAGGCTCACGGACACGTCTCTAAGAGCGTTGACGCACAGCTGCTTGGAGTTGGAAGCGTTGAACGTGGAGGAACTCGATTCGCTCTCGTACAAAGTGTTTATGTTCGACCAGGAAGGCGACGGCCGCGCTGTCGTGGATAAGAACTTGCTCTTAAAGCTGAAAACCCTCGACGTCGCTGGCTGTAGTGGTCTAAACGACTTGGCTCTGGGGCATGTCGGACATCGAGCGAAAGCGATTGAATCGTTAAACATTTCATCGTGCGCAGAACTAAGCGACGAAGGGTTGCTGTGGCTGCTAGACGACATGCTCGACCACTCAGTCGGAGGAACTAAACTGACTCATTTTGATGTGAGCTACTGCTCTCGGTTGACGACGTTTGGAATCCATCGCGTAGTTCTGCGCTGCCCAACGCTAGTGTCGTTGAATCTCTCTGGATGTACGAACTTAAGTGACACTAACGTAGTGGACATTGTGAATTCATGCGAGAAGCTCGTGCGACTGGAGCTTGCATACTGTCGAGAGTTGACGGATAGTGTGTTGGTCTCTATTGCCAAACACTTGAGTCTTGAGGAATTAAACGTAGCGCGTTGTATCCAAATCACGGACGATGGAATGCTCGACATTGCTGGCCAGTCAGCAGTGCTCCGTCGCTTAAATATTTCTGCCTGCAAGAAATTAAGTGAACGAACACTTGTGGCTTTGCTGGAAGGCTGTCGACTTCTTGAGGAATTGGACGTAACTCACTGCCCAAACTTCTCACCGGAGACTCTCGCTCGATTCGCCAAGCGTAAAGTCAACGTTATCACTCGAAAGCTTGAACAAGTTTTGATCACATCGGCAGTGGAGACTTTAGAGTCGAGCGAGTTACGGGAACGAGAAGAAGCCAAACAACAGCAAAACGAGATGCCTTCGGAAGCATTAAAGTATATGAGTCCAGAACGTCGAGCAAAGTACGCAAAGGCATTGAAAGTAGAGAGACCAGCGGCGATTCCAACGGAGACTGAGACCAAGAAGCCAAGCAAACCGACTTCGAATAATCTACCGCCAATTATTAGGAGGAGTGAGCATGAATAGTATTCAGTGGAATATACTTTTGAAACGGACATCCGAAGGGACAACTTTGTTCATTTTGCTATAGAATGGATCGCAGCGATGTGGAAATTGAGAATCTGGAGAGCAAAAGCGCCGGTCCGATGCCTTCGCACATCGAGCAATCTATCTGTAAGTTTAAGCACAACGTTATTGATTGAGTAACTACTTTACAAAGTGTTGCTTGTAGCAATCTCTGAACAGGACGAATTAACCTTACTTCGAGAAGAAAATGAGTTGCTGAAGAAGAAGCTCAAGGCGTTGGAAAAAGGAGCTCGTGGAGACAAATCCGGCTTGTCGGTGAACTATGTCACTTCACGGGGATTTGTTGTGAATTAGAGATTGATATGACATATCGATGGCAGAAAACTTGTCGTCGATGAGAAGGAGATGCACGAGATAGACAAGTTACTGAAGAAAGCAGAGGTAAGTCTTCGGCTCTGTCAATATGTCCTGTGGCCAAGCTAACTGTTATGTGAATATTATAGGAGGCGAAAATGGAGGCGATGAATTACGTTGCCAACTCGTCGCGTGAGAAGGTCAGTCGCTAGTTTTTGAACTGCTGGGAAGTGAATAAAACTCCATAAAATTTCGCGGATATGGTGCACAGCTCGGCCAAGACGTCCAAGTACTTCAATCCATTCTGCAAAAAGTAAAAGCCAACTGAACCTATGTTTTTTCTTTCTTTCTAACGCTTGCTCTCATTTTTGAAGGCGAAAGCGGAACGTCACGCTTTCAAAAGAAAGTGAAAGTCAGCGAGGAAAAGCTGCGTGTCGAGCAGGCGAAGATGGCTCAGGTAACACAAAAATATATTCGTGGGAGAATCACTAACAAAAGGAGTGCCTCAGGAGGAAATTCGATTCCAAGTGGACCGAGAAATATTTGCCAAGATTATCAAGGTATGCTGCAACTTCGTTATCACCATGTAGTTGTACAGAGTCACTGACGGTATCAAAATGACAGGACGACCGAGACTCATACAACAAAGAAGTGGATCTCCTGATCCAGAAAGTGACAGCCATCCAGAAAGAAAAGTACGAGCTGTTCCTATGGGCACAGGAGCAGCAAGAACGACACCTGCAAGAGATCCGAAAGCTCACGCGAGCTCTTGGCAAAACGAAGCGAGATGTGGATGACCAGGCCACCAAGAGCATGGCTGTTCTGAGCGGAGTGCGCCAAGTTGCGTCCACGGTGTTCCCTCGCACCAGTAGTGCCTAAACAGCGCGATACTTCAGAAATCATCCATCGGATGCAAACCTATCGTGTTCCTTTAAGACCTTTTCTTATTCCAGCGGACTGTAGATGATTCTTTGGAGACCTTCGCGCTGCTCCGACACTTGGATGACCATTTTCAGGTCGAGGATGTCTCCGTCGTCGTCTTTGAACGAGGCAATCAGCAGGCCGCAGTTGGTCAATTGGCTGGGTTGGATCCCGCTAATGTTGATTTGCGGGGCCTGGGCAGTATGATCAACGTCAACAATACGACAAGCAACAAGTTTTCTAAACCAAATTGACTTTACCGTAAATTGGAAGTTGTTGTCTCCGCGCGCATAGTCAGCAGCTTCGACTTGTCCTAACTGTTTAGACAAAGCAAACATGAACGTGTCAATTTGTTGTTGCTATTGCTTCACTTCATGAGACTGACTTTGATAATGTGGCGCTTGGTGACCGAGTCCACCAAATACTCAATGTCCCAGACGCCGTTGGTGACGGGGGCGTCCAGATGGAAGTCCACCTCGAGGTTCAGCTCGTCCGTGAGCGCCGCCGGGTTGGGCGAGATGTCCACGGCCGTGACGTCCACCGCCGGTCGCGAGCGCAGGTAGTCGTCCTTCTCCTGCTGCTTGCTCTCGCTCATCGCTGTTGGATGTGCGCGGCGACTCCGTAGGTTACTTCACGAAGTAAACGATGAGTTTAGTCATTTTCGCCGTTGAATCTCGCAACATGGGCCGTTACCAATGCTCCCGGCCGGCTGGTTTGTGCGCGAAGCGATCCCATCTCGGCATTGCGGAGGCCGCGACAAGCATCGATGCTTATGGAAGGGCTCACTTGCTCGAGGCTTCTAACAGCCGAGCTTCAACACCTTCGGAGATGAAGAGGTTACTCTCTTTCTTGTTTCGATGATCCAGTATATGTTTCCCTTCGATCGAACACTGCAGTAGATTTTTGTCGGAAGTTCCCCTTCAAGATTGCTTTCCGATGTAGAGGACGAGTCGAGGGGCAATTTGCCCCTCGGGAGACATGAAGACCAGCGACCGTGGCAAGAGCCACGGCTTGCGCTGACGTTTCAGCACGCGGGGGCAACTCGCTGCAGATGGGTTCAGCCACGCATTTTTCATCCTCCAAAGGCTGAACCGCCAGTTGGCAACTTGCAGCGTCTTATCACCAACCTCTCCACCACCACGATAAATGCCCGCCGAGATCGTGCCGCTCGTCATGCCCTCTCGGCCGCAAGACAACCAGAAGCCCCCGGCCAAGAGCCCCAAGACCGTGCACTTCGCCAACACCAAAGAGCTCGAGAGCTGCACGCCACACTTGGACTCGCACTACCCGACCCCACCAGCCGCCAGAGTCATCCCCCAAAACGGGTCCACCACCAGACGCTACACCATCGACGAAGTGGAGCTCTACTTCAGCGAGGACCGCCCGGAATGTCCCGTGGGGGTCCACGACTACGCCGTACAGAAAGCTGCCAAACGAGAAACGTTTGTGCTCTGTGGATTCACAGAGACCCGCAGAGTAAAGCTGGGGTTATCCAAATGGGTTAAATGCTGGACCGAGCTCTACCACGGCATTCTCGTGCTCCGTAAATTCAAAGACACGGTGCAGCGCAAGCGGTCTTTAGTGCCGGTCGCCTCCAGCAGACTAAAGTTCCTCGATTTTAAGGACAACCTGCTGCAGATCGACTATCTGTACCAAGGCCGCTCCGAGACGAAAGTCATGAGATTTCCAAGCAAGCAAGATATGTTTATGTGGTGGTGGGCCATTCAGGTGGCGGGGAGAGTTCCGATGGAGCCGCAACTACTACACAAATGCATGGGTCGAGAGAGTCTGTCCCCGTTCCAGATCAAAGAAGGCACGTACCAAGTAGACAATGTGCTTTTCCCAAAGTCCATCCAGCCGTCTCCACATCCTTTAAGAAGGTGATGGCGCCTAGAGGAATTACCCATTTAATCTTCATTCGACACGGCGAGACGGAGAATATTAACTTTCGAGTCTGCGACCGAGACAAGCAGTTGACCAAGCGAGGCGAGGAGCAAGCGAAAATCACAGCCAAACATTTGAGTAAGATGTTCAAAATGAATAACGGAACAGGCCGACCAAGCGTCACAATGGTCTACGGAGGGCTGCGGCGCACTGTCGAGACGGCCGCAATTTTTCAAGAAGGATGCCATGGATCACTAAGAAATACGAGTGCTGCTTCCTAGAGGACGGAGCTCCAAAGAACGTCAACACGTTCCAGCGCTTCGACTACCGCGAATCGATGCACAAAATGGCGTTCCAGAATATGTGTCGATGGGACGGAGATGACGACTTGGTGCGCGGCCCCAAGGGCGGGGTGGAGAACTACAAGATCATTATCGCTCACACGAGCTTCATCCAGTTTTGCATGGCCATGTGCTACGACGTCCCGAAGGAGATCATCCAGTTGGGCGCTCCAATCAGCCATTGCAGCCTCACGCAGATCGACCTAAAACCGACCGAAGAAATGGCAGGACGATACTCCAACCGCGTCTCGCATCTGCCGCTCACGCACCAAACCAGCGAGTAACTAAGCAGAGCAGTCCACGTAACTATGAACGGAGTGCGTTAAAGTGATCAGGAGATTTCCTTTATTCTACGCAGGTGTTCCTTACGTGTCCAGCACAACTACGCAGGTAAACATTTCAACTTTAGAGGAAATCAAGGTGAAGACGCAAAATGTATTGGAGATGTGGATGAGAGACAGAATCTACAGTCAGTCTAAGTGGCGCAGAGCTGCTTGCCGATGTCGTTGGGGCAGTGGCTTCCCGAGAACGAGTTGGCCGGCGTGACGTTCAACGTTGTAGAAGCACTCACGATGGCCAAGTAGTGTCCTCGATCCGATTTCGTGCCACATTGAGCTGGTGTCAACGAGTCCGCCGACGTTGTACTGACACGAGCGATGGCCTCGTCAACACTGAGCGGGAACCGCCCCACCACCAGAGTGTAGTCTCCTGCCGGGAGAGCCAACGACATGTACGGGTCCCGGAAATTGATGGAGCGGTAGTGCGTTCGCTTGACGAAGTTATCATCGTCGTCGTCCGAGTTGATCAGGTCGGCTGCAGTGAGTCCTGACGGGTTGGCTCGGAACAAGTAGGCGGTGGCGTCCACGTATGCGCTTTCGCAGAAGCCGTTGACGTCCTTGAAACCTGCGAGATCATCGGTGCCGTAGGACGCTACCTCCATCGTAACACGTCCAAAGGCAGCCACCGTGAACGGGATGTAGTCGACCGACACCGAGCTTTGGCCACGGACGATGGTGCCTTCCACACCCATAGCATTGATCAATGCAGCCTCGCGGTGGTACGGGCACTGAGTGAACGGAGCGTTCGGATCGACCGCACCACACTGCGAACCGATGTAGGTTTTCGGCGAGGTCGCAGTAATTGCCACACGAGAGCGAATCGTCAGTCGGTAGCTGCCGTAGTTGGAGATGCCTTGGGCACACACACGAACGTTGGCAGACAGCGGCATGCGCTTGTTGATGGCTTGGTCCGTGGTCAATCCCGAGGCACTCACTGCCAGTCGGTAGCTGCCTTTCGTCAACGGCAGATACAAGTACGGGTCGGCAGCGCTGATAGACCCGTCCACTTTGCCGTAGCCTGATGGAGCGTTGTCGTTGACCGCGACGGCCGTCATCGCGCCAGACGCAGCGTCCAATTTGAATAGAATGATACTCGAGTCGAGGTATCCAGCATTGCAGTCCTTGTTGACGTCCACGTAGCTGCCGCTCAGCTCCTCCATGGACAAGATATCCAGCTCGACGCTGCCGTCCGACGGTAAATTGAAGTCGACGTAGTCGACGGACGTGTACGTCGTTGTCGACGTGATGGTACCGTCAATCACCACCTTTGGACGGTTGATGCCGAGGTTGGTGCCGGTGTTGGCGCTTGTGTGGGCGGCGAGGTGTACGGAGCTTGCGTCACGGCCTGGAAGACTGCGTCCTTCGGAAGGATGTTGAGCGACTGCATGTCGTTGATGAGCTTGTAACTGTTGATCGCGGTGTTGGGGCAGCCGCCGCAGTGGTGCAGCGCCACCACCGAATTGTCGCTCAAGAGATGACCGGCGATCCCGACGACCCTCCCTGCGTGTCGAGCATGTACGCCACTTGGTTCGGAGCGCAGCCACCGGTGTTCAGCGACGTCACCTTGCCCCAGCCGTTGTCGGTCTTCATCGCAATGTGCTTGCCCCAGCCTGCCGGGTGCTGAGGAATGTAGATGCGTTCGTTCAAGACGGCGCCAGCACCACGTAGTTGCAAGAAGCCGTAGTCCTTAGACAGGTTGTCAGACAATTTCACAATCGCGTAGTCCAGATTTTCATCGGCGTGGACGAACGTAGCTGACCGTGCTCGGACTTTGCCACCGCAAGCAAGACCCTTGTCACAATTGGTAGCGCAGGTGGCACCCTGCGCCATGAACTCGAATTCCGTCTTGCTAGCATGGGCCTGCGACGAAATGCAGTGGTGGTTGGTGATGAGGTGGCCTTCGCTGCCGATTAACCAGCCTGTGCAGAAGAAGGAGCCTTCAGGCTTGTGGATCAGTAGGCGAGCGACCGCATTGGAAGCCTTGTAGGCGTCAGTGAAGCTGGCGTAGCAAACGGCCTCTTGACTTTCATCAGCACCACAAACTTCTTCCTGCTGCGATTTAGCGTTGAGAGCGGGCTGGGCCATGAACCGGTAGCTGTCGACAGTGAAGCCCATGCACAGGAACGTGTTCACGGCTTGCGCACCGACGCTGGGATCGGTGCTTTGAGTGAATAGTTCCACCACTACCGACGTTGTCTGCAGTGCCGTAGCGAAAAAGTCTCCGCTAGCTTCGTCACCGTGATACTTGACCACCGTCTTCTCGGTGTCGTTCGCGTTGGCCGCGTGGATCTGCACGTAGTCGTTCTTGGGCAGGTTAAAGTTGGTGAAGTGAATCGCGACGAATTGGGCCAGATTGTTGGTGATCTGAAAAGCGAAGCGTGGTTGGGCGTCGGAGTCGACGGTGAATTCAGGGTACGCGATAGACGCGTTGCAGCCAACACCGAAGCTGACCGCTTGGACGCCGACCGGTGTGGTGCTAGTGCTGGTGCTTGTGTTTTGCGCGCTTGCAATGGATGCCAACGCTGCGACGGCGAACGCCGCAAGTTGGTGGAGCAGACGCGTCATGGTAATCTCTCGCTCGGTCTTGGGGCTGGTGGATCGTCCGACACGGGAGATTGGGGAATGGCAAGACTGAAGCGTGTCGAATTGGTAGTCAACGTGGGAGTTGCAGAGTTCCGGGACGTCATGAGAGTGTGCGTGTCCGGTGAGAGCGCTTGCTAGTCAAACGGTAGTTTTCTTGGTGGTTACTCGAATACTATAGTGCTCTCCAAAAATGCGATGAGGAAGTCGCTCAAGCCACTGGACGTATTGGGAAGCTACGGTGTATGTCGCTAGCGCGCAAATTCCTGGCCACTTCTACCTGGAAGTGCTCGATTTCTTGGTTAGCAATATGGATTTTTCTTTCCGCATCGATTCAATTCAAGTTTGAGGTTAAGCATAAAGCCAACAGATTTTTTCATTTTTCATTTACGTGTATGAAGTGCTAGTGGTAGTAGGCATCACAATCGATTAGGCGCAGGCGTTTGCCGGAAGGATGCCGCGCCAGTTCATATCATTGCACAGCTTGTAGCTGTTGATGGCCGTGTTGGGGCATCCGCCACAGTGGTGGAGAGCAACGACCTTGTTGTCGTTGTACGACAGGATCGGGGAACCGGACGAGCCTCCTTGGGTGTCCAAGTAGTATGCGACTTGGTCGGACGCACAGCCTCCCATGTTGAGCGACGTGATGGTGCCCCAGCCATTGTCGGTTTTCAATGCAATGCGCTTGCCCCAACCAGCCGGGTGTTGCGGGGCGTAGATCCGCTCCGACAGGACGGAGCCACTCCACCGAAGCGTAAGGTATCCGTATTGCCACGTCGGATTGACCGGCAACTTCACAAGCGCGTAGTCGAGCGTTTGGTCGGCATAGATGAGCTGAGCAGTGGTGGCGACCACATTGCCACGACAACCCCGCGGACTGGCGCAACTCACACCGCATCTCGAACCTTCCGCCATGAACTCGAACTCGACGTTGTTAGCGTCGGCCTGGGACGAAATGCAGTGGTGGTTGGTGATCATGTGGCCCTCACTACCGATCAACCAGCCCGTGCAGAAGAAACAGCCCGTCGACTTCTTGATGAGCAGGCGAGCGACCGCGTTCGAAGCCTGGAAAACAGCGGTTTCCCCATGTAGCACCGGGCTTCTTGACTGTTATCGGCCCCGCATACTTCTTCCTTTGATCCATTGAGTGTCGAGCCTTGAGCTAGGAATTGAAAGCTATCCACCGAGAAGCCCAAACACGTTGACGAGTTCACAGCCGACGTGTTGACCCCTTCCGTGAACAGCTCGACAATGACCGCGTTCGTTGAAATAGCCGACGAGTAGAAGTTGCCGGTCGTCTCGTTGCCACGGTAGGTTAACACGGTCGTGTCCTTGGAAGCAGGATCAGCAGCCCGTAGCTGCACGTAGTCATTGGCAGGGATGTTGAAGTCCTTAAAGTGCACCGAGACGAACTCCGCCAACGAGGTGGTCACCAGGTATGCGAATCGAGGCTGCATCGTTGAATTATCCGTGGTTGTTGGGTACTCCATGTCCCCACCGCACCCGACGCCGAAGTCGAGTTCTTCAACACCAGGAATGGGGTCCAAGTAGGCGTCGCTGGAGTTTGAGGTCGCCTCCGCCACTGCGAAAGCTGCTGTGAACGCCACCGCCGAGTGAAACCAACGCGCCATGAGCTTGCCGAATTCTTGTAGTTAGAAGTGGTTGCAGCGTTGCCAATTCGCGAATGACTCGATCCGAGCGATGCCTGCTACCTGGTGAACTAGCACACCCGGTAAAACTCCTCCCACGACCGTTAGGTTCTAGCTCTACCGTTTTCAACAACTTCTTCCGACACCGTTATCCAGAATGCCCCTTTGACTCTCGATGCACGTTGCAACATCCTTCTTCTGATCGTTTTACTTCGTAGCAGTAGAGTAGAACGGAAAGCAAACATCATTAATGCAAATTGATATACGTGTTTGGATGATCATTACCGTCGCTGTAAACGCACGACCACTAAGCGCAAGCGTTTGCCGGTAGAATGCCGCGCCAGTTCATATCGTTGCACACCTTGTAGCTGTTCAGAGCTGTGTTGGGGCAGCCACCGCAGTGGTGGAGAGCAATGACCTTGTTGTCTTTATACGACAGGATCGGGGAGCCCGATGATCCACCCTGGGTGTCCAAGTAGTAGGCGACTTGACCGGCCGTACAACCTCCCAAATCCAGCGACATCACAGCTCCCCAACCATCGTCCGTCTTCATTGCAATGCGCTTGCCCCAGCCTGCAGGGTGCTGCGGGGCGTAAATCCGCTCGGACAGGACGGCGCCACTCCAACGGAAAGTGAGGTATCCGTACTGCCACGTCGGATTGACCGGCAACTGGACCAGCGCGTAGTCGAGCGTTGCGTCGGCGTAGATGAGCTGGGAAGAGGTCGCTACGATGGTGCCAGGACAGCCTCGAGGCTGCTCGCAGTTGACGCCGCAGTTGGCTCCTTCCGCCATGAACTCGAACTCGGTGTTGCTGGCGTCGTCCTGGGACGAAATGCAGTGGTGGTTGGTGATCACGTGGCCCTGGCTGCCGATCAACCAACCCGTGCAGAAGAAACAGCCCGTCGACTTTTTAATGAGCAGGCGAGCGACCGAGTTCGAGGCTTGGAAGGCTCCGACTTCGCTTAAATAGCACCGCGCTTCTTCACTGTTATCGGCCCCGCAGACTTCTTCCTTCGATCCATTGAGTGTCGAGCCTTGCGCGAGGAACTGGTAGCTGTCCACCGAGAAGCCCAGACACGTCGATGAGTTCACCGCCGAGGTGTTGACCCCTCCGTAAAGAGCTCGATCATGACCGCATTCGTCGAAAGCGCCGACGAGTAGAAGTTGCCGGTTGTGTCATTCCCGCAATACTTGAGCACGCGCGTCTCCGTAGAGCTGGGGTCTGCTGGCCGCAACAAAACGTAGTCGTTGGCGGGCAAGTTGAAGTCCTTGAAGTGCACCGAGACGAACTCGGCCAGCGGGTTGGTCACCAGGTACGCGAACCGAGGCTGCGTGGTCGAGTTGTCCGTGGTCGTCGGATACGCCATGTCGTTGCCGCATCCGACCCCAAAGGCGACGTCTTCGACGCCGGGGGTGGCGCTGTCATAGACGTTGGAGTTGTCGCCGTTGCTGCTGTTGGAGGACGTTTGAGCCGTGGAGGATGCCAACAACGCCGCTAAGGGGACGGCCACACGAAGGAAGCGCTGCATGGTCGTCGCTTGGAACGGCAGGCTGCAAAATTGCAAGTGAGCTCTTGAGCTGCTTGGCTGCTTGGTCTTCTTGCAGTTTCTCTTGGAGATGCAAACGGAGACGACAGGCACAACGCCCTTGATCACTTTGATCCGGTCGAGTCGAGCACGTTCCTGCGCAAAACAAGCGTCATTGCTTCATAACAACCAAAGAGCAGCAACCGTTTCCTCACCGGAAGTCCAAAAGCGCTTCTGGTCAACTGCCATCGCCACAAACCGTCCGCCAACGCTTCCAACAGCTCCAATTTCTAGTGCGTAATGGTGGTGTTGAAAAACACCGAGGGATAATGAGGACGGGGTGGCTCTAGACCTTTCACCCGCGTAATAAATCTCCGACCTTAAACAGATCAGCCAAAACTCAACCAAGTTTACTTCTTGGCCGCCTTCTTGGCGGTCTTGGTCACTTTCTTCTTGGTCGTCTTAGCCGTCACCTTTTTGGGGGCGGCCTTCTTCTTGGGGCAGCCTTCTTCGCTGCAGGCTTCTTGGCCGCGGCCTTCTTAGCCGGAGCAGCCTTCTTGGTCGGTGCCTTCTTAGCTACCGTCTTTTAGCAGCCGCCTTCTTGGTCGGCGCCTTCTTGACGGTCCGTTTGACCGTCTTGGCCGCAGCCTCCGTCACCTTTGCGCTCTTCTTCTTAGAAGCCGCGGGCTTCTTCAGGTCAGGCGAGAGCTTGTAGCTGCCCTTGTTCTGGATCAGCTTGCCGGCGTCCACGGCCGTGCGCAGCGCCTTGTTGAGGAAGTGGCTGGCGTAGTTGCTCTTCTGGGCCTCCACGAGCTTGCCGATGGCCTGGCGGCTCGAGCCGTTGCGCTCCTTGAGCTCCTTGATGGCGTCCACGATCAGGTCGAAGTAGGACGGGCCGGTCTCGCCGTTAGCAGGTTTGGCCTTGGCCTTGGCCTTCGCGGCGGGCTTGGCGGCGGGTTTAGCGCGCGGCTTGCGGGTCTTGGGAGCCTCCTTCTCCTTGGGCTCGTCCTTCTTGGCGGCGGCCGCGGTCTTGGCCTTGCGGGCGGCTGGGGAGCGCGTCGGGGCCGGCGCGGCGGCGGCGCTTTCCTCCTTGGCAGGGGTAGGGGCAGGCACGGCCTCGGCGGCCTTGGCGTCGTCGGCAGGAGCCATTGAAAGCGGGAAGGAGCTAGGAAGCGGGAGCGGTCGGGGCCGTCGAAGTCGAGTTCTTTTCTGCCATTCAGTTCAAGTGTAAGCTCGCGTTTGAACGAGGTTTTGGAGGGACGTGAACGGGCCAATGAGAGCGGAGCAGATAAGATTCCGCCAATGGAAGGAGATAAAAGAAGAAATTCCGCTGTAATTGGCGGAAAGTTTTCTCACGGGTACCCGCGGCGGCGGCACGGTGACGAACACAAGCGGTGGACACTTTGTCAGAGG
Organism: Phytophthora quininea; assembly: GCA_011947345.1. Taxonomy (NCBI): domain Eukaryota; phylum Oomycota; class Peronosporomycetes; order Peronosporales; family Peronosporaceae; genus Phytophthora; species Phytophthora quininea. The sequence goes on from JAAVTG010000525.1 coordinate 202,408, forward strand.
TGTCCACAGGAGTGGACTGCGACACTATCCATTGCGGCGCATGAAGGCCCTGCGAAGGCTGCGAGGATTGAATAGTCGCTAGAAATCCGACATCATGGCATCTTACTATTAGGTGGAAACCTGCCCGGCCAAAAGCAATATATGTTATAATAATATTATGTTATAACCGTAGGAGATGAGTGTGGTCTGAAGTGCGATGTTCGCCGCGGCCAAGAGGAAGAATATTTTTGGGGGTGAGTGTTCCGACTGGGAGCCATCACGCACTTGGGAGACGGCATCGCGCTCAGACCTAGCCTGATCCAACTCCTGTCGGGTCTGCTGAAGCGTGATCAAGGGGGCGTCGTAGAGTAAGCGAAGTTGGGTGAGCTCGTGTGTCAGCCGGGAAGACTCCTGCTCAGCCGCGCCCGCAACAGCACAGGCAGCAACCAACTGAGTCCCAACGACTCCAGCAGAGTCCGGGGCCGTGGATCTGCCATCCGAGGTCATGAATCTAGTGCGATCCAAATCCGCTACCGCGGTTGCTTGGGTTAGGAGAGCTTGGTCGCGATCGCGTTCGACCGCATAGATATGGGACTGCAGAAGACGGAGATCCGCCTCTGCGACGTCCAGAGTTTCTTGGCAGCGGATTCGATCGGCTGTAGCACTTGGGAGGCCTCCTTGCGGCTGAGACGGGCAAGACTGCGGCTGAGACCCACTCGAGCGGCGTCCCGACAGCGGATACTGTGGGATCTGCGTCTCCAACTAGTGGATTTTTCGCCCGGACCTCTGTCGGTCCCGCTCACGAGTCTCTGCCAGGGGCTCCGGGTGGATTACCACACGGATCTCCTGATTCTGGATCTCCGGGAGATTCGTCTCGCGGTTCGCCTTCTGGATCACCTCTCGGATCTCCTGGCAGATCACTCCCTGGTCCTTCTGCACCTCCTGTCAACCTCTTCGCTCCATATGAGGAGTTTATCCCGGGTTTCGATCGGCTCCAACAATTCAGTCCAGCCGAGGTGGATCCGTGAGATTCCGTGTTCCTAAGCCGGATCCAGGTCACCGGCATGATCCCCTCGACTTGGGTTCACCGATTTCCACTGCGGCCGGAATGGATCTTTTCGTTGAGACCGACCCGAGCTCCCGCCGTACATGCTCACCAATACTGCGCGGATCTGATCACTGCTAGCAACTTGACGACGCTGTTGGCGACCCGTCCTTGGGAGGACCAGGAAAATTCCGAGCCACCGCTGACCTTTGATCTGCGCGCACACCGCCATGCGAAAATCAGTCTCGCGGCGGCGTTGGATCTGTATCTCATCAACGAGGAGCGTGATCGTCAGGCCTACTGGGAGTCGACTCATTATCTCCCCATCTCGAAGGCAATGCGTCAAGCGGATCCGGCACTGGATCGATACTACAAGGCACGGAAGAAGATCCCACGCCGGTCCGCGCTGGAGCAAGTTTATCAAGCTGGTGTTAGTGGCGATGCGAGGTGGCTGGTGTGATATAGACGTCTTGCTGGATCCGTTCTTCCTGCATTTCCCCAGATCCGATGAGAGCGTCACTTGGTACCCTGGTCGTGCAGCGCGGCTGTTGGCTCGCTCAGCGGCTGCCGTGGGTGCTGTCCGACCACCTGCCCGGGATCTGCCTACGGATCTGCTCGAGGCTCTCGCCGAATGAGATGATGTGGATCCGTGGCGTAACTATTACTGTGATCTCCTGCTCATCACCCGGCGGGCGATATTGCACGCCTCCTTTCCGCTTCGACGCTACAGCTCGCAATCCGGATCCGCAGGCTCGTCCGGCAGGTAGATCTCGGCCACTCTGAGCACCAACCAACCGGTGCCTCCCCAGATCCAGCCTCTCTTCACGTTCGTTCATGTGGATCCGTGGGTGCTGTTCCGCTAGCCACTACGCTGCTGGAGTCTGTCATCTCTCGACGGCAGGCAGTTCTCCACCTGATTAATCCACAATCAATTTAAGTCTCCATTTCTCCACATTCATTATACATAGTTCGGTCTTCACCTCACCGGTCTTCAGGTTGATCATTCCCCTTGCATGGTCAACTTAACTTGGATCCGAAATGTCTTGACTTTAAAGTGGCCTTCTGCCACATACCTTGCGTATGGTGACTGATCACAGCTCGTTTCTCGCTCACGATGGTTACCCTCAAATACTGTGTCCTCCCGGGACCGTTCACAATCGTTGGCACCCAGCGATCTCCACGGATGACCTACAATTTTTCATGATCTTGCGTTTTCAAGAGCGTAGGTAGCTGGATCGACTCTGCCACGTCAATCCACACGTTTCGATCCACCCTCAGTTGTACCGTTTTGTCACTATAGAGCTGACGGCACCCAGTTAGCTGGATATTGACCTCGTCGGGCAAACAAACCACTCCGACGGCTAGATCCATGCGGATCCCGGCCGGGATCATGAAATCCATACCCAAGATCGCCTCCTGTCCGGCCAGATCACCTACCCAGATGTCGAAGAAATATACCAAATACCCTGCCAACGTGATCTTGATCCGCGTTCTTCCTTCCGTTCGGTACACATTTTCGCCCATTCCCACACCGTCTTGACTCTGATTCGCGTCGATGTAGCAGCCTACCTTACGAGCAAAGGCGGTATCCACAATGGACACCTCGGCGCCACTATCTAGTAGCACGATCGCCTTTTCATTGTTGATCTTGCCTGTGATCTTAGCTTGTCAGAACCATTTACCAGGTGCGTGACGTTTCCAATATCCGCGCGACTATTCAGGTCGGGCGAGAGCTTGTAGCTGCCCTTGTTCTGGATCAGCTTGCCGGCGTCCACGGCCGTGCGCAGCGCCTTGTTGAGGAAGTGGCTGGCGTAGTTGCTCTTCTGGGCCTCCACGAGCTTGCCGATGGCCTGGCGGCTCGAGCCGTTGCGCTCCTTGAGCTCCGTGATGGCGTCCACGATCAGGTCGAAGTAGGACGGGCCGGTCTCGCCGTTAGCAGGTTTGGCCTTGGCCTTGGCCTTCGCGGCGGGCTTGGCGGCGGGTTTAGCGCGCGGCTTGCGGGTCTTGGGAGCCTCCTTCTCCTTGGGCTCGTCCTTCTTGGCGGCGGCCGCGGTCTTGGCCTTGCGGGCGGCTGGGGAGCGCGTCGGGGCCGGCGCGGCGGCAGCGCTTTCCTCCTTGGCAGGGGTAGGGGCAGGCACGGCCTCGGCGGCCTTGGCGTCGTCGGCAGGAGCCATTGAAAGCGGGAAGGAGCTAGGAAGCGGGAGCGGTCGGGGCCGTCGAAGTCGAGTTCTTTTCTGCCATTCAGTTCAAGCGTAAGCTCGCGTTTGAACGAGGTTTTGGAGGGACGTGAACGGGCCAATGAGAGCGGAGCAGATAAGATTCCGCCAATGGAAGGAGATAAAAGAAGAAATTCCGCTGTAATTGGCGGGAAGTTTTCTCACGGGTACCCGCGGCGGCGGCACGGTGACGAACACAAGCGGTGGACACTTTGTCAGAGGTGTCCACAGGAGTGGACTGCGACACTATCCATTGCGGCGCATGAAGGCCCTGCGAAGGCTGCGAGGATTGAATAGTCGCTAGAAATCCGACATCATGGCATCTTACTATTAGGTGGAAACCTGCCCGGCCAAAAGCAATATATGTTATAATAATATTATGTTATAACCGTAGGAGATGAGTGTGGTCTGAAGTGCGATGTTCGCCGCGGCCAAGAGGAAGAATATTTTTGGGGGTGAGTGTTCCGACTGGGAGCCATCACGCACTTGGGAGACGGCATCGCGCTCAGACCTAGCCTGATCCAACTCCTGTCGGGTCTGCTGAAGCGTGATCAAGGGGGCGTCGTAGAGTAAGCGAAGTTGGGTGAGCTCGTGTGTCAGCCGGGAAGACTCCTGCTCAGCCGCGCCCGCAACAGCACAGGCAGCAACCAACTGAGTCCCAACGACTCCAGCAGAGTCCGGGGCCGTGGATCTGCCATCCGAGGTCATGAATCTAGTGCGATCCAAATCCGCTACCGCGGTTGCTTGGGTTAGGAGAGCTTGGTCGCGATCGCGTTCGACCGCATAGATATGGGACTGCAGAAGACGGAGATCCGCCTCTGCGACGTCCAGAGTTTCTTGGCAGCGGATTCGATCGGCTGTAGCACTTGGGAGGCCTCCTTGCGGCTGAGACGGGCAAGACTGCGGCTGAGACCCACTCGAGCGGCGTCCCGACAGCGGATACTGTGGGATCTGCGTCTCCAACTAGTGGATTTTTCGCCCGGACCTCTGTCGGTCCCGCTCACGAGTCTCTGCCAGGGGCTCCGGGTGGATTACCACACGGATCTCCTGATTCTGGATCTCCGGGAGATTCGTCTCGCGGTTCGCCTTCTGGATCACCTCTCGGATCTCCTGGCAGATCACTCCCTGGTCCTTCTGCACCTCCTGTCAACCTCTTCGCTCCATATGAGGAGTTTATCCCGGGTTTCGATCGGCTCCAACAATTCAGTCCAGCCGAGGTGGATCCGTGAGATTCCGTGTTCCTAAGCCGGATCCAGGTCACCGGCATGATCCCCTCGACTTGGGTTCACCGATTTCCACTGCGGCCGGAATGGATCTTTTCGTTGAGACCGACCCGAGCTCCCGCCGTACATGCTCACCAATACTGCGCGGATCTGATCACTGCTAGCAACTTGACGACGCTGTTGGCGACCCGTCCTTGGGAGGACCAGGAAAATTCCGAGCCACCGCTGACCTTTGATCTGCGCGCACACCGCCATGCGAAAATCAGTCTCGCGGCGGCGTTGGATCTGTATCTCATCAACGAGGAGCGTGATCGTCAGGCCTACTGGGAGTCGACTCATTATCTCCCCATCTCGAAGGCAATGCGTCAAGCGGATCCGGCACTGGATCGATACTACAAGGCACGGAAGAAGATCCCACGCCGGTCCGCGCTGGAGCAAGTTTATCAAGCTGGTGTTAGTGGCGATGCGAGGTGGCTGGTGTGATATAGACGTCTTGCTGGATCCGTTCTTCCTGCATTTCCCCAGATCCGATGAGAGCGTCACTTGGTACCCTGGTCGTGCAGCGCGGCTGTTGGCTCGCTCAGCGGCTGCCGTGGGTGCTGTCCGACCACCTGCCCGGGATCTGCCTACGGATCTGCTCGAGGCTCTCGCCGAATGAGATGATGTGGATCCGTGGCGTAACTATTACTGTGATCTCCCTGCTCATCACCCGGCGGGCGATATTGCACGCCTCCCTTTCCGCTTCGACGCTACAGCTCGCAATCCGGATCCGCAGGCTCGTCCGGCAGGTAGATCTCGGCCACTCTGAGCACCAACCAACCGGTGCCTCCCCAGATCCAGCCTCTCTTCACGTTCGTTCATGTGGATCCGTGGGTGCTGTTCCGCTAGCCACTACGCTGCTGGAGTCTGTCATCTCTCGACGGCAGGCAGTTCTCCACCTGATTAATCCACAATCAATTTAAGTCTCCATTTCTCCACATTCATTATACATAGTTCGGTCTTCACCTCACCGGTCTTCAGGTTGATCATTCCCCTTGCATGGTCAACTTAACTTGGATCCGAAATGTCTTGACTTTAAAGTGGCCTTCTGCCACATACCTTGCGTATGGTGACTGATCACAGCTCGTTTCTCGCTCACGATGGTTACCCTCAAATACTGTGTCCTCCCGGGACCGTTCACAATCGTTGGCACCCAGCGATCTCCACGGATGACCTACAATTTTTCATGATCTTGCGTTTTCAAGAGCGTAGGTAGCTGGATCGACTCTGCCACGTCAATCCACACGTTTCGATCCACCCTCAGTTGTACCGTTTTGTCACTATAGAGCTGACGGCACCCAGTTAGCTGGATATTGACCTCGTCGGGCAAACAAACCACTCCGACGGCTAGATCCATGCGGATCCCGGCCGGGATCATGAAATCCATACCCAAGATCGCCTCCTGTCCGGCCAGATCACCTACCCAGATGTCGAAGAAATATACCAAATACCCTGCCAACGTGATCTTGATCCGCGTTCTTCCTTCCGTTCGGTACACATTTTCGCCCATTCCCACACCGTCTTGACTCTGATTCGCGTCGATGTAGCAGCCTACCTTACGAGCAAAGGCGGTATCCACAATGGACACCTCGGCGCCACTATCTAGTAGCAAGATCGCCTTTTCATTGTTGATCTTGCCTGTGATCTTAGCTTGTCAGAACCATTTACCAGGTGCGTGACGTTTCCAATATCCGCGCGACTATCCTGGCAACAGATCCGTAGATCCCGGGTTGGATCCATACGCATTTATGCGTCAGGACCCCGGATCTTCGGGGTAAACTTCCTCATCCCCGGGAGTAAACCACCGATCCGGAGCGTGCTGCTTCCAGTAGCTCTTCGGTTCGTCTCGATCTAGATCTATTACCATTTGGGCATCCAATCTTGCAATTCGTCGACAGGGCGGAGACTCGACACAGCAGTAGTACTTCCCATGCGCAGATCACATGTATTATCGCGTGGATCTCGTAGATTACGTCGTGGATCTACCGATTTCTTGTTCACAAATGCATCGATGCAATACGTAGAGCGCTCGGCTCGTACCAGTTTCCAACCTGGCGAGCGTCCTAGTTTAACATCTTCTCAACAGCGGCGGGCAATATGCCTGCACGTTTAGTTGGGTTGTACCACTGGCGGATCTGGTTGTAAAACTCCTCCATAGGGCAGGATCCAACATTATGTAGCTCCCCACATCCTCGGCACACGAACAGGCAGCGATCCGATGGATGACCCTCCTCGCCCCACTTCTGGCACGTAAAACGTCTCCAGCAGCCTAGATCCAAATGCTTCACGGACCCACAATGCGAGCTACGATATAGATCTGATCCCTTGTCCTTCTTCGGTGCAGCGGGGCTGCGTAGCAGTGCACGTGCACAGAGGAAGACGTAGGACTCCCCGAGTCTGTCTCTTTAGGCGTCCCGCCTTCGGCTCTATACAAGAACCCCAGTACAGTCCCGTAAGTAGGCCCGCAGAGTCAGTGCTCCTTAAAACAAGCATAACACTAATTAACTGCAAAAATAGAACCAATTTGAATTGTTTATCTGTCCTTGGTGTAAATGTACAGACTAAACTATGTAGCATAGTTAAGCTAAGAGATATGTAGATGAGTGGTGGAGGACCAGACAATTACAGAGTCGAAACTCTATACACGGTTAAAGGTTTCGTTTAACCTCCAAAGTCAATGCACGGTTATGACTTTCGTGTAACCCCGTTACATTGGGTCTTCTACGTGTCAATGTAATCCATTTCATCTTGCAAACCAACTTCAGGAAAACTCACCTCCCATACATATGACTAACAAATTTATCCGGTCCTCTCAAGACCAAGCCAAAGCAACGCTCCGAGCTCACCAACCTGGAATATGACTCATTCGTCTTCCACCAACGAGCAATACACACGGAAGGGTTTTTCTTCGGATGCAAATCCCATGTACGAGGAAACAATGACAAAGTGTTCTGCCGTGCAGTGTTGGATTGACAAGTTTCGTCTCGACTAGTGTTACAGAGGCAATTCGTGCGCAGGAGATCACCAAATACCATTTACAGCTCAATATTAAGTATATGATATTCACGAATGAAGGGAAGGGAACAGCTTCGTTCGCATTACATGGGACACGGATATTAAAGGAAACACCGTGATTGAAATTTGTGGCTGGAAGATAACCTTGCCCTAACCTGCTGTCATTCAATGAGACCAACAAGCTTAGTCAAGTTGGCTAAACAAAAGCCGATAACCTCAATCTCTCAACCAATATCACAAACAGGCAATTATCGCTTCCTCGTGGCACAACTCGTCCAAAGCCTCTTCGGTTAGGATAACATCCCATATCTTAATGCGGCGCGTTAGCATTTCAGGCTTGAGAGAGAAAATGTTCGATCAACCAAACAAAATTTGAGAATCACCACTAACTTGAATTCCGTCATTTTTGCTAGGCGACAGGGCTCCTTGTGCACTTGACTTTGCTGTCGCCGCTCTAGTTAGCAACCTGTATGTACATACTGGTTTGGTGGGCACGGTAGTCAATTGAGCAAGTGGAGAGGAAGTTACCTGCAGAAGAAAGCATGGCGACATGAGCCAGCACCGTGGGCACAATCTTGGGGCGGACACAAGGTGACATACTCCTCGAGAGACGCTTCACGCAGGCGACATTGCCACATATTTCACCAGACAATTTGTGGCTGGGAATAGCCGCGGCTCCAGAGATGCAAGAATCGTGAATATTGACACCAAACGCATCGAGTTTCCTGTCGTTGTAAACAATGGCAACCCACTGTCACATGACACGATGATTCGTTGCGCGTCCGATCAGTTCAACAACCGCTTCCACGAGGAATGTGCGTGGTGCCGAAAACCCAGTTTCTACATCCTCGTGGACGACGAATTTTGCGCGCTGACTACGATCAGCATCGTAAACGATTACCTCCGCCTTGCCGTGCCATATGTGCTCGCGATGTGCGCGTGGAACGAAAGAGCTGACCCCCCGCCGAGCAAACCGTCGATGACGGAGCATGTATTGCCTCGCCAATAGCATTTACGCGGACTGGCCGGTGTTCCTGAAAATTACTCTACAGCCAGCAACCAAAAGCAACGCTAAGAAGCAAGAAGGGTGCTGGATGGGCGTGGTGGGAACTTTGGGTTCATCAAGCGCGGTGGTGAGTTTTGGAGATTCCATGCCTCTCAAGGGATCATTTGAATATGTTCAAAACGATACGAGTGTACCTTATGCTGCGCAATCTGACTGTGTGCCGGCGAACACTGCCGCGAAATTGACTTAATGGAAATAAATGAGCACTGAAACAACAGTCAAATCGCATTTTTATGAATTGTGTTTCATACACTGTTAAAAATAAATAACTCCGTCAATACGTTGTCCTCTATAGTGCTATTTTTACATGCATCACTTCAGCGACGTGGATATGACCTCCGTGAAGTACGTTAGAACACCGCAACCAAGATCATCACCGACGAAGGCAGCCCACAGTGTGGAGAGAGTCGTTTCACTTATAACGGGCTGAAAAGGCATTCATTGGATGAGAAATTGAAGTGTCTTTCGGTGGCACAGTACTTTTCGATACTTTGTAGTATTGCACATTCCGGTGCAAGGTACATTTCAGCAAAACGCTGCTTTGGATGCGTGGCTCTTGCGGCTTATGTCTCTGGCTGGAGAATTGGAACCGGCTGACTCGCACACTTTATCTTTTTTACCGAAAAACTGTCGTAGTATGATTGCAGCACAGTATTTTATTGCAATTTCTTGATCCAAAACCTGACTAGACGACAGCAGTGGAGCAAAGCAGACGTTCCTAAAGGTCTTAGCTCTTCGAGGTGTGTATAATCGCGTTGGATACTAGGTACATTTTGTAGTCCACCAAGTGCTGGATGTCGGCAAACGCGTCGAGTCTGTGCGAGCCACGCGCCTTGCGGCGTGCCCTTCGTTTGATTGGCAGGTCCTACAAGTCGATTCCTGACTGAGATGGGGTCCCGCGTTTGAAAGATTTGCTGTCTGTGAGAATTGAAGCGTTTTTACCTTTTGCTGGGGTTGCGCTGCTGACCGGCTGCCTAGAACGTCTCCTATCCGTCCAGCTTCGTCCTTGACACCCTTTACAGCAACCAAACCTCCGCAGGTTCTGCTGGTACGATTCTGGAGCGTGACTGTACCGAAAATCACGTCTACTTATTGCTGTTGCAGTTTTTATCGGACCACTGCGTCCTGCGCACTTGGTGGGGCTAGAGAATGCTGCTGAAGATCGTCTTGCACCGCTGGTTTAATTTATTTAGTCGCGGGAATAATTAAAAGTGTGTTGCTCTGTACACGCCGTTGTCGAAGCTTGTGGCCTTGATGACGCAGTCCCGCACCTTGTTCCAACGTCCAGCCTCCTTGTCTCCGATTCCCGCCCAGACGAAAACGCGAGTGGCTCTCGTTTTTGGCCGAAGCGCCCGTATCATTGATACAGGCGCCAGCTTTTGGGATGGGGGTCTTGTCGAGCGTCGCAACGGTGGGATCCGCGCCGTCGAGTCTCTCGGTGGTGTGCGGCATCGTATCGTGCTTTCAGGCCAGCCGAATCACTGCGGGCACGCGCCAATTCTGCTCTTTGTGCGCGGCGGGCCCTCATTTCGATCATCGCCGCTAATCTGACCCGTTCGGACAGAAAAAGTTGAGCTACAGTACGGTTTCGTTGCCTGCTCTCTACAGAGGCGTCGACCACCGCATTGGCCCGAGGCACGCGTCTACAGGACACATTTCTTTCCTTTGGGCTCGCGCTGAGCCGAACCATGCAACCACACGGTATCACGTTGAAACACAAAAGGATGAACTAATGTCCAGGAGTCATCCCTTGGCACCTGAGAGCGAACACCTGCCCACCGACGGAAAGCGGTGGCGACCACCTCATTCCGCAATTCACCGGCAAGTCGACAGGTCTTCACAGCTCACCCCAAAGTCGAAGGAATGCTTTCCGCCGTCGCATTGGCACTGGGGGCGGCCGCCGTCATTTCGCCGGTCAATGCTCTCACGGATCTCAAGACCGACTGGGAGGCCTACGTTAGCAAGCTTCCTACTCCCGAGGTCATTGACATGACCCGCGGAGGCGCCATCGACATGCAAATGGGCCGTGCCAAACACAACTGGACCGAGGACGGATCCGTTGCCGGCGACGTCTACGGATACGGACTCACGAATTCGACCCCAACGACGCCCGGACCCACCATCAAGGTCGCAAGAGGAGTCCCCATCAACATCACCTGGCACAATGAGCTGGAGGCGCCGCATCTGCTGCAAGAGAGTGTCGAGTACACCCTCATGGAGCAGGCTTCGTCCTGCTACCCGTACTGCGGTGTGCCAGTCGTCACCCACATTCATGGTCTCGAATCGCCACCCCGGTATGACGGTCTCCCGTATCTGTCGATCTACAAGAACCAGTCGCAAGAGATGGTCTACCTCAACAACCAGTCGGCCTCCACCAAGACCTACCACGACCACGCCAACGGCCTGACCCGTCTCAACGCTTGGGCGGGTCTTCTGGGCGTCTACATCATTGAAGACGCTGAGCTGGACGCGAAGCTCAACCTCGACATCGAGACGGATATCCCGCTCGTCATCGCCGACAGGCTCATCAGTAACTCCGGCAAGGTCTTGTACTCGGACGACAACTGCAACGCCGGCGCTACGCTGTGGGTGCCCGAGTCGTTCGGCTCTGTTAACACCGTCAATGGTGTCGTGATGCCCTACGTCGAAGTGCCACCGGCGCAAGTCCGTTTCCGCTTGGCTAACGTAGCCAATGCTCGTCACTACAACTTCACGGTGCCGTTTGCGGACAAGTGCAAGGTCATCGCCACCGATTCGGGCTACGTCGGGTCGCCGAGCGCACTCGATGAGAACCTTGTGGTGTTCCCATTCGAGCGTCTCGAGTTCGTGTGCGACTTCAGCGCTGACACCAACGGCACGACGTACGATCTCGAGGACAAGCAAACGTCCGACCAAGCCACTCCGTACGACAACCGCGTCATGCAGATTCGTGTTGTGTCGAGTTTGAAGACCGACAGCATGGACGTCAAGGAGATCCCGTCATCTCTGACCCCATACAAGTCGCTCAAGTCACTGTACGAGGCTGGAGGCAAGGAGCGCACGCTGATTCTGGGAGAGATCGAGGCCTCACTGCTGTGCCCAAGCATGGGCCTGCTGCTCTATCGGTCGCACCAGGTCAACGTGTCAGGAATTACGGGCCACCTGCATTGCACCAAGGGCACGGTCGAGAAATGGAACTTCCAGAACCCCACGGATGACCCGCATCCATTCCATTGGCACTTGGTGAATGCGCAGTGTGGAGAAACCGAGGAGACGATCAACACAAACGAACTCAAGGACGTCGTTGTCATCCCCAACGCCGGTGACCGAAAGAAGTCTACGATTACACAAGTCTGCTACGTGGCCTGCACTCCAGGTGATTATCTCCTCGAGGGGAATACCCGTGGAGCCAAGGAGTTCAACTTCGACACCACCGACCCGTATGTGGCTCACTGCCACATTCTGGAGCACGAGGAGAACTCGATGATGAGTTGGTTCAACGTTATGGATGTAGACGACGGCTATGCAGATGACAACGGGATCACCCCGGCACTCAAATCACTAACACTGTGATTTGGACGGCAATGGGCATGAGTGTGCTGGGTGGTCTCGCTACTACGCTATCGGTGTTGGTGATCTCTATCAAGCGTCTGAATTTCCTGGCGAGTCCGTTGGCGCTGTCGGTGGCGTTCGCTTTATCATCTGGTGTGATGTTATTTATCGGTTTGACCGACCTCTTCGGCGAAGCGTTAACGTTCTACCGAGCGCACTACACGACGGGTAATGTCGACCCCGAAGCGTACGAGAAGGGTGGCTCTACTTCCACTGGAGTGTGTGACGACGTGTGCAACGGCAATGCCTACTTGACAACATTGGCCGCGTTCTTCGGCGGCGTGCTGATCATTTTGCTTGTGGAGTTCGTTGTCCACACCATCTTCGGGAGGAAAGAGGCTGCCGGGGAGAAGGCTAACGCTATCGGTCGCGCAGACGCCGACATGGAGGAAGGTGACAAGGCAATGTTCGCCTCTCCGGTCGAGAACAGTCCTACCGGTGTTCACAACGACATTGAAACCCCCGTCGGAGTCGAGTCGTCCAACTTGCTGGAGCCAAACAATGGGGCCAAGGAGGAATACCGTCGTGCCGGTGTCATGACGGGTATCGCCGTTGCCATCCACAACTTCCCCGAGGGGCTTGCGCTCTTCGTGTCGTCGCTGGCCGGACTCAAGTCGGGTATCGTCCTCTCGATTGGAATCATCATGCACAACTTCCCGGAAGGTGTCGCGGTTGCTGCGCCGGTTTATTACGCTACTGGTAGCAAGTTGGAGGCGTTCAAATGGACGGCTTTGAGTGGCATCGCTCAGCCACTTGGTGCTGGCATCGGCTGGGCCGCTGTTTCCGGCGGCATGAGTTACGCGCTCGAAGCCTCGCTGTATGGTATCGTTGCTGGTATGCTCGTGTGCATCACAGTGAAGGAGCTGTTGCCTGGAGCGTACAAGTTCGACCCGAGTGGCAAGGCCTTCGTGATTTCGTTCTTCGGCGGCCTGGGTATCATCGCCCTCAGTATCATGGCGCTCAAGTACGCAGGCTCCAGTTAAATCCAACTCGGTCTTTGTGAATAAGTTGTCGGCCCAATACATAACACGAATTGCCATTCATCCGTTTCTAGCATCCCAACTACCGAAAACGGCAAACCTTCGGCTGTCCCCAGTAGCTGAAGTTTCAAGCATCACTACGACGTCAGATTGGTCTAAGGCACGCGCTACACGTTATCACAGCAACGGATGGCAGCGGAAGTGAACCGCAACGGATGCAATATCAAATGCTAAGCCCCTCCACTGATGGTCGTCGAAACTGCTTGGTGCTAGCAGTTTCGACCAGCTATGAGGTAGACTTCGGACTTGGAGGGGTTCATTCCGTCTTTTCGTTCTTCACCACACTACGTGTATTCAAGTGCAGACGGCCATGCGTGTATCAGTTGCGGCTGCAGCTGTGGGGTTAAGCCTTGCAGTGGTGTTAGACCCGACCAATGCTCTCACGGATCTCAAGACCGACTGGAAGGCCTACGTTAGCAAGCTTCCCATTCCAGAAGTCATCGACATGACCCGCGGAGGCGCCATCGACATGCAAATGGGCCGTGCCAAACACAACTGGACCGAGGACGGATCCGTTGCCGGCGACGTCTACGGATACGGACTCACGAATTCGACCCCGTGACGCCTGGACCCACCATCAAAGTGTCCAAGGGAGTCCCCATCAATATCACCTGGTACAACGAACTAGAGTCACCGCACTTGTTTCAAGAAAGCGTCGAACTCACATTGACGAAGCAAGCATCGTCCTGCTACCCGTACTGCGGTGTGCCAGTCGTCACCCATATTCATGGTCTCGAATCTCCACCCCGGTATGACGGTCTCCCGTATCTGTCGATCTACAAGAACCAGTCGCAAGAGATGGTCTACCTCAACAACCAGTCGGCCTCCACCAAGACCTACCACGACCACGCCAACGGCCTGACGCGGCTCAACGCTTGGGCGGGTCTTGTCGGCTTGTACGTGATCGAAGACACTGAACTGGACGCGAAGCTCAACCTCGACATCGAGACGGATATCCCGCTCGTCGTCGCCGATAAACTTGTGAGCAATTCGGGCAAGCTGATGTACTCGGACGACAACTGCAATGAAGGCGCTACGCTGTGGGTGCCCGAGTCGTTCGGTACGGTCAACACTGTGAACGGCGTGGTGATGCCCTACGTCGAAGTGCCACCGGCGCAAGTCCGTTTCCGCTTGGCCAACATAGCCAATGCTCGCCACTACAACTTCACGGTGCCGTTCGCAAGCAAATGTAAGGTCATCGCAACTGATTCAGGCTACGTGGGGGCGCCGAGTGCACTCGATGAGAACCTCGTGATGTTCCCATTCGAGCGCGTCGAATTCGTGTGCGACTTCAGCAGCGATGCAAACGGCACGACGTACGAACTCATGGACAAGCAGACGTCGTCGCAGTCGACCATCTACGACGAGCGGGTGATGCAGTTCCGCGTTCTTTCCAGCTTGAAAACCTCTTCGATGACCAACCGTGCTATTCCGACTACGCTTACGCCGTACAAATCCCTGAAGTCACTGTACGAGGCTGGAGGCAAGGAGCGCACGTTGATTCTGGGTGAGATTGAAGCTTCTCTCCACTGTCCGAGCATGGGATTGCTGTTGTATCGATCGCACCAGGTCAACGTGTCGGGAATTACGGGCCACCTGCATTGCACCAAGGGCACGGTCGAGAAGTGGAACTTCCAGAACCCCACGGATGACCCGCATCCGTTCCATTGGCACGTGATCAACGCGCAGTGTGGAGAAACTGAGGAGACGATCAACACAAACGAACTCAAGGACGTCGTTGTCATCCCCAACGCCGGTGACCGAAAGAAGTCTACGATTACACAAGTCTGCTACGTGGCCTGCACTCCAGGTGATTATCTCCTCGAGGGGAATACCCGTGGAGCCAAGGAGTTCAACTTCGACACCACCGACCCGTATGTGGCCCACTGCCACATTCTGGAGCACGAGGAGAACTCGATGATGAGTTGGTTCAACGTTATGGATGTAGACGACGGCTATGCAGATGACAACGGGATCACCCCGGCACTCAAATCACTAACACTGTGATTGGACGGCAATGGGCATGAGTGTGCTGGGTGGTCTCGCTACTACGCTATCGGTGTTGGTGATCTCTATCAAGCGTCTGAATTTCCTGGCGAGTCCGTTGGCGCTGTCGGTGGCGTTCGCTTTGTCGTCTGGTGTGATGTTGTTCATTGGTATGACCGATCTCTTCGGCGAAGCGCTGACGTTCTACCGAGCGCACTACACGACGGGTAGTGTCGACCCCGAGGCTTACGAGAAAGGTGGGTCGGCGGCTACCGGAGTGTGCAATAACACGTGCAACGGCAACGCATACCTCACAACCGTGGCGGCCTTCTTCGGCGGCGTGCTGATCATTCTCTTGGTCGAGTTCTTGGTACACGGCATTTTCAACAAGAACAAGAAGAAGAAAACGCCACCGTCCGAATTCTCGGACATGAAGATGGAGGAAGGCGACGAGCACGGGATTGCTTCTCCGGCCGTCGACAGTCCGTGTAATGACCATCCTCGAGAACTGGAGAGCCCAACAACTGCCGAAGAAGCCAATTCGCTGACACCAGCTCCGAAAGTCAAGGAAGAATATCATCGAGCAGGAGTCATGACAGGTGTCGCCGTTGCCATCCACAACTTCCCCGAGGGGCTTGCGCTCTTTGTGTCGTCGCTGGCCGGACTCAAGTCGGGTATCGTCCTATCAATTGGAATCATCATGCACAACTTCCCGGAAGGTGTCGCGGTTGCTGCACCGGTCTATTATGCTACCGGTAGCAAGTTGGAGGCGTTCAAATGGACGGCTTTGAGTGGCATCGCTCAGCCACTTGGTGCTGGTATCGGTTGGGCTGCCATCTCTGGTGGTATGAGCTACGCACTCCAAGCTTCACTATATGGCGTCGTTGCTGGTATGCTCGTGTGTATCACCGTGAAGGAGCTCATTCCTGGTGCCTACAAGTTCGATCCACGAGGGAAGGTGTTCGTGATTGCCTTCCTGATCGGGCTCGCGATCATGGCTTTCAGTATTATGGCCTTGAAATACGCCGGGTCAAGTTGATGCGAGACCTTCATCGTACACTAATCAAGCGATAGATTTCATTAAGAATCGATCAAACACATAAGCAATCTCCTCACTTTCATGCCATCCACGGCTCTGTATTAACTGGAGCCGGCGTAGTTGAGAGCCACCAGACTCAGCGCGATGATAGCGATGCCGATAAAGAAGGACGGCACGAAAAGCTTGCCGTTGGGGTCGAACTTGTAGGCACCGGGCAGTAGTTCCTTGGCGGTGATACACACGAGCATACCAGCGACCACAGCGTACAGTGTAGCCTCCAGTGCGTAGCTCATGCCACCAGAAACAGCGGCCCAACCGATGCCAGCACCGAGCACTTGCGCGAAGCCGCTGATGATCGTCCATTTGAACGCCTCCAACTTGCTGCCAGTCGCGTAGTACACAGGAGCAGCCACAGCAACACCCTCGGGGAAGTTGTGCAGGATAATACCGACGGACAGCACGATACCCGTACGGAGACCCGCGAGCGAGGACACAAACAGTGCCAGACCTTCAGGGAAGTTGTGGATGGCGATGGCGATACCCGTCAGAACACCAGCACGACGGTATTCCTCCTTGACGCGGCTTTCTTCCTTGAGAAGCCCCGACGACTCCTCCGTGGCAGGGCTCGCCAGTTCCTGATGGGCTGCATTCGCCGCCACCGGAGTACCTGGAACGGGTGAAGCAATGTGCACAACACTGGCCTTCTCACCGCCATCGTCCGCCATCAGAGCCTTCTCGCCGTCTGCTTGCTCAAGATCGGCCTGTGCAGCAGCAGCGGCTGCAGCCTTGTCCTTGCGCTCGAAGACAGAGTGCACTAGCCACTCTACCAACAAAATGATGGCCATACCCACGAAAAACACCCCGTGGCAGCCATGTACGTGTTGCCGTTGCACGTGTTGTCGCATGTACCGGTGGAGGTAGTGCTGCCACCGTGCTCGTACGCTTCGGGATCACTAGTACCAGGAGTGAACGCGGCACGGTAGTAGGTCAACGCCTCCGCGTACAAGTCGGCGAAGGCGATGAAGATCATGACACCGGCGGACAACGCAAAGGCGATCGACAGCGACCGCGGGTCGGCAAGGAACTTCAAGCGCTCCACCGAGATCACTAGCACCGACAAAGTGGTAGCGATACCGCCCAACACACTCATGCCCATAGCCGTCGCAATGACCTCGTTCGTAATGACCGTTCCTGCCGTGATACCGTCGTCGTCGGCGTATCCGTCGTCCGTGTCCATGACCTTGAACCAGCTCATCATCGAGTTCTCCTCGTGCTCCAGGATGTGGCAATGAGCAACGTAGGGCTCCGTGGTGTCGAAGCCGTAGTCCTTGGCTCCACGGGTGCTGTTAGCGATGAGGTACTCGTCGGGAGTGCAAGCAACATAGCAGACTTGGGTGATGGTGTCGGTGGCGCGATCGCCAGCGTTGGGGATCTTGGCGACGTCCTTGAGGTGGTTCGTGTCGATCGTTTCTTCGGTATCACCGCACTGCGCGTTGACCAAGTGCCAGTGGAACGGATGCGGGTCGTCCGTGGGGTTCTGGAAGTTCCACTTCTCGACCGTGCCCTTGGTGCAGTGCAGACTGCTGGTGATGGTCGACATGTTGATCTGCTGCGACCGGTACATGATCATGTCGTAGAGCGGGCACTGCAGAGTGGTGTCCATCTCGCCCAGGATGACGGTACGCTCCTTGCCGCCGGCTTCGTACAGCGACTTGAGCGACTTGTACGTGATGAGAGTGGACGGAATCTCGCGGTACTCCATGGTGTCTGTCTTCAAGCTCTCAACGACGCGGATCTGCATCATGCGTCCGTCGTAAGCCGTCGGTTGGTCGGCGGTCTCATTGTCCTCCAGGTCGTAAGTCGTGCCGTTGGTGTCGTTGGTGAAGTCGCACACAAACTCGATGCGCTCGAACGGGAACAGCACGAGGTAGTCTTCGAACGACTCTGGGTTCTGCACGTAGCCCGAGTCGGTGGCGATGATCTGGCATTTGTCCTGGAACGGAACCGTGATGTTGTAGTGGCGCGCGTTGGCGACGTTGACCATACGGAAGCGCACCTGGGCAGGAGGCACATTAACGTACGGCATCACGACGCCGTTGACGAGGTTGACGTTGCCGAAGGACTCGGGCACCCACTGGGTCGACCCGGCGTTGCAGTTGTCGTCCGAGTAGAGGATGTCGCCCGTGGTGTTGATCAGTCGGTCGGTCAAGATGAGCGGGATGTCGGTCTCGATGTCGAGGTTGAGCGAGGCGTCCAAGTCGGCGTCTTCGATGATGTAGGCACCCATGAGACCAGCCCACGTGTTGAGGCGGGTGAGGCCGTTGGCGTGGTCGTGGTAGATCTTGGTGGACGCGGACTGGTTGTTGTAGTAGTGGAACTCCTGCGACTGGTTCTTGTAGATGGATCGGTACGGCAGGCCGTCGTACTCGGGCGGGGACTCGAGTCCGTGCACGTGGGTGACCACCGGCACGCCGCAGTACGGGTAGCACTTGGATTCGATGTTGTTGAGCGAGTCTTCGACCGAGTCCTGCAGCAGGTGCGGCTGCGACAGCTCGTTGTACCAGGTGATGGAGATCGGCACGCCCTTGGTGACCTTGAGAGTCGGGCCGGGCATGGTCGGGGTCGAGTTGGTGAGCGCGTAGCCGTAGATGTCGCCGGAGATGGATCCGTCCTCGGTCCAATTGTGCGAGGCGCGCCCCATTTGCATGCTGATGGCGCCGCCGTTGGTCAGGTCGATGACCTCCGGAATGGGCAGCTCGCTTTCGTAGGCCTTCCAGTCGGTTTTGAGGTTCTTGAGCGCTTGTGTTGGGGTGAAGACGCCCGTGGCGATGAAGGTCACGGCCGCAGCCGACAGAGCCGCTCCCGTCGTGCGCATGATCGGAGGTCGAAGTGATCCAAACACTGCGAATTGCAGAATGAAAGCGAATTGGCGGAAGGCTTTCGCAGCCCAGGCGCGCCATAGAATTGCAAGTGGAATTAATCCACTCTCGACGTGGTAGGGTTTCGCCCTTGGTGGGGCCGTGAGCGCGGCCACCTGCTACGGCGACCAAGTCTCCTGAGATCTTGGACATGTGTCGTCGCTCTTAAGTTGAAGTGGATCAGAGAGGGACTACCTGTCCCGACATTGCTATCAACTATCTCGACTTTTACAGTCTTTTCATTCAGAAACCTCTATGAATTCGTCGGATGATAGTGCTGAGTACTGCCACGATTCATGCAGGGGAACCAGGACGTGCAGACGCTCAAACACCAAAACTACCAGTTGTCTGCAGAAAAGGTGTCTCGGCTCAGCTCACGATCGCTCCGGCTCAAGGGCGAGTCTGCACCGTCCACACGGTAGCCTCGCAGCCCCGGGGCGCGTGCATTAGTCCAATGACAGCGGTCGTCGTCCCCGAGTGGGAGCAAGGCGACGGGTCGCCATTGACACTCGCTTGGACGTGGCCGGCTCCCTCCGGCGCGATTAGTCCAGCTGAGATGAGCCGTCACCTCGTGCCGAGGCCATCGAGGTGGCGAGCAGTGGGGCTAACACAGCGTCTTGTTAGCTCGGGGTGATGAAGATAGCTTTGGCAGGGCGAGATAGATCCACCTTCATGTTACGCCGCAATCGTCGACTGTTATTACGTGGTATGCGGGACCTCGTCCACCGTTGTGGATGTCGGCCACGGTCTCCGCAATCGGCGACGGCGACACTTTTGCTACCAGCGCGGCACTTGCCCGAAGCAGCGGCTGGAGCTCATTTGCGCTTACCACAAGTGCAGTCTGCGTGTCATAAAGCGATCCGTTCGTAAAAACCGATCGGTCAGCAGCGAGTTGATGACCCGCCCGTCCAACTGGAATCCGCTGAGCCGGCACGCTGCAGTCCAACAAAATGTATCCCGGGACCAGTTTGACGCCGGTGTCCACGGAGGAACAGCGAGGAGCTCGCGAGCCAGAACGCGAGCAAGCGGCAGCGACACTGCAGGCGAATCTCGAGAGAATTGAGACCCGGTTGAGTGGCCTGGAGCGGCAGGAGGCACGCGCCCGAGCGCAGGATGGTAATCACGCCCGCGCTGGTTGGCTGTCGCGAACCTGATCCTGCGGTACACTGCGCTGTATCCCTCGGGCATATTTTTGCTGTCGCGTGCATGCAAGATGCAAAGTTGAAATCGAGTTGGGACTGACCCCAACGACATCCAACACCGCCAGAATGCTACAAACACCGTCAGAACAGCGCGACTAGAGCGGCAGCCCAGGCCCTGCGCCGCGCCGTCGGAGAAACTCATCGCTTTCGACTGCTGGAATATGTCCTCGGACCAGCGATTGTGTCATTGGTTCGAGTGCCCCCGCCTCACCATCTCAGAGAAACAGACCTGGTTGGTCCACGCGTTGACTTGGTCATGCTCAGCGAGCCGTCAAGGGCTTGTGATCATTTCCGCGTGGTTGGACTGCTTCACTGGAGCCCTCAGGACGAGGGCCAAGAAGCATTCGTTTGTGTTTGCCCAATGTGACTTTGACGATCGTCGAAGGCGGTTGCGGTGTCTTCCCTATCGATGGAGACGTTTGCTGTCACTAGGAGTTCATCATGCGGTGGCGGATCTCTTGTCGCGAAGCGGAAGCACCTTGCCTTCCCTTCCAGCGTTTGCAACACCGACGACGAGTCGGAGCTATTGAGTTTGTCCGCGTTGGGACCACTGGACTGATGAAAACTCAAGGCATGTCTCGGAAGAAATTGAAAACGACGTCGTCGTCAATAGGACGAGCAGCTCCATCCGGGATTTATTTCACACGTCCCGCACGGAATCGGCTCGTGCTGTTTGTGCTGAAGGAGCTGATGGTGGTCCACCGCAACGCGATGAGAAAACTTAATAGAAAACTGAACCAAGGGCAACTCGCTTGACTTGCAAAATACCTTTCCTTTCTCCCGTATCTCTCCGACAAAGTGCGATTTTCGATATAGAATGACGCTATCTTTCACGTACGTTTATCCTACTTTACCTATACTTTTCGCCAAACGGCCGATACCACGTGATCGCACACCCCGCCTCGCTTGCGCGTTTGCCGATACATTTATAACCGGGTGATTGACCACCCCTGTCGTGCCATCCGTCCTGCCTTCGCAGCGCCGTGCTGGCTCCCCAGTCTCAACCCCAACAACCACCGCCTGCTCGTGCTTTTCTCCCCCTCACTTCCAGATTTCGCGCCGCAGAGCTCAAGTCCGGCAGAACAACCAACAACAGAGGGAACCCACTCGTTTTCAAAGCCTCCTAGCCACCTTGCACCACCATGGCCCGTACCAAGCAGACCGCCCGCAAGTCCACCGGCGGCAAGGCCCCGCGCAAGCAGCTGGCCACCAAGGCCGCCCGCAAGTCGGCGCCCACCGCCGGCGGCGTCAAGAAGCCGCACCGCTACCGCCCCGGCACGGTGGCGCTGCGCGAGATCCGCAAGTACCAAAAGTCGACCGAGCTTTTGATCCGCAAGCTGCCGTTCCAGCGCCTGGTGCGCGAGATCGCGCAGGACTACAAGACGGACCTGCGCTTCCAGAGCACGGCCATTTTGGCGCTGCAGGAGGCGTCCGAGGCCTACCTGGTGGGGCTCTTCGAGGACACGAACCTGTGCGCCATCCACGCCAAGCGTGTGACGATCATGCCCAAGGACATTCAGCTGGCCCGCCGCATCCGTGGCGAGCGCACGTAGGCCATTTGACCAGAGCCTACGTCCAGGCCTCGGCTGTTACGTGTTTCCGGACGGAGAGAACCAGATAGCCTCGGCGATCGGCACAGACTATTTAGCTCCATCGTTTATAATTCCATTGCAACCCCAACGGTAGTAGTTGCTTGTTTGTCATTCCTCCGTCGTCATGTAGGAAAATGCTAGTAGAATGTCCTGGAAACTTTGAAAAAGTTTGTGTGAGAAAAAAGTATATGTACCAGTGATTGGTACCAGTTGTCAATTGATTCGCAGAAGAAGCATGGGGCTGCAGGAGAAGATCAACGCCAACCCGACAGTGTACGCGGTGGCCACACCGGCGCGCAAGAAGTTCGACGTGGACGAGGCGCTGGACGAGGACGCAGCCGACCCGTTCGAACCGGAAGAAGTCTTCGGTGCGGGCCGCAACGAATAGGCTAATAGTCGCTTTGGTTTTACATGTTATTATGTCCTGCCTAGAAATTCTGCGCCACATCAACGACCCGGAGCACCCGCTGACGCTGGAGCAGCTCAAGGTCATGTCACTCGAGAACATCCACGTGGACGACGCCCACTCGCGCATCAAAATCTACTTCACGCCCACCATCCCGCACTGCAGCATGGCCACGTTGATCGGACTCTGTCTGAGGGTGAAGCTGCTGCGGTCGCTGCCGTCGCGCTTCAAGGTGGACATCCTCATCACCCCCGGCACTCACTCATCCGAGGCGGCGGTCAACAAGCAGCTCAACGACAAGGAGCGTGTGGCTGCTGCGCTCGAGAACTCGCACCTGCTGACGGTCGTCAACAAGTGCATCGCCAACACGGACAAGTGAGCGGAGTCTTCACGTGAGGGGTGAATACCAGTAAGATATTTGCACAGGTCTTCATTTTATTGCTATTGCTGTTGGGACTGGACCATGCGGTCAATTGCAGCGAGGCGTTGCAGCAGATCGTCACGCTCTTGGAGCAGTTTGTTGGTGTCGATGTCGGACTGTAAGCTAGTTCTTGTGCTGTCTGGCGTGTCGAAGCTGTTGGAGCAGTCGTCTGCAAACAGGTCGAGGACTTCTCTCGAGTCTTCCAACGCGAGGACTTGGCAAGACTCAAAGAATGAGGAAGTAGTGTCGAAGCCACTGGATGTGCTGGGACGGTCCGAACGCCACTTCTGCGGTGAGCCGCCAAGCGCTGGCTCAGCAGTCTTGACTCTCTTTTCAAAGGTGGAGGCTTCGCGCTCTAGTTGGGAGATCGCTTCGGGGACTACCAGTCCTGCTACAGTCATGGGACGGTTCTGCTCGGAGGTATGCGCCTTGCGGAATGCAGCACTCAGCAGCTTCATTTCACCCTCAAAGTCCAGTTCCCACCGCTCACGTTCAGCCTCGTACGCATTCGTGTCCTCTTGGATCCGCTCGAGCAAATGAGCCCGAGCACTTGTGGCGTCTCGAAGTAAGTTGAGTCTGCGCTGTTGGTTGAGACGTCGAAGTTGCTCGATTTTCCGTCGACGAGTCAGCTCTTCGTTCTCCACTCGATCCCGCTCGGTTTTCTCGCGCAGTTTGTCTTGTCGTTGTTTGCTATCGCGATAAAGCGCTTCTCTCCGCTGCTCACGTTGCTGCTGGCGGATTTCCTTTCCGACTGATGCGTCTCGGCTGAAGAATCCTTTAAAATGGGCGCTGCGTCTTGTACCTTCGTCTCGGAGTCATCGTCGCCACGGGCCTCGCGAGAATACAAGGAGCGGGTATGTACCGACGTGACTCGAGTGGTCATTTTGACTTCTTCATCTTCATCGCTTTCGTGACCTCCAGGTTTCACTTTCTGCGCCACAGCACGAGAAGCTCTTCGCCCAGTGAAAGAACGTCGCTGACTATTGGTGCGGTGTTCATTAGAATCCCTACGGGAGCTGCGATTATCGTAGTGATCGCCGTCATCACTGTCAGCTCCAACATCACAGGAAACACTTGGGCAAGGACCAATTGCCATCACCGGAGACGAGCTGTTCAAGTCTAGAGACTTCTCCGACGATACTAACCGCATGCTCCGCAGGCTTGCAACCGAATGGTACGACGATGATTGTTGCTGTTGCGAGTCGAAAGACGACGAAGATGAACGTCCTGCTGACGTTTTGCTTGTGTCACTCACAGAAGCACCGAGAGGCATGACTTGAGTGCTCCGCGACCCGCTCATCTTCTTGCCACCTGAAAAATCCGCGTGCTCATGGCACTTGAGACTTTGGTCATCCACGACTCCTGTCGAGATCCGCCATCGTGGTCACTCCAGTCGCTGCGTCTTCGAGGTTGCGTCGGGTCGACGGCATTGAAGTCCTTGATCATGTCATCGCCGTAGCTGCTCGCGCTGCTTTGTTTGCGCCGCCTATCGGTCATAACTGGCGGCGAGGCCACGTTAAAGTGGCGTTCCACTCGCGACACTCGCTTGTTGAGCTTGCAATCAGATCAAGTTCCTTGGTCTTTCCAACGCGAACAGCGTCCGGTCGAACGAGAGAGAGCCCAAAGTCGCGGTGGACTGTTTGGGAACATCCGGTGCTGCATACCAGAACAGCTTTAGCTCTGATCTCGACCAACCTCGTCCTCTAGGCCCCCTGCCCGCCACGAAAATACCCCGATAAGATGCCGTTCAGATTAGTCCCAACCGAAAGAATAATCAGCGTCAACAGTACTCGGCAGCCAGGAAGACAAAGCACTGGGTATTGGAAAGGCAACTTCGACGTCAAAATGCTGCTCGAGCAGCTATATCAATGAAGATCGACGCGAATGGCGCTTACAGTACTGAGCTGACGTCCCGCCTTTCATCAAGCTGGAGGTGGCAGGACGTAGCCTGTCTCGCGTTAAATAACAGGAGCCGATGGGTGTAGCAGTCGGCTGCTGGAGAGACGATACGAGCACGGCGGTGACGGACAACGAAGCTCTGGCACATCAAACCGAGCGGCGAATTCTTAAGAAATCTTGCCGCGAATGTCCACCACCAGGACCGTCACGTTGTCCAACGTGCCAAGCTCTACGGCGCGCTCTGTCAGCATGTTGGCGAGCTCTTCAACGCCGAGCCACGGGTTGTTCCTATCAAACAGCAAGCACCAACTAGTTAGAACGACATTCCACCAACAAATTAGACTGTCGGTTGCTCACCTGAGGCAAGTCGCGACTTGTTCGTTGCTGAGTACATCCCAGAGTCCGTCCGAAGCGATGACGATATACTCATCTTCCGGTTTGAGTTCACGCACAGTCACCTCCGGGTCGGCAATCACCAGCTGACTCAGTTCTGCGTCTCCGAACGCTCTCGTGACGGCCAATCGGCCATTGACACGGGGCACTCCTTTCACATAGAGGACCATGCCTCCGCTCTCCTCGATTCTAGCTTTCTCATCTGCATTGGACGCTTTGTGGTCCGTCGTGAGCTGAGCCACCTGTTCCGCCTTCTCTTTCTTGGACACCAGCACTGCTCTGCAGTCTCCTGTGTTGCTAAGCACAGCCTTATTGTCTCGGATCAGCAGGGTCACGGCCGTCGCGCCTCCTTCGCAATGACCGGCGTTTTCTCTCTTCAAGATCTCCTCATTGATGGCCAAACTAGCAGAGCGACATGCCGCTGGCAGGTCGCTCTTGTACTCTGCAGCAGCCAGTAAATAGATTGGGAACAGCAGCGCCAGCAGCGACGACGCTCTGGCTCCACCATGTCCGTCGTAGACCCCAAAGAACTGCGTGTCCTCGAGCTTGCTGTGCTTGAGCAAGTTCCGCAACCGCAGAGCCGGGGCGCGGCCTTCCACCACGAAGCTCTCGAGCACCTTCCCTTGCAGAAGGTCACTGAATTGCTGGGAGATGCCTCTCGGCGCCACCTCCAATAGCGCGCGTCCATACAGGTCCAAGTTGTCGATGGCTCGGAAGCGGTCCTCGTTGCCCGGTCTAGCGCCGTTCTTGGTGCTGACGGCGAAGGCTCGAGGCTTGTTGGCGGTGAAGGTGATCTCTGGGTCCACAGCGCCAATGGGAGGCAGCTCCGTGCGGGCGGAATTGCGTCGCAGTGACGTGGCTGACGCCACTGCGCGCATGCCACGGCTAGTAGCGTTCGGGTCCGCGACCACGGACACGGTGGACGAGCGCCGCAGTAGACGCGCCAGCTGCCGCCCGAAGAAGCTCGGACGCGAGTATTGCTCCGTCGTGTACTGCTCCGTGCCGATGACGCTGGAGCGAGGCCCCTGGGGCTGCGGTGTCCCAACAGCATGGACGAACGAAAGTGCAAGAGTGCCAAGACGACTAACCCCTGATGTGAACACAGTGCGCAGCTGGTCGAAAGGCCGCAGAGCCCACAAATAACACACCTAGCCCCGACTGCATAGAAAACACTAGATAAAATTTTTCGAAGCAAAAATGGATAGATTTTTAGTCGACCAGAAAGTAGTACTTGAAAATAGTATCGCTACTATGCTATTATTACTATGTAGTCAATGATATTGTGTTAGTCAATGGTATATGTAGTAGTTATTTGGCTTGAATTGTTAAAACTGCCTCGGCCAGGTACAGACGCAGGCAGAGTATTATGCATCGAAACCACCAGAATTGTGATTTGATGTGGTGGAAATACTGTTCCACTGTAACCAGCAGACTAAGGGCCTGTAGCTGCAGTCTCAGCAGTGTTAATATTGTTGCCACTTTCCTCTGCTAGAGTATAGAAAGCTAGTTAGAACAATCATGTACGTAGTAGTACGCTAAACGGTTGTCCGGTTGAACTATATTACGAAAACATTAGTACTAATATTAAAAAAGTGGAGCTTTCAAAGTATTCATATTTCTCGTAGAATAATATGTCATTCCTGCTTGGCTGTGATCGGGGCGTCTGGCTGGCGGTTTGGCGCGGACGTGATGAACGCTTGCAGCTGCTCGAGCTCGCTCACAACGCGCTGGATGGTCGGATACGCGGCCAGATCCACGCCGCAAAGCCGTCCGTTGCACACTTGAGGCAGCAGATAGACGTCTGCCAAAGTCACGGCGTCGCCCACACTGTAACGGCCCGCGCAGAGCTTCAGCTCCTCTTCCAGAGCCTGCAAGCCGCGCTCAATCCAGAGCCTGCTCCACGCGGCGACCAACGCTTGACGCTCCTCGTCGGTGGCCGGCGCCTGCATATCGGCGACCTGAATTTCATTGAGACAGCGCACCAGCAATCTAGTGAGCGCTCCACTTCTTCTTCCTCTTTCGTCTGACTCGTCCAATGTAGCTGGATTCAAAACAGCCATTCCGACGTACCTTGGTCGTGAGTGCTATGCTCTGCATGGGCTGGATATCGCAGCCCACGAGGCCGCACAAGTTGCGCACTTGGGCACGCTGCAGCAAGTCGGCAGGCAGCAGCGGCTTCTTCGGGTAGGCCTCCTCCAAGTACTCGAGGATCGCGCCCGACTGCGCCAGCGTATGGCCGTCCACAACCAGCACCGGAACACGCTGCGCATTGAGGAGACAGTGTCAATCGGGAGACGTCAACCGCCAAAGCAAGGAAAGTAATTGCGGCAGGGACCTGGTTCGGATTCAGCTTGCGGTACGATTCCTCTCGCTGGCCGGCAGCACTCAAGTTGACAGAGACATACTCGTACTCGACGTCTTTCCACGCCAGCGCAATGCGGACGCGCCACGAGCAGCTGCTTCGCCAGTAGTTGTGGAGCTGGAACTTGGCCATCGCGTAGCAGATTCGGGAATGAGGGCTCCTATCGTGTGGGGAAGCAAAGCGTTTGGCTACAGCACAGCTTGATTGCTGGAAACGGTACCTGCTATCTCATGGGACCTCCTGGTGATCACTATCCGCGTTAACGACCATCACTCCTTGTGCTTCAACTTCAAGCTTTCTTCCATACAAATCCCAGTACAGCAAAATTTAAAATCCTTCGTGGCGATCTTCCACAAAGATACCGATGGCACTCGTCGATTTGCAACCATGCGCACTTGGCTGTTGCTCGAGACCGTGCTGCTGGTTCAGGCATTCTCCTCCAGTACCAGCTTGCAATCGCACTGCTCCAAGCTGCGCGTTCCCGTATCAAATATCGGACATGCATTGGTGCACGTGGACTCGTTCGACCCGGTCGAAGCCCAGGCGACAACCGTCTGTGCGGCCCATGGAGTGCCCAACTACAAGTGTGAGAGTGTGAGGCGAGAACTACGCGAGACGCTGCAGGAAATGGGTCACTTGGCGATCCGCGAAGCAGTGGTGAACGTGTCATTGGACCACTCGCTGGCCTACGAGATCTTCATGGAGAACCACACCACATTGGAGCAAGTCAAGGCCCCCGAACTGCTCGTGGTGTATCCAGAGGAGCCGCTGGCAGACACGCTCTCGGCGTATTGCACACGGTACAAACTGGATGGACAGAGCTGCGAGGACGCTCGCGTCGGGATCACGGATATGGTGGCGAGAGATTGGGGCTGTGACGACCCCGAGGAGAGCGAAGTCAAACCTGAGAGGGAGTTTGTGGAGATGCAAATTGCTGTTGATGGGACACAGCACTCACTGAAACTTGACATAGCTTCCGATGTGGCGGTGGACGCGGCACGATTCTGCATCGATAGGAACGTGAACTTGGCAGACTGTGCTGCGCTGTTTCGCATTGTTCAAGAGCAAACTGAACTCGCTCGATCGAACGCCAGTAGGGATTCGATGCAAGAAAGCACGGAAACCACCTCCCGCCCTCGACTACGGCTTGATAGCCCAAGCTCGTCAAGACTGTATCCGCAGTCCGAACGAGTTTACCTCAAACCCAACTGGGTTTCGAATGAGTTTTCAGACGAAGCCTGCCTCTTTTTCAATTTCGCTGAGGAGGCTGTGAAATGCTTGAACATTCCTTTGGAAGACACCTTGTTCATCACTGCTAATGGGCTGAGTGAAGGATATCATCTCGTATACTTCACGGACAAAAACAAAGAGGAGATTTTGGCTGCCAAAATGATCCAGGTAGTGATTCCAACAGTCGAGCTAGTGGAGATTTTCACGGCAACAGCAACGGCAGCAGGAGAAGGCAGCGACAACGAGTACTTGATGGCAAAAATCAGCGCGACATTCTTTGATCCAGCTGACCGTGACTATCGAGTTTGTGCGATGCTTGATCACTCGTTCGAATGTCTGGACCCGGAGTGGATGGCGTTCGATGAGCGCGAGTTCCAGCACGGCACGAGAACAGAGCTCTTCCGCCAAAGTGTAACTTTCCATGCGCCTCTAGACCACGTGCATCTTGAGCGAAACGAACATCATCAGCTAAGTGTTCTACTGGTTAGCAAAAACAACAAGGCACTGGCGATGTCAGACACCGTGAGCTTCCAGGCAGCACCGAGTGTCAACCGGCAGACCTCTCGTCTCCATGTGCTGGACCCAAGAATTCACACGCCGCAGAAACCATCTGTCTGCCCAGAACTGCTTCTCTCCACGCCAAAGCTGCAATGGCTCTGCGATCTCTGGCGCCACGAATGGGGATTATTCTCCCAGAACGGAGAGGATGGTATTTTGCGCGAAATATTTCGTCAGATAGGGACAAAAACCAAATCGTATGTAGAGTTTGGCACGGAGAACGGGGACGAATGCAACACACGATACCTGCGCGAGGTCGACGGCTGGAATGGATTGTTGATGGACTCACGTCACGAAGACGAGAGTATCGAACTCCATCCAGAATTCATCACTCGTGAAAACCTCATGCCACTACTAGCCGAGAAGTACAAGAGGCTTGTTCCCAGCGACTTGGACTTCATTTCCATCGACGTGGACTTCAATGACTACTGGTTGCTTAGCGCCATCGATTTAACACGCGTGGCTCCCCGTGTCGTTGTCGTCGAAGTAAACTCCCACATCCCTGCAAACGAAGCCCGGACGGTCGAATATGACGACAGCAGCGATGGGAGCGGCGGTTGGGATGGCTATTCATCGTACTTTGGGGCAAGCGTTGCTGCCTTTTACCGATGGGGCACCCGAAATGGTTACTCGCTTGTGTACTGCGAGTCGCATGGAGTCAACTGTTTCCTTGTGCGCAACGACGTTCTTGGGGAAAATGTGTCAGCAGTGCTTGGACCGGAACAGCTCCAGAACCCGCCAAACTTTTTCGGGCAAGGTTGGAATTATCCAAATGCGTGGCAACCACACCACAAGTGGGTGTGGCTTTAGAGATGGCAAACTGGCATGTCACTAAGCGAGACCATTGAATTGGTGGGAAGCCTTAACCATGACGCTGGCGCAGCACGTACTTGTTTCTATGACCCATTGTTCTCTGTTTCGCCGTCGCCGTCGTCGAGATCACGCTCTGTATCCACACTGGCGATACGCAAGAAAACTTGTCGTTGGTCGGTGACCTTACGCTCCACAACAGTGACAATAGCGCCGCAGGGAATACGTCCAACTGGCGACGCTGATAACTCAGGCTCCGTGCGAATGGGAGCTCCCGAGTCTTGAACACAGCGATAGCTCTCTTCACGGCCCGACCATGGCCCTCAACTTCATTCAGCACGGACTCATTGTCAAGCGTGCGCTCGACGACCCAAGCAGCGCCGTCGAAATATCGGTCGTGAAGTCGCAGGAATACTACGCCATCAAGAGCCACAATAGACTTGACCACTTCCACCACGTCGCCGTAGAGCACATATCCTAGCTCAGAAATCTCAAGGTCAGCGCACTCGCGGACTTTGCAGCCTTCAACCACACATCGGAAAAATAAGCTACCCTGGTTGGTCTCGTGGATCATTTTGAAAGGCCCTCGGTGCAGTTCCAGCAGAATTTCATTGCGAATAGACCGGCAGGGCACCCACGCTTCCTTAACGAGTTTTGCAGCACTATCATCTTCGTCGAGAAGCTTAGTCTCATCTCGCACGACAACCTCGGGCAATAAAGGCCCCTCTATCCGCACCATGGGGTCTCCTTGTTCGTTGCAGATTGGTGCGGTAGCTCGAAACACACGCCCCAGAGGAATGTACCCAAGCAACGGCGATGCAATGTTGTGCTTGGTACGCACCGACACGCCTCCACTCTTGCCGCGATGGCTCACCCTGTAGTATCGATCAAAGCTCCACTTGCCTACAAAGAAAAAAATAGTAGTCATGAAAATAAGACTGCATCATTTCCAACGGGTGGACGTACTTGCAACGTGCGCTGGGAGGCGACAGCCGCTCGATTGAGCTCGTCCACGCAGTTAATGCACTTGGCATCCAGCAGCTGAGCCTGTCGCTTGGAGAAACTCGACTTGGGGAGGCTCTGGAAGCACTGCACGCATCGCTTCAGCCTCGGCTGCGCGTCCGCGTCCGCCTCCACACACGTCTTGCACTTGCTGCAACATGACAAAACTCACTTAGACCTGGGTGTACTTCTCGTTTCTTTTGGAATATTCGCCACGTACGAGCTCGTTTTCAGCAGCTGGTGCCTGGAGAACGCCCGGAGGTGCTGGAGCTTCCCGCAGACCGCGCACACGCGGCGCTTCTCGTTGGCGGCCATGCTCCAGCAGATTTATCCTGAATACGCAGCCAGCCTTTTCATTGGTCCAAAATCCGCCCCGATCATAGCCGCTGACAGCCATCAGCCTCCAGTCTTGAATTTGCTCGCAATTTCAGTGGGCACACGACCATCACTCCGGCGCCATGAAGATCATCGACAAGATTAACGCCAGCGTGGAGCGCCAGGAGGTCTTCTACTCGTTCGAGTTCTTCCCGCCCAAGACGCCCGCGGGCGTGGACAACCTGTACGCGCGCATGGACCGCATGGCCGCGCTGGAGCCGCTCTTTTGCGATATGACGTGGGGTGCCGGCGGCTCGAGCGCGCAGCTGACGCTCGAGCTGAGCGCCAACGCACAGAAGCTCAGCGGCCTCGAGATGCTCATGCACATGACGTGCACCAACATGGACGAGGCGGACATCAAGAAGGCGCTGGACCAGGCCAAGGACAGCGGCATCCAGAACATCCTGGCGCTGCGAGGCGACCCCGTGCGCGGCGCCAGCAGCTTCAGTGAGTGCGACCGAGGCTTCAGCCACGCTGTGGACCTTGTGCGCTACATGCGCGAGAACTACAGCGACTACTTTTGTATTGGCGTGGCTGGCTACCCGGAAGGACACACAGAGAGCGAGGACAAGGCCGAAGACATCAAGTATTTGAAGGAGAAGGTAGACGCCGGAGCGGACTTTATTATTACGCAGCTCTTCTACGACGTCAAGGTGTTCGTGGACTTTGTCAAGCAGTGTCGCGCTGCGGGGATCACCGTGCCGATCATCCCGGGCATCATGCCGATTCAAACTACGGCGGATTCGAGCGAATGACGTCGTTCTGCAACACCTACGTGCCCGAGGAGGTGCGGAAGGCGTTGGAGCCGATTAAGGACAACGACGAAGCCGTCAAGGACTACGGCGTGCAGCTCGGCATCACCATGAGCCAGCAGCTCATTGATGCGGGTGTGCCTGGCCTGCACTTCTACACGCTCAACTTGGAACGCTCTGTGCGTCGCATTCTCGAGGGACTGTCGTCGCTGTCTAGCCGCGTCCCGCGTCGCGAGCTGCCGTGGCAGACGTCGTCGCTGTCCAAGCGTGCATCGGAGAGCGTGCGGCCGATCTACTGGTCCAACCGACCCAAGAGCTACGTGCACCGCACGGCCATGTGGGACGAGTATCCGAATGGCCGCTGGGGCAACAGCGAGAGCCCTGCGTTCGGAGAGCTCACGGAGTCGCACTTTGTGGCGTCCGTGACCTCTACGCCCGCCCAGCGTCGTGCGATGTGGGGCGAGGCGCCTGCTACCAAGGACGACGTGCGCCAAACGTTCGTTCAGTACGTACGAGGCGAGATCTCGAGCCTGCCGTGGTGTGATGCCGCGTTGCACGCCGAGACGTCCACGGTGCAGCATGAACTTGCCACCGCCAACGCTGACGGATTCTTGACGATCAATAGCCAGCCACGCGTGAACGGTGCGCTGTCGGATGACCCGATGTTTGGCTGGGGTGGTCCGGGAGGCCGTGTCTACCAGAAGGCGTACGTCGAGTGCTTCGTGTCACCTGAAAACATGAAGACCATCATCGACAACGCCGCCAAGAAGCCGTCGGTGCAATACCACGCTGTCAACCTGAACGGCCACTCGTACTCGAATGCCAGCAAGTCTGCCGTGGCTGTGACGTGGGGCGTTTTCCCCAACAAAGAGATCCTGCAGCCCACGATCGTCGACAGCAGCAGCTTCCTGGTGTGGAAGGACGAGGCATTCGCGCTGTGGCTGAAGCTCTGGGCGTCGCTGTACGAGGACGGCAGCCAGTCCGCCAAGCTGCTGCGTGAGATCCACGACACGTACTTCCTTGTAAGCATCGTGGACAACGATTTCGTCAATGGCAACATCTGGAACCTGTTCCAGGCCCCCACCTCCCCGTCAGCACTCCGTAAGGAGCAACAACTTGGGAAATACCCACGAATCCGAAGTGGCTTTGAGGCTGCGTGCCTTGGGTAGCCAAACTCAGCTCCCATTCTCGTCCTCCTAGACGCAAAAGCTCCAACAGACAGCAGAATGCCTCTGGGACGATGAGAGAGCACGCAGCACACGCCACGCACTGCATAGCGAAGCGCGGTCGCACTGGTTTAGAGATAGTAAAGTTTTTGAATATGATCGATGCCACTGCGAGCACAAACGATGAACTTGCCGCCATTTTGCCTTTTGACCTGGTTACTGTATTGCACACTCGAAAGTCTCCGAAATGCCATCAACTGTGCCCAACACCTGCGTGCGCGAGCTCCACGGCCACCACGGCCCTGTGAATGCCGTTCGCTTCAACAGTAAGGCCTTTGTATCCTGTATGGCGTCAGCTGATGCTAACAGCACGTAGCCAAGGGCACGTACGTCATGACTTGCGGTCAGGACAAGACGATCAAGCTCTGGAACCCGCACCGCAGTAGTGTGGAGAGGGACAGCGAGGCTCTGCTGGTCAAGTCGTACGAAGGAAGACATGGATACGATGTTCAGGATGTTGCGATGTCCGTGGAAATAGTTATTGCCGCATCCAACAACTAACTGATCATTTGGCGGTGGGTTGGTTGGTGTAGCGCTCACGACAACAGCAAGTTCGCTTCTTGTGGTCGGGACCGAGATGTGTTTATGTGGGACGTACCAACTGGCCAAGTCATTCGCAAGTTCGAAGGCCACGAGCATGTAATGGGAGAATCTGTGTGAAGTGTATGACCACTACCTCACAACCATGCCTTTGTCTTGCAGGGTGTGAACTGCGTGCGATATAATGCCGATTCCTCGGTACTGCTTAGTGGTTCATACGATAAAACGATCCGCGCCTGGGATATTAGGTGAGAGTTCTTGGAATATATGAATGAATGAACGCAGGGCTAACCTGTTGCCTGTAGAGCTCGCAATGCATACAAACCTATTCAGGTGCTTGACGATTTTAAGGACAGCGTCACTTCCATGGTGGTCACGGATCACGAGATTATCGCAGGGTGAGCACGTCTTGTGGACTATCAACGACCATGCGTTAACTTGTTTTCGTGGAGTGTAGCTGCGTTGACGGAATTGTGCGCACGTTTGATCTTCGTGTCGGCCAATTGTTCCGCGAGCATATCGACGGTACGTGTGTGAGCAATGGCACATTAGCAAGCGATCAATTGTTAACTATTATGTTCGTTGCTGAGCGTAGAGCCCGTTGTGTCAGTTGACAATTCTCCAGACGAGCGCTTCATACTGGCGGGTTGTTTGGATGGATCTATCCGATTGATCGAGAAGACGAACGGAACAGAAGTGAAGAGGTAAGGACGTTCATCGCGTGACTACTTCCCACTGCATTTTTTCTTCTTACTCGAGTTATCGCTCTTCAGTTACCGTGGACACAGCGTGCAAGACTACAAGGTTGGCTGTGCTTTTCAGTCGATGGCGCCTTCGTTCTTAGCGGATCGGAAGATGGCAAGGTGTACTGGTGGGATCTACTGGATGCCACTCGGGCTCACTCCATTCCAGCGCACAAGAATCCTGTGCGAGCATTGGCGTTCCACCCCGAGAGCTTCATGTTTGTTACTGGAAGCATCGACGGCTCTGCCAAGGTTTGGTCTGATGAATAAGCTGACGTTCGTACAATTAACGCGGCAAATGTCAATCGTTAAATATGAAGGATCCCCCAGTCTTACTCTCTACTTACACTCAACCTACGACAGAGTGTAGCGCATGCCGCCAACCGTCATGAGCAGGTCGTTCGCACTCGCCTTCTCCTTTTTGTCCTTGGAGAAAATGGACGCAAACACTTTACTCTTCTCCTTGTTCTTGGAGATGGCATCGCCAACGTCCTTTGCGATCTTGACTGACCTGGCATCTCCCGTCTCGCCCAAATGCTCCGCTTTGCGCTTGTTCTTCTTTTCACGGTGGTGTTTCTTGTGTTCCTTCGTCCGGTTTCCGTCTTTCTGCTTCTTCTTGTCTTTCTTGGCTCGTTTCTCTTCGGCTTTCACTTCCAACAGTTTCTTTTGGGCTTCGTCGTACCCTTCCTCCAGTGGCAACAGCGTCACCACATCGCTCTCTTGAAATGGCTTGCCGCAGACTAGACACTCTGTCGTTTGCACTGCCTTAAGAGCACGCTCGGACAGCACGCAGCCGCAGGAGAAGAGCACCACGAACGGCTGCTTGCCATTGAGTTCGGCCATCGTGATGGGGCAGCACCAGGGCGCGTCCTCCGTCTCCTTCTCTCGATTAATCTTGACTGTCACCACGTCCTTGAGCGAAGTCACGTGGCAGAACTTGTCGGGCATCGAGTGGGCTAGTAAATGCTCCAGTAGAGCCTGCTTGTTGTACAAGTTACCCATTTTACAGGCCACCACGGGCTCTCGCAGCGGCTCGGAGGAGATGGCGCAGGTTCGCGCCTGCTCCTGTCGAAGAGCCTCTTGGTCCGCCTTCTCACCACGCGCCTTGACGTTCGCGTGGCGCATGAACTTGCGCTTGACAGCGATCACGCCGCCATCGTTCCCCATGCTTGGCAGGTGTCGGTTTTTGGAATGGATAATATACGTGGTGTACATAAGTGGGTACATTTCCATTTGCCATTCCAATTTTCAAGATTGCATGGCCGACAGCGTGAGCGTGGGCGCCTTCGAGGACTCGGGGCAAGACACGCCCGCCGGGTTCCGCGACTCGCCTGGGCAGTGGTACACCGCTAACCACCGCAAGCGCGGAGCGAGTCCCCAAGTGAGCGGCGAGGCGACGCAGCGCGACAGTCAGGCGACGCAAGTGGCGTCCGAAAGCTCGGCCCCAGTGTTTGTGGCTGGATTACCGTCACTAGAGGAGGACGATGGAGGACAGAGGTCCCAACCTAATGCAGAAGAAGTGGACGAGGAAGAGACGCAGATCCGGATGACCAATTCTGAGGAGCAGGATGGTAAGTTCTTAGGTAGTTGATGGATATATATTCATTACACCTTACTTTTATTCTAGGCGATGCCGAGACAGAGAGGAGGATTTTGAGCAACAAGTGCCGCTGCCGATAGCGTCGACAGCTAGCGGTGGACTGCAGAAAAGTGAAAATGGGGCGAGGCAAGCAGGAGATACTGTTGATACAGAAGACGCAGACTCGGACATGTCGGATGACATGCTGGAGCAGGAGGGGTCCATGGCAGGACTGTCCTCTATTGCTGCTTCTTTTCAATTAAGAGAACAAGAGGAGCAGGCCATGAAAAAGGAGAATGCTCATGTGTACAAGCCTCGGATCCCGTTCAGAGTGTCTCCTGCTGTTTCATTGCGTGATGACGAGAGCAGTGGCGGCGAGACCGAGATTGAAGAGGATCGGAGCAGGAAGAAGACAGCCGCTCCTGACCATAAGCGTGGCAGTTTGAAGAAAACAACGGGCAAAGATAAAGCAGGGTCCGATGATAAGTCGACACCGCGACTTGTGAAGAGTGCGAGCGACTCAAAAGCGATGGAAGAAGCTCCAAACACAAATGGTATGCAGCGCTCGCTGTCTACACCGGATCGAGGCGCAAAGCGGGACCTCGAGCCAGCGTCTAGCTCTGAGCATGGGAACGCGAAGCGATCTCGTCACAGCACAGTGGAAAAGTCACGAAGTTCAAGCCAGGATGCATCAATGAAGGGAAGGAGACAAATGTGGGGACACTGCCGCCGCCAAGCCTGAATGCCGTCTCCTGAAGAGGAAAGTGAAGTGAAGTGCACCCAGGAAAGCATCGAGACCGTCAGTGTCGCAGCAAATGAGATCTTGTCAATTGTACATGCCGACGAGGAAACGATCAAGCCAACACCGACAGCAACGCAGAAGGCGCCAGCAGCAAGCCACCGACGAAAGCGAGCAGCGAGCGACAGATCGGTTGCTGGCACGGACTCGTCTCACTCGCAAGCAGTGCCCATTCGAGTGATTCTAACTGGACTGGACCCAACGCCTGCGACTCGGAAAAGATCAAGGCGATTCCTGGCGCAACGTACGAGACCAACATCGAGAAAGCGACGCATGTGATTGCTCAGCAGAACCACCTCAAGCGTACCGTCAAGCTGCTGTGTGGGATCTCATGCTGCGAGCACATATTGGGAGCCGAGTGGTTAGACGAGTCTGCCCGGGTGGGTGCTGCGGTCGATGAGCAAGCAAACTGCCTGCGCGACGAAGAGGCAGAGGCGAAATGGGGCTTTGATCTGCGTACAACAATGTACAGCGTGTCCAAGGAGCAGCGCGCGCGTCTGTTCGTTGGGCATCACGTGTTTATCACCGCGCACAAGTCGGTGCTGCCCCCGGCGAAGGAGCTGGCGAAGATCGTCGAGTGCGCGGGCGGAACTGCAACGTCGAAAGGCAAGCCTGGGCCGACGGATTTGGTCATCACGAGCGAGGCTGCAGTGGCGACGGCGACTGTGCAGAAGCAGCTCGTGAACGCAGACCCAGAGCGGATCTACTCATCCGAGTTGATCCTGAGCAGTATCCTGCAGCAACATGTAGCGCTGGGCAAGAACCACCTGAAACTTCCAGTTGCCAAGCGCCGCAAGTAGCGGGAGGAGTTCAAGACAAGTCCACGGGTATGTTTTGACAGCTTTTTTCATTGTGCTAATACGTTAATGCCGCCATGCAGGCGGGTACGAGAAATAATAACTTAGTGAATGCTAGACGACCCGATTTACTTGGCCGTCTGGCGGAGACCGATGAGCGCGGCGCCGAGCAGCGACACGACGCACATGGAGAGCAGATGCTGGCGCGCGACGGTCTCTTCGATCCACGTGTCCAGACTGTTGCTGCGTCGCCGCGTGACGCGCCCCAAGGTGACCTCGACGGGCACGTCGCAGTAGCACACGGGCGCGTCCTGCGGACTGAACTCGCGCTCGTTGACGAGGTGCTGGCCGCGCTGGTCGGCGAACGACAGCGACTTCTTGGGCTCGGCGCTGTAGCTGACGGTGATGGTTTTGGTGGTGGACAGCTCGTCCAGGCGCGAGCTGCGGCTGGCGCTGAAGGCGCTCTCCTTGCGCAAGCAGGAGCGGCGACGGAGCGCGCGGCTGCGGCGGCGGGTACGAGTGGCGGTGGTGGCGTTTGCTGAAGGCGTACTTCTGCCCGATGGTCATGGGCTGGTCCAGCGTCAGCCGCGAGCTGGCGGCGGAGCTGAGGCAGGCGGAAGTCATGGCGACGTGCTTGCTTCCGACGCAGGTAATTCGGAAATGAGCAGCTTTTCCAGCAAGCAGCGCGAATTGAGGGCTGTGACGGAGGTGTGCTGGCCGCAAGAGGACAAGCGACGAACGAATGCTCACTCGGACCGGCGGTATGTGGGCTCCGATAGAAACGCGACTTGAAGCGCTGCGGTATACTTTGTTCCAGTCAACGGCGGTTACCAGCGGGGTATGCAGGCGGGAGGGGTTTCGTGGGCGATGATGACACAGTGACCTTGGGGCGCTTGTGCACACGAGCACTCCTGCCAGCTTTGCCGTCGCCAGGCGCTGAGTGCACATGGCGCGAAAACGCCTTGCGTGTCCTTGGACGAGCGCCATTTGACGGCCGCAGCGTCTGGCCCAGACTCAGACTGCTTCAAGTTCAAAGCCGGGCGAGCCGTTTGGCCGCTTCAAAGAGCGACCACCTGCTGCTCGACAAGCAGCCTGCAAGTTGCTGCTGCTGCAAGGCCTCCATTTTCGGCGATCGTTTCGACGAGCAAGCAGACTGCGAGCGCTGGCCGAGCTGTGTGCGACGCGGCACCCACCCACCTCACTGTGGCACTCAGGCTCGTGGCATCGACAAGTGGCCCGTTTTCGCGCGCCGCTTGGTCTAAGGTTACCCCTCCTCTTTGCATTCGAAAAGATCCACGGGTAGTTTCGGAATCCGTCCAAAAACAGCAAGTCGCTCGTGGCACCGCCTTGCCTGCCTCGTTCATGACAGGTAACCTTCTTCTAGAAGCGAATGCGAAACGCTATCGGTTGCCACGAACGACCCACGCCAGCCAGTTTTGCGGCGTTAGCTGGCAGCGAGCTAACGATCTTTTTGGCGAGCGGAGACAGTCGTGAAACGCAAGAGCGATGAACAGACGAAAACATTCGGACTGGCCTCGGATGGGTTCGTCTCGGAAGTCATGTCATGAGCGCAGTCTTGCCTTGCACAAGCACCGCGGCCCGCTCAGAACTGGAAGGTATCCGATCTGGTTGTCCACTTGGCAATGGCCCTTCAAGCAGCAGGCTTGGACGCTTGTCTTGATCTGCGCGCTATTCCTGTTGCCGTCGAGCCGGGGCTGGTCACATTGACATCATCTCAAGCACGCGCGTCTGTGATTTTGGCCTGTGCATCGGTGCTTGCTCCAGGAGGTATCGCGATGATGGAGAATTCAGCGCTCGATGGCGTTTGTTTGAAGACGGTTGGCCGGTTTTCGACTTCCCTCGGCTGTAACTATATTGTACAATATCGTCATAGCTCGCTGCTCGATTCGTTCATCGCCATGGCTGGTACTGTCTGTTTGCAGGGCCTTCCTTGTTCTTGTTGGCCCTCCTTGGCCCTCTTGCTCAAGGAATGCCAAGTGGGTACACCAACTTCAACATGGATATCGTTCAGCGAT
This sequence comes from Phytophthora quininea, assembly GCA_011947345.1. NCBI lineage: Eukaryota > Oomycota > Peronosporomycetes > Peronosporales > Peronosporaceae > Phytophthora > Phytophthora quininea. Next base: position 242,287 of record JAAVTG010000525.1, read on the forward strand.
ATCCCAAGCACAACAGCAACAAGCACAACAACAACAAAGCAAACGAAAAGAAGTAAAAAAGCAGTGCTGCATTTCTCCAACTGCTTACTGCTCGCTCTGGAAGCGGCCTCTGATCATATGCATGTTTGTGTGTGTGTTCCTACTTCAGTGCCATCGCTTCCAAGCCTCCACTTCTTTCATATACTTAAGCAAACGCCGTTGTCGCGCTTACTTCTTGGGCTGCGGGCGGCACCGCCAGGCCTTGAGGCGCGTGGCGTTGATGCGGATGAAGCCCTGGGCGTCGGCCGGGTTGTAGTCAAAGTTGGCGCCACCGCCCTCCTGGTCCATGCTGGCCAGGTCGGCGCTGTAGAGCGCCTCGTCCGAGTAGCGGCCGATGACCGTCACGTTGCCCTTGTAGAGCTCCAGGTGGACGTAGCCCGTGATGTTCTGCTGCGAGAAGTCGACGGCGTTGCGCACAAAGTCCATCTCAGGGGCGAACCAGAAGCCGTTGTAGCAGTACTCGGCAAACTTGGCCGACAGCGAGTCGCGCACCTTCATGACCTCGCGGTCCATGCAGAGTCCCTCGAGGTCCAGGTGGGCGTGGCGCAGGATGGTGCCGCCGGGGGTCTCGTAGCAGCCACGCGACTTGATGCCGACGAAGCGGTTCTCGACAATGTCGATGCGGCCGATGGCGTGCTTGCCGGCCAGCTTGTTGAGCTCCAGGAAGAGCTCAAGAGCGCCGGTAAGCTCCGGGGTCTTGGCCGTGAGGTTGGTCACTCCAACGGGGATACCCTTCTCGAAGCGGATGCTGATCTGCTCGGCAGCGTCCGGGGCGGCCTTAGGGTCGACCGTCATCTTGAACATCTCGACCATGGGGGCGGTCATGGGGTCCTCGAGCATGCCGGCCTCGTAGCTCGTGTGGTACAGGTTCTCGTCCACACTGTAGGGGGCCTTGGGGGTGGCGTCGATCGGGATGTTCTGCTCCTTGGCGTACTGGATCAGGTCGGCACGACCCTTGAACTTCTCGATGAATTCGGCGTCACGCCAGGGGCGATGGTGCGCAGCTGAGCGTCCAGGGCCTGCGCGCAGAGCTCGAAGCGCACCTGGTCGTTGCCCTTGCCCGTGGCGCCGTGGGCCACGTAGCGAGCGCCTTCGGCCTGGGCGATCTCTACCTGCTTCTTGGCGATGACCGGACGAGCCAACGACGTGCCCAGCAGATAGCGGGACTCGTAGATGGCGTTGGCCTTGACGGCCTCGAAGATGTAGTGCTTGACGAACTCCTCGCGCAGGTCCTCAATGTAGACCTTCTTGGCGCCCAGGGACAGCGCCTTGGCCTTGACCTTCTCGTAGTCCTCGCCCTGCTGGCCCACGTTGGCGCAGTAGCAAATGACCTCGAAGCCCTTGTTGGTGAGCCACTTCAGGATGATGGACGTGTCCAGGCCGCCGCTGTAGGCGAGCACGACCTTGTCTCCGGCTTGGGCCTTGACGCTCATGGTGGTGGGGTGCTGGGGCTGGGTGGTGGGGGTTCCTGGCGAATCGCGGAATGGCACGAAGAGATCTTAGCGAGCAGTCGGGAGGAACTGCCGCCGCCAACGGCCCTCTAAACACCATGATGAGGCTGACGTACGCGACCGCATACAACCGCCAAGTCAAAAAGTATCAAATCCCCGAGCTTTGACCGGGCTTTGAAGCACGACCAGCCGTTGCCGAGACTGAAAGAAGCCGACAGCATTCGGGCTCGACAATCGAGAACGACAAAGCAAAGGTGTTGCAAAATGAATCATGTTCAAGTAGGGAAGTCCTCACTCATAACGCCACGCATCTCTTCTGCTATTTACTCCTGGGGCACGCCGTGGAAGTAGACGATGGCGCGGATGCACTGCACAAGTCAAAACAAGCAACAGATAAGGAGGTTAGTACGATACAAGCGAGCCATCCCATCTGCAAGACACGTACGTCGCCGTGGTGCATGGCCTGGAACGCCTCGTTGATCTGCGGCAGGTCGAACTTGTGCGTGATGAACTCGTCCACCTTGAGTTCCTTCTTCATGTACTTGTCCACCAGCGAGGGCACACCGTCGCGGCTCTTGAAGCCGCCGAAGGCGCTGCCGGCCCAGCGACGGCCCGTCACGAGCTGGAACGGACGCGTGGCGAGCTCGACGCCGGCCGCAGCCACGCCGATGATGCACGACTGGCCCCAGCCCTTGTGACAGCACTCGAGCGCCGCGCGCATGGTCTCGGGGCGGCCGATGCACTCGAACGTGTAGTCCAAGCCGCCGAAACCTTCCTCCTCGGTCATCTCGATCAGCACGTCCTGGATCGGTCGGTCGGCGTAGTCCTTGGGGTTGACGCAGTCCGTGGCGCCGAACTCCTTGGCAATGTCGAACTTCTTGGGGTTAATGTCGATGGCAATGATCTTGCGGGCGCCGACGGCCTTGGCGCCCATGATGACGGCGAGTCCCACGGCTCCGAGGCCGAAGACGGCCACGGTCGAGTCCTTCTCCACCTTCATGGTGTTGACCACGGCGCCGTAGCCGGTGGTGATGCCGCAGCCCAGCAGACAGACCTTGTCCAGCGGCGCCGACGGGTCGATCTTGGCCACCGAGATCTCCGGCAGCACCGTGTACTCGGAGAAGGTGGAGGTGCCCATGAAGTGGAACAGCGTCTCGCCGTTGCGCTTGCACGTGAAGCGCGACGTGCCGTCGGGCATGAGGCCACGGCCCTGCGTGCTGCGGATGACCGAGCAGAGGTTGGTCTTGCTCGACTTGCAGAACTTGCAGCTGCGGCACTGCGGCGTGTAGCACGGCACGACGTGGTCGCCGACCTGCACGGACGTCACGTCGGGCCCGACGCTCTCCACGACGCCGGCGCCCTCGTGGCCCATGATGACGGGGAACAGGCCTTCCGGGTCGGCGCCCGAGCGCGTGTACTCGTCCGTGTGGCACACGCCCGTGGCCAGGATCTTGATGCGCACCTCGCCCGAGCGAGGAGGCGCCACCTCCACGTCCTCCAGCACGTAGTCGTCCTTGGCCTTCCAGCACACGGCGGCCTTGCAGGTGATCGGTTGCGGGAGCTCATGGCGGTCGAGGGAGGGTAAATCAAAGTGTGTGGAGACGAGATCTTGTGAGTCAAGTGTGACACGGGGATTTATAGCGAATCAAAGAGGGTTAAATGCGAGTATTTCGTCAACGGCAGTGATTGCATGTCCGACCAGCACTCGCCATGGCGTAGATTGGAGGCACGCTTGCAGTCTTGGGGAGGTTTGACATGGGACAGCAGCTCGTAAGGCAGTGCGCGGCGGATAATCATTGATAAAATGGAGGTCAAAAGAGGTGAGGTTGTGGGTGCTTTTTGACGAACAGCAGAATGTTGGAGCGAGCGATGGCAATCAAAAGCTCTGCTCGTGTCTTGCTGCAACAAGAAAACATACGCTGAGATCAGACAGATTGCTGCTGAGTTATCTCGATTAAGTTTTTCCGACGGCGGACTTCCGCCAGTCGCGAAGATGAAGTCCATCCGTGATTCTCTTGCTTGCAAGAAGAGTGTAGCAGTTGGAGAAACCCGTGCAGACAGGAACCCGAAGCGCTGGAGTGAAAGTGCGAATAACTTGCTCAGCTGACACGGCAGCGCAAGGCTGGACCACCCGTGAATAACGACCAACTTCGTGCAGATATTAATAGTAGATTTCAACAAGAGCGACCGCATGTTCATGTGAAACTGAACCCCGAGCCGCAGAAAAGCATAGGCTATCCGATGGCTCAAACATCCTCAATTATCAAGACTAGTCATAGACTCGATGGAGTTGAACAAACATCGTGAAAATAACTCAGACGCTCAAGTTGTTTCGCAATTGAAATGGCCGAGAACAAGGTGAATAACTTGAAGAGGAACACTCGTCTAGTAGGCACCAGTCTCACAGGGCTATTACTACCTCGATAAGTGGCATATTCGCTCGCACGTAGTCGTGGAAGATAGTGATCGTCTGTTCAGTTAGATTCCTAAAATTCAAATTGCTCTCATTCGCAACACTCTCACGCTGTTCGCCTTCGCACGTAGTCGTGGAGCACACCAAGCTTGCGTTGCAATCACACCCAAGCACATTGGTCCAAAAGGAACTGCTGCGCCTGGCCAGCATCAACCACGGTCTCCGCACTACACAGCCGAGTGGTACTGCAGCGAGTGATTTCGTCCACGTCGTTATCAGCCGCTCTCCCCGATCTCAGGCGTGGTTGACTGCTGTGCAAGCTTCTTTCCCGCCGTTTGCGAATACATCTCCACCCACACCTGCGTCGGACCCTCTGCAGGGTTATCCGACGGAATCCGTGGATTTGGCTCACGCTTGCTCTGTGTGCTCAACATGGCCAGCCCCTGCACGCGATCATTATGTATAAAGGACGCTCCTACTTTCTTGCACCGCATCGCAGGGGAAGCGAATAAAGCAGGTCAGGTATTCGCATCTCAAGACTGCAGTCTGTGCGCGCAAGTTCTCTACTCGCGAAAAGAAACTTGTGTTGGTCCAGAGCGTCTGGAGCCAACCAAGCTGCAGCAACGCAGGGCCCTCCTTCCCGAGCGGGTCTCAGCAAGCACAACGTCGTTGCATCTCATGATGGGATGCCAGCTCGTTGAACGACGCGATTCAAGGTTTCCCGAGCAGGAAATGAGGTCATTTTCGGTGCATGTACTTTCGGTGAATAAGACTCAACGATGTTGGATACCTTGAAGTGCGTTCGTGGCCAAGCTTGACGTCATGCCGCCACCGCTAAATGCTTGCAGACTTCGGACTCCGAGTCGGAGCAATGGGAGTCTCGCGCCTTCATGCTGAGCTGGGCCATTCGAGTCGTGCGTGCTTCGTAAAGACGGCGCTTTGCTGCAACCGCGGGATACAACACACTCTGTCGGGACAGCCTCGAGCCTCACTTCGGTGGGGCGTGCTCTCTTCGCGAGTGAAGCCCGTCGCCTGACTCAAGGTAAAGAGATGCGCCAGCGCGCGACTTCTACGTCCTCGTCGACAGAATTGCCATCCGCCGCGTAGCAGATCGCGGCAATAACGACGGAGAAGCTGTTCTGCTGGAAAGCACAGGTTTGTGGGGGCCTGAGGCGGCTGGAGGACCAATCAAGTGCTCACGCAGGCCTTACCCTTGGATAACGCGCGCACTAAACCTCGTCGCGGACGTAATCAAAAGGAGTTTAAGGCACAGTGGCGGAGCTAAAACGCAGTTCAACGAAAATGCTTGAAAGTCAAGCATTGCAGCGGCGTGGCGGACGTGTTGTGTCTGAGTGATCCTCCAACGCGTATCGTGTCGCCCCCGCTTCGCACCGCATTGACAAGGGGCTTTTGCTATCGCCGGCACTCGCCAATTCGCTCCTCCAGCCGACTTAAATCGCCTGCGGCATCTCTGGCCGCCCCAGCTGGGTCGTTCTCGTGTGGCTCACAGTCGACGCGGTACAGCAGCCTCAGAGCCGGGTCAACGAGTTGTCCCCGTCGTTTACGGTACCGGTACGCCCGGCTGGATACCATCCAGCGGGAAACACAAAAGAAATTCGGCCGAGCTTTGAGCTCCGTTGAAGTGCGCCACCGAAAGGCACGCTCGAATGCTCGCCGCTGCAAGAAAAACGAAGCAAGCAAGACTTGTGGTGGGGAAGCGGCGACGGTGGCGGAGCTGCGCTGTTGGCAATAATCAGCTCGGGGCGACACGGCTTCTTGCGTGAGCAAGGTCTCCCAATCACGAGATGATGAGTGCGCTCTACCCGGAGCTGAGGCTGCCAGGTGCAACCCGTGGTCCTCGCAGCACAGCAAAAAGGGTGCGCAGGGTGTTTATTACCTGCCCAGCGTTATCGTTAGCCTTTCTTTGAGTCAGCGGCTGTCCGCCGTAGACTCCGCTGATGCCTCGGGCCGTGCGTCGAGCCGGCAATGCGTGCTCGACAGCAGGTGGGTCGGTGTGGGGGACCAATCCTGCGCTAGCTCCCAGCGCCGTCGGTCCTTTTCGGCTCGGTGGCTTGGTTGGGTGGCGGGGCTGGGCGGACAACCTGCAGGCTTCGGCGCAGGTCATGGCGAGCAGGAGCCATGCTTCCCAGGTTGCTCAACGAACGCGGCGCAGTCGATTTGCCTCGTCGGGCATGACGTGATTGGGGCGCTTCAACAGAGACCGAGAGGCCAAGTCCCACCCGCGGCGAGGCCCACACAGACTGCTTTCCCCACACCAGCCCACTACGACGCACGCCGGCTGGGCCGTCACGCCGCTGACGGAAACATGGCCAGGTTTCCGCTCCGCAGAAGAGAGACACATTCGCGTCGTACAATCAGCAGCAGCAGCAGCAAATCGCGGCCACGATTGTGGCGGCTTCTCCTTACCCCCACCGACGCCGGAGACTCCAGTGGCCCAACGCAAACGCCAGCGGGGAAAGGAAGCGCAAGCAAAAGCCCCCACAAAAAGAGGAGTTAATCCTCGCACCGTCTATCGCGGAGCGGTGTGGTGTTGCTGCTGCTTGTGGCGTGTGGTGTTGGCGTGTGCTGTGTATCGCCTGACACTTTCGCACGGGAATTGAGCCAGCCATCTCTCGTCTCCTCTCGCGAGACTTGAGCCTCACTCTGGAAAACATCCATTACTGCTCACGGAGATCGCCTCGGCCCCACCGCAGCGCGTTGCCAGCACCACAGCTCGCCGCCGCCTTCGCTGGATGATTTGTGAGGCTCGCGCTCCAGTCTTTGAGCCAGTCTTCAAGGATTCCGCCATGCAGCCGGGTGGCCACCACCACCAGCAGACCAACGGCTACGAGTATGATGATTACCAGAGCTACAGCCAACCGCCGACGCCCGCTTCCGGCGGCGAGGCTCGCCCCTCAGTCCCCAGCATGCGACCGACGCTCGATGCGCCAGCCTACTACCCGCCGCAAGGCATGCTGCCGTCGCCGTACACGCCGCAGCACTCCTTTTACCAGCCGAGCCGCACGCCCGTGGCCATCTCGCAGTTCCCCTACGCAGAGTCTCCGCTCGAGCACAAGCCTCCGACAGGATACCAGCGCGCCGAGCCGCTCCCGCTCGAGCGCATGTGTGACGTGTGCCAGCACCCGGACCCGGTTCTTGTAGCTCCTAACTGTAATCACACGTTCCACTCGCGCTGTGTGCACGCGTGGCCGCTGGACGCCTGTCCGGCGTGCGCCGCGCCATTAGAACAGGTCGCCATCTCGGGCAGCGTCAATATGATGGCGCAGCCCGCTCCTCGCAGCGGCAAGTGGACTCGACCCGAAGAAGTTTTCATCGACGGCATTCTGCGCGAGTTTGACCGCCAGGCTTTGCCCCTGGCACACGGCACACCCATCCGACTAGTGCTGGCCAAGCTGCTCAATTGCTCGACGATGCGCTTGTCCAAGAAATTTCAGAAGAACGCACTCGGCAAGCGGACCTTCCGGGTCAGCAAACCTGCGCGTGGCGAGAAGGCGCTGCAATTTGACCAGATGGACCACACCCGACGACAACGCGAGTTTTCTCGCCTGGAGCAAGCTTTCCGACAGGAGCTGGTGGACCAGTTCCGCCGCGAAAACAACACGGACGAAGGCGCACTGGTCGAGACGCAGAATCTACGCTGCGCGGTGCAGCAGTTTTGGGTCAGCAACTTCCTCAAATTCGCGATCCTCGTGGGTCAACCTGTGGTGGGACTCGATGTCTCGGACGCCAAGAAGCGCAAGCACGCGCTGCAATTATTACGCAACGCCAAGTACGACGAGTTGTTATCACCATGGAGCCAGCATCACCCTTCTCCAGCCAACACGGTCAGCGTGACCCCGATGCCGCCCATTATGGCGACTCCGTCGGGAGACGTCCACAATGCCACCAGCTCGTGGAGTTCCGGTGCGCCAGTGTATTCGTCTACGAACCTGGGACACCAGGACAACGGGCCGTCACTACTGCAGCAAATCGATCGGCGGCCTGCCAAGAAAATGCGCACTCCTGAAGGCAGCGTCGAGGTAAACCGCTACGGATTGCAGGTATCCACAATGGACCAGTCTGCGTCGGCGTTCCCGCACTACGAGAGACTGTCGCCACCGCCAGCAGCGGCGTCGCCGTTTGACTACAGCCAGCAGCAGACGCAGCAGCAGTATTCGCCAGAGTCATATGCCCGCCCGTCCACGACCAGCTACTATGGCGACGTCAAGGCGGAAAAGCCAGGCTTGGGCTATGCCAGCGTGCACCAACAGCAGCAGCAGCAGATGCCGTCGACATTAGTGGACAACGAGCCAATTGCCCACAGCGAGAGAAGCGGGCTAGCGCCGACGACCTACCAGACGGGATCGGGGGCTTATCACGCGAGCGGCGCTGGCGTTCCCTGGGACGATCTGCTGGAAAACGTTCCTGCATCGGCACCAAATGCCAACGCAGGGGTTGGCGCACAACCAACAAGCCAAGGACCTCCCTACCAGAGCTGGTCCAACAACCCGCACATGATGTGAGAAGATTTATTGTCTTGAGTCGAGTCAAGTGGGTCTCGATGTTATGTGTGACGCGAGCGAAAGCGTCCAATTTGAGTATTTTGAAGAATTGTCGTCTAGTGCAGCTAAAGAAGTTATGATAACAACCGCGCGTGGAATTACCCGAGCAAAAATGTCGATGAAGCTGCCAAGTGAAATACTTTAGGTAGTCGTCCTGTACTTCGTCATCAGTCGCGTTATCCAAATATTATCATCACGGTACATCGATGGAGTACTTGAAGGCGTCGTGAACTGCGGTGTGATGCTTGGGAAAATATTGCTTGTGGTGTGAAGTTACCTTTCATTTAGAATAGAAGACACCTGCAGGGGCAATGATTTTACAACGGAAATATGAAATGAGCAAGTGAACGCTGGACCTAATGACGGCTGGAAGCATTGGCATTAGCAGGACTTCATCAAAGGGGTGACGAAGGCTGGGCGTTTAACGAACTTTGCTGTCGCGACTTTAGGTGCTGGACAAGCATTCCTCCCGTCTACTTTATCCACACTAGTTCTATATTTAGATCTAGATTGGATACATATAAATCTAGCGTGAATAAAACAGAATTTGAAACACGTTTTCTTCCCTGGAGGTTTCTTGGAAGCGGTACGCTCAGTAATCTCACTTTAACCCACCTACTCCTGAAACTATTCCGTTATAGTTAACATATGAATTAACGAATGGCGGAAAATCAGTACTTATTACCCTGTATTAAGCATATGGTGCTTGTGATTGGACGAGGCCTGTTGTGACAAAGTGTTTTGTTAGCACAAAACCTGCACTAAAACCTTCGCTTTGCAATCTCCCCGCAAAACCGTTATGATAATTCAAGATGGGGCACAGTTTCGCGCCAAAGTTCTCCAACTGCGCGCATCAAACTTTGACCAGTTCTCTACTAGAAGGAAGCAGACGAAAGCTGTCCGAAAAGTTTGGTGACGAGTCAAAACGTAGGCGTACTGCATTTAGTACTTATATAAACTTCTCATCCGTCTCACTGTCTTCTACTCGGTGCTTCTGTACGCTGCAGCTTGGGGGAACAGCGGCGCTGTTTCGCCAGGTCTGGTGCCATACTTGGCTGAAGGCGAGCTCACTGCCTTGGTCCAGGCATCGCACCTTGTTGAAGAGAGCCACACGACTCCCTTCGTGATATAGAGCAGATTCAAAAGAAGAACCGGCCCTCGAACTTCTAATTTAGGATCGCCAGGCTGAGCAGAACTTATAGAGCCACTGTCTGCTTTTCTGGCCGTTTTCTCTCATGTTTTGCTTTAGTGTGTGCAACTGCCTCGGCAACGGCGACGTCAGCAGCTCTTCGCCGCTGTTTCCTGCCACGAAACCCTCCCTTGCTTGAGATAGCAAATCGACGTGCAGTCGCCGGATGAACTCAGCGTGACTGGGGTGGTGCGAAGGAATTGAGTCCGAGAACAAACGTCGCCCAAAGAACATGGCGCGAGGCACTTACTGTTGAAAGCTTTGGATCTCGCTGTTTAGCACTGCATGGATATGTGCTTGTCGGCAGTTGGGAGTGCAGCCGCGTTATCTACAACCATCGTCATCAAGCTGCGCCCCGTAATATGGTGACTGCATCATCAAGCAAACGACTGGTGGTGCAAGGCCAAAGGAAGCTGCCACAGGGCAGCATCCTGGAGAAGTAGCAGAAAATTACCAATGGTAATGAACTTCACTTCAAAACTTACTTCCTGAGCGCATTCGGCTTTTACTTCACTTATCGCTCCACAAATCTAATACTTACAACATTGCTCAATGGCAAGAGCATCCAGAATTTATTGCGATTGTTTGGATGGACTCTCAGCCAGTGCGATTCCTAGTCTGGCTGCTCTACACAGCCGATTCGAGTGACTCATCGTAAGTCGGACGGCCCGTCTCAGCGGTGCCGTGTCCTCGACTGGTCGTCGACTACCATGAGACTATGGGCGGCGTAGACGCACACAACCAATTGCTCCTGCAGCGCTACTCCATCTATAAGTCTGTGCGGATGCGGAAGTACTACAGGACAGTATTCTTAGGGCTGGTGGATCTGGCGTTGGTGAACGCGTTCATTGTGCACGAACTTGCGGTGGAAAAAATAGGGGTGTGGGGGAACCGGTGCCGACGGGATCCCATCCATGGTCCCGACATGGTAGATGTCCATTGAGCATGCGTTCTTACGTAATACCCTCCGCTTCTAGAGTTATCGCATAATGGAGGTTCGTGTAGGTATGATACGATTGAGATTATTTATGAGTACATGATGGAATGTTTAATGAATGGGCTAACATGTCCAGCTGGTGGGTCCAAGCAGGCATCCAACAAGGTAAAACGCTGTGGCAGAGCTCCATCGATATTACCCCGGTCAAAGCCCCTTGGACAGGCATGGTAAATTTTTATCTGCTTTATTCATCAGGTTGTAGTTCCAATTGGACGTAGACAGTAACAATCGAAGCTTAATGTCTATGTTTGTTTTGAGTAGCGCGCTAGCTTCGTCTTCATCCCACTTGCCAGCTAGAAATTATCAGCTACTGAGTAGCGGGCTGAGTAGCGGTTTGTCATGAAGACCTACCAATATATCCACACACACAAAATACCACCCAGTTTATGGAAAAAAACACTTTATATTTAGAACTAGCGGGGCTAAATCAAAATCCCTTTAAATATACGTAAATCAAAACTATACTAGCTACTTTTTGGGGTGAACGATTTTACAAATTCCAAGCAGCAATGAATGCTTTACGTTTTTCGGTGAATACACTGTATATATTATAAGAGAAAAGCTGCTCGGCGCTATCACTTCTGGAATGCATACAGAGATGCCTATGGCAAGTGTGAGTAACAAGACGATCGGAATGAAATGGTAGTAGTACATTTTACTAGCCGCCTTCACTGAGAACCGTTCGACGTCATATAGCTCGGTCACGTGCAGTCCGCGGTGGATGGCAGCCTTCATTGCGTGAATGTTCGGGAACATCTTGTCTTGCCACCGCCTGCATGTGCAATCCTTTTCGACAAGATTGACGGTGCGCCGAACGTGAGCATAATCGGGACGTTTACTCACATCTGTAAACCGGATAATGTATTTACCGTCCAGGCAGTTACGAAACATTCTAAATAATATTTTGTTTTGTATATGTAAATCAGATCTAAACGTACAGCACTGAGGATTCTCGACGTTACACAAGGCGGTGTCCATAGTTTGTAAGCGCTTGGAATATTTTTGCGAAGTGACATTAAGCTGGTTAAGACTCTAACTCTTTTCTACAGAGGCTTCCGTGTGGCAAGCCCCTCCGTCGTCTCTAGACCAGTCATTCCTCATTATTATGAAATGCCGCTGATGATGCGGCTGCACTCGATTATAAAGAAGTTGACGCAAGTGGTATGCCGACGCGGCGGATCTTGCCGTCATCGAGTGTTGTCTTCAACATTGCTCACCCCCGTTCTGCACTGCACTGCCCCCGAAGACAACTCACTTAGCCGCTAAAGCAGAAGACCTGCGAGCTCCTCATGGTCCCAAACTATATCGTACTGGTGAATGAGTGCAGCACACGTAGATGGACTCAAACGGCTCCCGCGAGCTCATTGGCCTCTAGTCCACGCCACGCGACAAAAGCTGCCAGTCCTTGGTCTCTTCATTGTACTTGCGCTGCTCTACCGCACGGAAATCCAGTTTCATGCCTTGAGTCGTGATCACCCCGCGATTATCCTCGATGACCTCAAGATAAGCCTCCGAGTAGCGCTTTAGATCGGCCGTGGACTTCATACACGTTCTTGGTCAGCAGGTGCTCCACCATGAAAAATGAGATCGAACTTCACTCACTTGGAATGGCTCGACCCATCGAATCAATAACTTACTGTTCTGTAGTCTCTTATCCACGAGGAACTATAAAACGTAGTCGCCAAGTTCGAAATTGCACGTACTGCCTTTGGCACGAGCCATGTGGGCCAGACGTTTGCACCCCTTGCGACACTACGTCGGCATGCAGTTCACTACAACTTCATAAATATACGTAAATCAAAACTAAAACAATGGCCCCGCTGCTAGCTGGTTTAGAGATCCCCGCCAATCAGGGTCAACGGCAGACGCAACTTAAAAATCCTATCCAGTTTTGACCCTCTCTCGAGTAAGCTCTGGCTAAATTTTTCGCGGTATACTTGGGCGAGAGATGAACTTTCTCGACGGATGGAGCAACTATCTTCTGTACCCACTATATAAATTGCTTGCCCGGCTGAGCCGTTTACTATGACGTACCGTAGCCACCGTTATATAAGAGCTGTCACGCAGGGCCGCCCACACAACGCGATTTTTACTATGGCACGTGTCTCTCCTTTTATGTAATGTCCACACAAACAGAGGGCGGGCATGAAGCGAAGAAAAGCCGAGCCGTCACGTGCCTAGCTCGTCCTGATAATTGTGCTAAAGCAACAACATCTACTACTTGCAGCTGTTACATCGACGAAAAGGACCACCACTAACTTACTGTTGCTTTTGCTTTTTCCGTAGCAATTTGCCGACTGTTTCCTAGCTGAGCTGCTCTCGTCGCCGCTTCCGCGAGGGCTCAGTTTATGTTCCACCTCAACGCTGCTCGCACAGGCTATGAAGACCGTTGTTGACTCTCTAATTGCCAGGCCCAGAAGATTTTTTACTTCGCATCCTTCTCGAGTTTTACCATAAGAAATCGAAGTTGGCTGAGACGCTTCTGCATCTATCTGTTGGGCATGTCGCGGCCGTCAAGAAGTCGAAGAGGTGGAATGCGCTTTGCGCTATACACACGCAGTGTACCCACGAGTGGCGGACGGAGAAATCGGGAATATCGAAATCAAAAGGAACACGACAAAATTTACCGCCCCAGTAATGACTGGCCCCCATTTTCATCGACAGCGACATCTGCAGCTGGCGCCTTGGTTATTTTTAATTTGTTCACAAGTTCTGCAACACCGGTGTCTTGAAGGCATGCCCTTATTGCGTCGTGATGTTAATGATAAGTAACCGTGGCAGTGCCAATAGCACGTTTCGCCAACTCGGCGATGAGGTCCGTCACTGTGACAACTCGTGTAGCCTCCATCGTTGACATTGCTTCGACTAACGCGTCTTTTATTCTCGTTAGTTCACAAAGCATTGAGACGTGAGGAGGAAGCTTGGAAACATAAGCCTCGTGCCCATTGCAACGGACTCGTCATGGTTATTGAAGTGAGGTGCCAAAGTTGAGAATTTGTAGCTTTCCGTAGGCAGTCCCGCAACTGTGCGCCTCACGTGCATGTCACCGACAGCTTCATACCGCAGATACGTGTTCTAACCGCTTCCTAGTGACCAACTTGCTCACAAATGAACAGCGGTAGATGACGGACATGCCGTCGGGCCGGAGGAACAAAACGTGGCTGATCCTTTCCGCATTGAGTTTGTCCCCAGCTCGGTGGTGTCGAGCCCTTGACGCCTCAACTCAGCTGCAACATCTTCTTGAGTCAGCAAATGGAGCCTGCACTTCCGGAAACGCTCTATTGATTATGCCATGGAAAAGTAAATCACTGCCGTCAAAATTCGATGTTGCCGAGTAAAGCCCCAACGCAACTATAGGAAAAATGCTAGGCTGAAGTGGATTTGTGTGGACATACCGAGGGTCTCGTGGCCTATTACCACCTTGATCGTTTTCGTGCACGCGAAGTGAACCTGCAACGCATCGCCTCTCCATTCCAGGTGAGAGTGACGAATGTCAAACGCATTCGAGGAGAGGCATATAAATTCCATGCGATGACCATGTAGGCATGTGCGAATGCCATCTCCTTGCTTGTGTTTCCTAGCATTTTCCCACGCAAAAACGAATATAGATCAAATATGAGCGGGTCTTTACCAGGCGTCACGATGGCATCCTCATTCCCAGCGTCTTTGGCGAGCTTGTGCTTGAGTCCCTTGAATAGTTCGTGAGCTCGGACTCCGTGCAGAGCTGTTGTATTGTGGCTGCACTTGTGTCTCCGAGACTGTCTGAAAATGATGTGTGACTTGTTTCGGGCGAGTCAAGCGAGGAAGTGGCAATAGAAGTTCTGGTCAGTTGTTGTTGGGCGCTCGCTAACGGTATTGTCGCGAATTTCGCTTACTGTTTGCCCTAACTTCGCTCAATCCTGGCCTTCCATTTTGGTTAGGCAAGTGTTTGCGTACGAAATTGCCATGTCCGTAGATTCAGACAGGGGAAGAAAATCAAATTTCGGGTTCACTGTTGAACACATTTTGGGGAATGTGTTTTTGCGATCGGGGTTTTTCCCGGGGCGGCTGCCGCTCGTCACTGCTGCTGCTCCTGGGGGTTGTGCTCTGCTACAGCGCTCTACCCACCACCAACGTCCGAGGTGTCCACGGGCTCTGAAGACGTGCTCCAGTAAGTGGAGTGGTTCTTTCATCCTCATCTACTCCAAATAATATCCTAACACTTTTGTTCTTATCCTTCTTTGACAGAAGAAACTCGCAGAACCTGATGGTGGACGAGCTGGACGACGAACCGCTGAGCGGCGGCGAGACGTTCGCGTTCCAGGCCGAGGTCTCGCGCTTCATGGACATCCTCACCAACTCGCTGTACCGCACCAAGGAGATCTTCCTGCGCGAGCTTATCTCCAACGCCTCGGATGCGCTGGACAAGATCCGCTTCCTGACGCTGTCCAACAGCGAGCTGCTGGGCAAGCTCAAGGACCTGGAGATCTGTATCAGCTTCGACCGCGACGCGCACACGCTCACGATCCGAGACACGGGTGTGGGCATGACCAAGGACGACCTTGTCAACAACCTGGGCACGGTGGCCAAGTCCGGCACCGCCAACTTCGTCGAGGCCATGCAGGCTGGTGTCGACGACAGCAGCCTCACCGGCCAGTTCGGCGTCGATTTCTACTCGGTCTACCTCGTGGCCGACCGCGTGCGCGTCATCACCAAGAACCACGACGACGCCCAGTACATTTGGGAGTCGGATGCCAACGCGTCCTTCATTATCGCCAAGGACCCACGCGGTGACACACTGGGACGTGGCACAGAGATCACGCTGTTCCTCAAACCTGACGCCACGGAGTTCCAGGACCAAGATAAGCACAAGAACCTCGTCGGACACTACAGCGAGTTCATTAATTTCCCCATCTACGTTAACTGGAGCTCTACGGAGACCTATGAGGTTGAAGAGGAGCTGGTGGATATCGAAGAGACCAAAGAAGGATATCGAGAAGACTGGAGAAAAAAACGCGGAGCTGGAAGCTGTAGAGGAAGACGATGAAGAGAAGGCCCCTAAGACACGCACAGAGACTCGCACAGTGTGGAACTGGGAGCGCGTGAATGAAGTCAAGGCCATCTGGACGCGCTCCAAGGACGACATTAGCGACGACGAGTACGAGAGCTTCTACCACTCACTGCAAAAGACGGACAGCACTGATCCGCTGACGTGGATCCACTTCCAGGCTGAAGGAGAGATTGAGTTTAAATCCATCTTGTACGTACCTGGCCAAGCCCCGATCGACCTCTACACGCGCTTTGAGAACAAAAATGCGGAGATTAAGCTGTATGTCCGCAAAGTGCTGATCACGGATGACTTCGACGACTTCCTGCCACGATACCTCAACTTCATTGCTGGTGTGGTAGACTCGGACGACTTGCCTATCAACGTTTCTCGCGAGACTCTCCAGGAGAACAAAATCCTGCGTGTTATCCGCAAGAAGTTGGTACGGAAGGTCCTCGAGATGCTGCGTAAACTGGCGGAGAACGACGAGGGTGACGAGGAGGAGGAGGAGGAGGAAGACGACGCGGAGTCGACCGATTCGACCGACGCAGAATCGGAGGACGCCGAGGAAACTGAGGCTGATGCCGAGGAGGACGGAAACGTGTCTTACAACAAGTTCTGGGAAGAATTTGGCAAGAACATCAAGCTCGGCGTGATGGACGACCCCGCTAACAAGGCGAAGCTTGTGAAGTTGCTTCGCTTCGTGTCGAGCGACAGTGATGGCAAGTTGCTGTCTCTGGAACAGTACGTGGACCGCATGAAGGACTGGCAGGACTCCATCTACTACATTGCTGCTGAGAGCGTCGAGGCGTGCGAGAAGTCTCCTTCATGGAGAAGATGCGTGCGAAGGGTCTGGAGGTGCTCTACTTTGTCGACACCCTCGACGAGTACATGGTGTCGCACATTGCTGACTACGACGGCAAGAAGCTGGTGTCCATTACGAAGGAGGGCATCAAATTCGGCGATGAGGACGAGTCTCTGGTGCAGAAGCGCGAGAAGCTGTACGCGGACAAGTACGAGGCGCTCACGACCGCGCTGAAGACGCTGTATGCGGGCAAGATCTCGCGTGTAACCATGTCCCAGCGTGTGGTGGACTCGCCTGCCGTTATGGTGACGTCGCAGTGGGGATACTCGGCCAACATGCAGCGCATCATCAAGGCGCAGACGTTTGCGCAGGGTGACTCCAACTCCCGATGTATGGCACGAGCTCTGCGATCCTGGAGCTTAACCCTCGTCACCCCATCGTCTCTAAGCTCAACGACCTCATGGCGAGCGATCCTGAGAAGGAGGAGACCAAGGACTTGGCGTGGTTGCTGTACGACACTGCTCTTGTCAACTCTGGCTTTGACATGGATGATTCCAGCCACGTTTCGGCTCGTAGGAGGAAGAAGAGGTTGCTGAAGTGGTGGAGGAAATGACCGAACTGCGTCAATCACAACATCAAACCCAGCTGACTCTTGCTCCGTTCAAAACTTGCTTTGCATCCATTAGCCCAGCGAGTCCTGCGCCGAGTTCTCATCGCCGTCTTCGCCCCAGCACGACGGCTTTCCCTTCCTCCATCGTTCCTCGAGGTTCTCCATCGTGCACTCGAACAGCGGCTTGTGGATCTTACGGTTCACAATGTTGTGCTGCTCGCAGAGCCACATGGAGAACGTCGTGCGCGACTCCACACTGTTGCATTTCAACATGTGACAGGATTAAAGCGTCATTTCAACTTGTCAACGCATACACAATAACATCTTACCGCGGTGGCGACTTGGCGATTTCCTTCTGGAAGTCCTTGGCGCAGTGTACGCACGGGTACATGAGCGCCAGCGCTTCGACAAACGTCTTCGCCTTGGCCTGGTATTCCGGCGACGGCTTGCCCGGGTAGTAAATACCCATCGAGTGTAGCTACAACACGCACAATGAGTTGCTGGTCTTCAATAAAGCAGCTCTGTAAAAGATACCAAAGCGTACCAGTCCCCAGGTGGCGTTGCCCAGCTCTTGGCGATCCAGTGGGCAATCGTTGGTCTAGGACTCCGTAGCACCCTTGGGCGCCTTCTTGCCCATGGAGCTCTTGAAGAAGCTCATCTTGTCGGCGCATGCAGGCTCCACGCAGTTAGGATCACTCTTGGTGCCTGCCATCGTCGTCCACGGTCTTTGATGTCTTTCGTTGGAGCCTCTTCTCGAATGCCGCTAGAAACGTGTACGATCCCCTCGCTAGTTATACTGTACCTAATATCGACATACTGGAGACTGTTATATTTACAATACCCCTCGATTGGAATAGTAATGCTACACCACGAAGATTGTGGTCCACACATTTTGCGGTCAACTTCAACTTGCCGTTATATCTGCTGGAAGGTCACCAACGAGAGAATGGTGAGGTCGTCACGCTCGCCGCCAAAGTCTCCGTCCAACCGAGCATTCGACAACTTGTAGGCGGTGTCTGCGATGCAACCATGGCATTGAATCTGCTAATACACATATTGATTGCGTAGCATTAACTCAAATGTAACGACTGTGAACTCGAGGGAAGGCACGCAGCTCGCAGAGGCGACACCGCAGGTGGCCCTGCCGCAGCGAATCGATGCTCCAGAGAGCGTAAGGGCTGCTGATGCCACTGGAGATTTAAAATCGAGCTGAAGCTTCTTTGGGTGATTCACAGATCAAAACGCCGGCGAGGGAGTTCCCACCTTCTCGGGAGGAACGAATCCGCAAGACGGTCTTCTCCCCGCATGCAACTGCACTACGCAAGTTAAAGACGCAAATCCTCTCCTCTTTCGACAATGGCATTGAAGTGGCTGGGAAATTAGCCTGCTGCTCGTCGCAGAAGTTAAAAATCGCGGACACTCAGTATCGTCCAAGTTCATCAAAGAGTACTCGATGTTGGTAAGAATTCTGCCATGCTTGGCGTAAGGTTTCACTAAATCGTGGGCGAATATCAGGCGGAGTCCAGCAAGCGAGCAGGACGTCATGATGCAGAGTGTACAGCGTACTTGTGCCTCGGGATTCTGCACGACAATGTCGAAGACTACTCAAAGGGCTATGGGGATCCCGATAAGTTGGGGTCCCTCCGCCCCGATGGGGCGGAGATATGACGACCAAGTGCTTGAGAGAAAGCAGATTGGATTCCGAACAAACTCTGAGCTACTCGCTACTCACTGCCAACCCTCCTCCGCCCTGTGGCGATGGAGCCGTGCCCTCGTGGCTATGGAGCCGTCTTGGAACTGCAGCACGCAGCCCTTGTTGAAGATGCAAAACAGCAGAGATTGTCCTCTTCGGTTCGTTTTGAATGAGCAGGGATTCAGTAGAGGTTCCCCTTGATTCAGCCGAGATTCCATGCTCATCCAGCAGACAAGTTCCTTGATACAAAGTACGCATATTTCCAGGCTCTCGCGTGCCTGGCGTTCGTGTTGAAGATTCAAATGACTTCGGTTTGAATTCACGGCGGTTGAGTTCATCTCCACACGCCACACAGCCCGCCAAAACGAAGTCATACATGAAAGGCAGCAACCGGTAGACGAACTTCGTCTACAACTCGTGTACCACGTCACAGTTCAAGTTGTGGTTCGACGTTACAGGTTGCACAGAAATCCGGGTCGTGTTGAGTGGCCGCGTATGCCTTGACTTTGACAGGGATATCCGCCATCATTGTCGCGAGCGGCTCCCACGAGTCCTCAGCAGCCTCCAAACCCACCCAAGAGATCAGCAACTCATATTGACGGGTCATACTGTTGAAACGGTGTTCACGGATGGCTTCAACGCCCAGTACGATTCCTTGACTCGCAACATGGGCAACCATCTCTTCGGTCAGCTCAAGGCTTGGGTCATGGTAGAACTTGAGCCTTGAACCACACTTCGTGGATGGCATTGGTGAGGACGTGACGCACCATGAACGAGTGCGACTTGGCCTCGGTGATCTGGAATGGACCCACCCACCGAACAAGCAGTTTGCCATCGAGAAGACGAGCGTCTACACGGGACCATAGCACATAGTCTCCAGTTGTGAAGTTGCAAATGTCACCTTTTTGCGGGCTTGCTGGTAGAGTCGGCGACGTTCCTTGCGGTTCACCACTTTCATGTGCATCTCATGCAAGCTGGCACGGAGACGCTGCAGGTAACCATCAATATTAGCGAGGTCAACCTGCTGTAGTGGTGGACTGCGACCAGGAAAAAACAAGCATCCAACGGGGTCAATGCTACCAGACCTGTGAAAAGCTCGAGCGGGGTTTTGTTGGCGAGCGATGCGACTGGTGATTGATTTAAATTGGCTTGGATTACGGGGAGCAAGTACTCCCAATTGCGAGTATCCAAACTCAGTTCCAACAAAAGCGCCCGAACCACTTGTAGTACGTCTCGATTTAGTCTCTCGATAGTTCCGTTAATCCACGGAGAATACACCGGCACGAAACTTTGCACGCCACGAAGTCTGGTCGCCAATTCTGCCATGATCTCGTTCTTGAAATGAGACCCGCAATCTGACACCCACTTGGCAGGCAGGCCAAATCGCTTGTGCCAATCAAGAACAGCGACGACTGCAATCTCACTGGTGGGGGAATCACAAGCGACGAGCTCACAATAATGTGTGAGCTCATCCTTGAGCACTAAGAGGTATCGAGTGGTCCCATACGTATCCCCCATCGCTAAGTAGTCCATGTGAAGAACTTCGTTGCGCACCTCGGCTGTGTCAGTGCCTGACCAGAGGCGCTGGACGATGTTTCCGCCTTTGATGTGCTTGCACAACAAACACCGGCCCACAAACCGAGACACAACGGCGCTCAAATTGTCAATTGCAAAGCGTTCTTGGAGCTTGTTCTCCATCACCTGGATTCCTCTGTGTGCTTCAACACCACAGTGCGCAACCAGAAGCACTCGGACAATGAGGTCCTTGGCCTGGCGAGGGATCCACAGCTTACCTTCAACATAAATTGTGCCCTCGCGGTCTTCGAAAGCAGTACCTAAAAAGCTCCGAAAACGCCTTTGGGCCTCGCGAACAGCTTCCAAAGTTGGCCACTCGAAATCGACATCTTGAAGAGGACGCAGCAAACTTGGCTGCGGTTGACGACGAGTCCTAACTGCCTTGGCCCTCATGACGACTTGCACATCATCACGGACCGGCCACCGTGAAATGAGATCCGCCCAGTGATTGTTCTCGCCGCTCACATGTTCAATCGCGTAGCGACTCCCAGCGAGCTTCATTGCCCACCGCTGCAACTTACCACGTACGTGCTTCTTGATGTCTTGACTGGGGCAAAAAATCTGAACTAAATTTGCGTGATCAGCGTAGATAGTGAATCCAAGCTGTCGCTGGAGCAGATAATCAAGCTCGGTGGCTGCAACCACCACAGGATAAGCTTCCTTTTCCACAACTGACCAGTGGAGCTGGGAGTTCTTAAATGAACCCCCTTGCAGATCAGCAACTCGTGATCCTGTTCATGCACTGGCACATTCTCCTTCCAAACCCTGACCTGGGTAAGAACGATGGCCCAGCCACGGTCAGAAGCATCAGAGCTGAGGCACAACGCAGCATCATCATCTGGAAAGAAAGCGTTGCAGAGCTGGCGAGTTTCTGCAGGAAGTTCTTGTAAGCTTCAATCTCGTTGTCACTCCAACTGATTGACACACTGGCGGCATGCCGTTTGCGACGACTGTGTCCTTGCATCACTGCGTCGAACTTGGCCTGCAATGGCTCCACAGCTCTGCCATAGTCAACAACAGAGTCACGAATCCAGTTCGCAGCACACAGCAGGTGTTGAAACTCAGCAGCATTCTGTGGCAACGGCAAAGAAACCAGTGATGCCACGCGCGATGGATCTTGGGTTACACCGCGCCCATCGACGAGTTTACCACACCACGTCACAGACTCTTGATAAAGCGTACACTTTTTCAAGTTAAGCTTTAGATTCAAATTCTTCAAACGCCTGAGAAACATTTCGAGCACGTGTAGATACTCCTCGTGAGAGGAAGCAAACAGGATAACATCGTCCACGTACACCAACAAATGCTCGTTCATTAGGTCCGCGAAAGCTGTTTGCATGGTAGACTGAAAGTGCAAAGCGGAATCAACTGCACCTTGCGGGACACGCCTGGGCGTGAAAACGCCTTCATCCGTCTGGAAGCTGAAAATCTCACAGCTGCCTTTATCAAGTGGCAGCTGCCAGAAACCTTTAAAGAGGTCAAACTTCCCGATAGCTGTAGCCCCCTTGACACACCTGGTAATCACCGCGAGATTCGGCACACTGGCAGCCACAGGCACAGTCATACTGTTCACGCGGCGATAATCACACGTAATGCGGAACTCGTTCCCACCAGCTTTAGGTACAGGCACGACAGCACTAGCCCAACGACTGGAGTTGTTCGGGTACACATAGCCGCACTCAACCAGCTCTTTGACGTAATTGCGTATGTAAGCACTGGCTAATGGAGCATATCGGCGAGGTTTACAGCGGACTGGGTGACTGTCCTGCTTCAGCACTACATGGAACGGCTCGACTCGAGCAGGCTCATCAGCACCAAGTCGAATGCGCCACAAATCACGGTAGTCAACGACTACTCGCCGCAACGTTGGCATCAAAGCCGGCGAGAAACCGCTGTTGTCTGCAGCATTCAACATTCCGTTGAGCAGTGTGTCGACTTCAACTCCATCATCATGGCCCACTTCAGGATCGTCAGGAATGTCATCGCCATCATCATCGGGTAAATCACCAACAGCTAACTGCTCCATGAGGCGGTTAACATCGATGCCAAGCGACACTAATGTCGGGTTTCCGAGCAGGAACTCCTCCTCCTCGTCATCAACGATAACACAAGTCACATCTCGGACATGAACTGGACCTGCCGCTGTGCCGAGCAGGACATCAATGCGGCAGCGGGTCCTGCACGCTACTAGGTCTCCACCCAGCCGTTCCAAATACACCGGAGCGTCCAGTACTGTGGTCTCCACAGGAGAACCACATGCAGCAAGCTCCTGAATTGCTGACGCTGGCAGAACATTAGCATCAGAGCCCGAGTCGGCTCTATACGGCAGCTCAATAATGTCGTTCACAACCACGCGAAACTGTCTGGGAGCTCGAGGAGCACGAGCCGCCTTGGCCTTGGCCACCTTTGCCTCATGTAGCTTGTGATAACACTCTTGCTTCTGCTCCTCGGTAGCTGTCGGACACGACTGCACGAAATGTGGGCCTTTGCAGAACAAACAGCCGTCTTTTGGTGGGGTCGCGCTACAGAGACCTTGCTATCCCCAACCTTGCCCCCACCAGTAGCACCAGCCACGAGTTTTGCACTTGCCGACTTCACCCCTGGCTTCCTGTTGCCAGACTGCGGTGTCGGTTTTCCTCCGTCGGATTTTGGTGGTTGCTTTCGGTCGACCTTCACCTCCTTCTGCATAAGGTGATACCGCTGCTGCGTTTTAGCTCTCTCCAAAATGAGCTTGTGCAGCGCAATGTCATCCGTCTTGGCCTTGCGGTTCTGCAGGGATACGAGCCGCTTGATCTCCGTCTTGAGCATGGCAGGGGCCAGGTTCTCCACGAGCAACTTGCAGCGACTCTTCATTCTGTCACGAAAGTCGGGTCGGCTGTCATTGCCAGCCGCAAGCATGGATGCGAACCCATGCTCTTCCACAATACGGTCAAAATCGACGAAGTACTTGACGATGCGAGCTTCCACATCTTGTTCACTGAGATCCATCTTCAGATGTTGCTTGAAAAACTCGAAGATGTCCGGAACGTGCCCGTTCATCACCTCACCGACGCGAGCCGTCACCTTGGCCAGGATGTCCGCATCCGTGATCGATTCCTTGGCCTTCTGAAACTCATACCGAGCCAGGTAGTCCAGGAGGTTGGTCTCGGTGGTGGCACGCACACTGCGGATTACTGCCTCCTCCGACTCTTGCGTGGTGCGGCAGCGCTCCTTCATGGACTCGACGTAGCGGCGGCGTTCACGTAGCCACTTCACTAGCGATTCTTGGTCCCATGACGTGAGTTGGGGTGCCTTCACCAACTCGAACACAGGATGGGGACCGTCATCTCGACGTCCCCATCAGCGTCAACTTGGAAACTTGGCATCGGTGGTTGTTGGTGCCCTCCGGCGCAGGCCTTCGTCACTTCTTGGTCAGCTGAAACACTCTTGGCCACAAGCCAAAGTTAACTTTATGACGACCAAGTGCTTGAGAGAAAGCAGATTGGATTCCGAACAAACTCTGAGCTACTCGCTACTCACTGCCAACCCTCCTCCGCCCTGTGGCGATGGAGCCGTGCCCTCGTGGCTATGGAGCCGTCTTGGAACTGCAGCACGCAGCCCTTGTTGAAGATGCAAAACAGCAGAGATTGTCCTCTTCGGTTCGTTTTGAATGAGCAGGGATTCAGTAGAGGTTTCCCTGATTCAGCCGAGATTCCATGCTCATCCAGCAGACAAGTTCCTTGATACAAAGTACGCATATTTCCAGGCTCTCGCGTGCCTGGCGTTCGTGTTGAAGATTCAAATGACTTCGGTTTGAATTCATGGCGGTTGAGTTCATCTCCACACGCCACAGGAGAACGCCTTTTCATATTTTTTGTTCGTGTGGCAGTGGTGGTGGCAGGATCGTCGCTGGTGGTATCCGCTAGGGGCAGAAGCAATGGGGAAAGGGAAGTGCTCACAACCAAGGAAGCTTGTCTAGAATGCCATTCGAGATCGAGCATTTCCCCGGTGATGAACATGCCTGAAAGTTGCTACGAGGACGCCAAACTTGGTACTCTCTTTGGTCACCCTTACTTAGTGTGGGTCCCTGAGTGTCGAACTTCGTCTCAAGTGCCATACTGCATCAATAAAGGTTGTACTTGTAGCCCACGTATCAAGGAGTACAAGCAGCGGCGTGTCGAAGACATGGATTTTAAGTTTGATGTATTTTACGTAAAGTATCAGTGCGGTGGAGAAAGTGGAAGTTACTTTTCGACGCTGAGCAAAGGATTTGTTCACAGCAACCCCGACGTGATGCTGCATCTGCCTTTCGTCATCAGCAAGAAAGGTGGTTACTCAAAAGCATGATGGAGCACGTTCACGTCGGTATGATGTCACCGAACGGATTGTCTTAGGCTTTAACGAACCTGGTACGTCGCCGTACTAATCGTTACTACCTTCTACTGATTTGTTTGGTTATGGAAAACGCCGAAATCATGAGCGCAATCCTTACTATCAGGCCCCAACACCTCCTTCAGTTGATGAGTATCTTAAAGCCAATAGTGTCACGGAGAATCACACACTTGCTGGTGCATGGCTCAGCGCTACTGAGATTTATGGGACCATTTGCGAACGTGTCATGAAAATTTGTACTGTGAAAAAGGTAATACGAATGGATCACTTAGCCAAGTTTTGCAAACGAATTAAGGAATGGAAATCAACTGGAAAACATGAAAACCTTCTTGACGTGAAGCTACTGTTATTGCTGCAGAACGAAGCCGGACAAATTATTGGCCGCAGGCTTACACGATCGGAGAATGATGAAGAGACAGCGCAGTTGCTTCTTGATGTTCGTCAACACTCAACCCCTGGGGTGACAGTGATGAGATATTTGTCGTAAGCGATAAAGCTGACGCTGTCAAAAACATGGTTGCCGAAGTCTTTGGTCCTAGAGTGTTGGACAAGTAGGACCCATTCCACGTCATCCAAAGATTTACAAAGTAAAAGCTGGTGCTGGAAGGATACGGCTATCAAAGCTGCTGCACGAGGCGCTGTACTTTGTGACCGGCGAACTCCGTCCCCGGATGAAATGGAACGGCGTTTGGAGGAGGCGGTGGGCACTGTTAGTCAGGACGAGATTACGAATTCACCAAAGGAATGGGCAGGGTCCATGAACAAGAGTCGTTCTTTGATTCGCGGTGTGTTTTGTCTGTTGACCAAAACACGTACACTGAAAAAGGAGCCGCTGTGAAAGTTGTGTCTACCAGCCAACTAGAAGGTCTTCATGCTGGTCTTAAGAAATTGCTTGCTCGTGACGTATCTATTGACGTTGGGCTTCGAATCTTGGATATTTACATTGTACAGCACAATTTTTCGGCCGGGGTCGAGTTTGATCGAAATCTACACATGGGACAACTGGACCTGATCACCGCCTGTAAGGCAGCCAACGCCACTACCGATATCCTCAAAATCTCACCACAGCAAGAGTATCTCCTTGGCTTGCTCTCATCTCCACCGCGTGCACCGCAGTATCGATCGACTTCGAAACTGGACTTCGAATTCGATTCTTGGAAAGACATGTTTAGAGATACTGAATTGATGCAGTTCAGCTGGAAGCAAACTTAACTCAGTCGCGTCAACATCGCCGCTCAATTGAAGAGCTGCTGATAATGCGATCGACGGCACTGCAGGATGGGAAATTTGGCCGAAGTGAGTTCTTTTGCTTGCTGCAGCTCGACGAAAAAGAGCATGAAGGAAATAGTAATTTTTCGCTTGAGGAGACGGAGCTTCTGCGGCAAATTCTCTCAGAACAACAAGCTACTCGCACGTCTTGGTCTGAATGCCCGCTTGTTACGACAATCATGTACAATCTCGCAGTGAGCACAAGCACCAACACTCAAATCAAACTCCAGCGCCGAAGTTTTAGAACACTATCGCGACGCATAGATTCTATCGGCAAAAACCCTCGACTTCCAACAGAAGCACACCGCCAAACATTTTTCTTTTCAAGAAGCAAGACGAGTGCGATGGGGATCCTTCAATATCGGAGCAAACACTGCAAATTGATCTTTTCAACGCTCTACAAAATGCAAACTTCATCACTCAGAAAAAGTAGACGTTCTGCCGGGTGCTTGACTTCGCAAGCCACATTTGCGATGGCATTCGCTTATTTTCTGCCCGCAAGGTCGAGTTGAAATGGGATTCATTCACTACGCAAGTCCAGCGCGAGATGCGACGCACTAAAATTAAATTGAAAGTGCCAGCGTCAGTGTTAAGAGCTCTTAGCATTCCGGCAAGCAACGTCTTACCGTCTCAACAAGACCTTGCCACAGTATTTGCACCGATTCAGGGCGTGCCAGAAGTTGAAGCAGGGCAACTCGCCTCGAATGGTAGCGAAGATCTCGTAGGTAACGCTGAAGCTGGAGCTAGAGTGCACCAGGAAAACCCTCAACAAGACGTAGCTGCCAATTCCTTGCAGCAACAAAACAGCGTGAGCCGAAAAGCTCAATCACCTCCGCTAGTTATTTCCGATCATGATCTTGACGAGCTTAGGGCCATGGCCGAGTCGCTCAAAGGCTCTTACACTAAGTGGAACACTCTTATTACCGAATATAAGAAGCGGTACCCGGACCAACCAGTCGGCAAAGAGCAGCTAAGCAGCAAGATCAGAGCTCCAGCAAGAGCAAAACAGCGTCAGCAAAAGAAACGCGAGAGAGCTCCAGAGCAAAGTATACCTAGTGACCAGGTGATTAACTCGAAGCGAGTGAAGACAGACAACTGCGCCAGTTGCCAGAAGAAGCACAAGAAGTGCGGTGATCGAAGCAACCCGTCCTGCACGAAGATTACACAAAGCAACCGATTAACAAACTACTATAATCGAAAATAACAACTGTCACGAACACTCTGCATTGCACTTTGTGTCTGACACGCCGTACAATACTGGGGGCCTGAGGACGGGACAAGACTTGGGCAAACTTGGACAAACCTGGGCAAACCTGGACAAAGCGGGGTCGGGACAATCCCCAGTATCCCCTACCGCCCCAAAAAGCAGAGCGTGCATTTGACCAGGCGCATCGTCTGGCCCAGGAATTGGGTGATTTGGCTACAGCGAAGCAGTGTAGTTGCTATTTGGGCGTCGCCCGAGCGCCTCTACACATGCAAGGCTACGTGCAGCAGCTCACCAGTTCGCTGCTACCTCCACCATCAAGCACGCACTGGAATCTGCATCCAGCACCTCGATTAACAATTGATACTTCCCACTGTCATAACCGATTCTCGCCTCCCAAGCTACTCCTTCAACTCGATCATTTTGATAACCCCATCGCGGTTCAAGTTCTTGTCAATCGACGCCTTGTCACCGACGTAAGCTAGCAGGTTTTGCTGGGGTGCCGGCACAAGCTCTGTAAGTTGTTATGCAGCTGCACCTTTACAGCTTTTCGCCGCTTTCCACGTCCACCACGATCAGAGCAGTGTCCTCCAGTCCGATTGCAATGTACTTGTCGTCGTGACTGAAGCGAACGGATCAAACGCTGGCCCTGTCGGAATATATCGTAAGCCACCCACATTAATTCCTCAGTTACAACCACAGCATTTGTGTTACGTACGTTGTGACCACAAACGTTTTGACGCAGTAGAGCTCTTCCAGGTCCCACAAACTCACTAGTGAATCGACTCCACCGAGGGCCAAACATCTACATCACACCAAACATTGGGTCAATCTCGCAAACAAGAAAACAATTTCGGTCAATGCTCACCTCCCAGTTGTGGCGTGTGGAGATGAACTCAACCGCCGTGAATTCAAACCGAAGTCATTTGAATCTTCAACACGAACGCCAGGCACGCGAGAGCCTGGAAATATGCGTACTTTGTATCAAGGAACTTGTCTGCTGGATGAGCATGGAATCTCGGCTGAATCAAGGGAAACCTCTACTGAATCCCTGCTCATTCAAAACGAACCGAAGAGGACAATCTCTGCTGTTTTGCATCTTCAACAAGGGCTGCGTGCTGCAGTTCCAAGACGGCTCCATAGCCACGAGGGCACGGCTCCATCGCCACAGGGCGGAGGAGGGTTGGCAGTGAGTAGCGAGTAGCTCAGAGTTTGTTCGGAATCCAATCTGCTTTCTCTCAAGCACTTGGTCGTCATACCAGTCGAGTCGAAGTCTAAACACGAGCAGCTTCCAGCGTGCGCAATCACCTGCAGTCGCATTGCCATCAGTAAATAGAAGCTCACTTCACCTCTTTGAACACTCTCTCACCTTGTGCACGCTCTCCAGGTTCGGATTGCCTTTCTTCTCAGCCACGATTCCCGTGATCTCAAAGGTTCCGTATCCTGTAGCATGACCAGCGGCCACGAGTAGTAGGCCCGACTTGCTGAATTGCGCGTCGTAGGCTTGGAACGGATTAACAACCTTGCGCGTGTCGATGAGCATGATGCTGTCGTCGTTGTGCACCAAGACGATGGATCTCCTCTTGAAGTTCCTGCTCCTTATTTCTGCGGAGAACGCTCGCTACTGAATGAAGGTGGCGATAGCTTTTCTCGAGGCTTAATGGGGTCGACATCCCGGGAGTTTATTATGACATCTCGCACTGGAAAAACGTCCTACATGCATTCGGCTCAGCCTACAACACAGAACGGGAGCGCTGCATTCTTTTAAAAGGAGGTATTGTAGTTTGTATAAAGCTGTGGTGACCAATGACGAAATTTATTAGTAACCTATTTTCCCAACGATGCATTTGCTGCATTTCGTGCTCACGCGTGCATGCACACACAATTTTAAAGCACTTAATGCATTCACTGTTCTGGCGGCTGCCAGATGATGCCCCCAGATGATGAGCATCAGGGCTGGATATATGGTCAACAAACATGACTCACCTTGGGTGACGGAGGTGAAACCCTGGATACATGTCAATCATGATGACCCTCCCCCTCCCCACGAGGGAGGCGAGAGGCCACAAAGAGCCCCCACGATGAAGGCACGGCCATGGAGGGCCTCCGCTCGTAGGAAGGGTCTCAACTGCATGTTTTCTAAGCTTTCTAATTCACTCATTTTGCAACTTACCTTCTTGGCCTCAAGCCCCGGTCGTGAACACCGGGGGCGCAGAACATTCACGCGCCAACAGTATTAAATGGCCGGCGCAAAAGTTTTTCCTATAGAAGTCTTATATCTTTTGAGACTCGACAAATAGTTGCTACTCGTGTTGTGCAGGTGATTCCACGCGAATTTTGTTTGGTATGCTTTTGCTGCACTAAAATCTCGCTGAAGTTGTCTTCTATCGAACCACGCCCGTAAAAGTCAAACATGGTTGCTTCTTCCATTTTGGCCAGAAATGTCACCGTTTGCGATTCGTGACGGTGTTCCCCAGTACACAGTGAAGAATCCATCAATATCGTGCTGAAGTGACAGCTCTCAACATTTATGTTTTGCTCGGGAATCCATTGTTAGTCGTTTACGTGAAAAGACATATCGATGCGGATGTTTCATTTGGAGTAGTAAGCTCTAGAATTATTGCTAGGCTGCTGGAGCATGCGCTGCGTTCAGGACGTCATTGGCAATGACGTTTAAAATATTAATGCCGCACCGCTCCAAAACGAATTTCAGCTGTAAAGTGTTGAAATATGCTAATAAAGTCAACATTACCTTGTAAGTTTGGAAAGCAACTTGGTCCTAAGGAAATTTTGCTACACATATACATAATGTACTTACTAAACCCGACTCAATCATGTCACCGGTTGTTGGATTGATGATCCCCAATGTTAGTCATTTGAGCAAGCATAAGCTGCATTGCTTGTGACTGTTGTTGTTGTTGTTGCTCGAGGAGCAAAGTTGGGTAAGGTGTGCAGGAAGATAATTGTGCCAAGTTGGTAAACCTTCTCTAAAGACTGATAGAAGTACGCTCTTCCGAAGATCATTGCTTAAGATCGTTGTACAGTCCAGCAACGCTTCTCCATGCGGCTGGAAAGCATCACAACATATATTTTAATTGCTACCCTTCTACGATTTTCCAGGCACCGAAAAAATCAGAGAAGCTGCAACTGCCAAAATCCACATCGTTCAAGATAATGGCAACGAAATTGGCAATGATGCACAAGAAATCCGCGCTCCAGTATAGTGAGAGTGATGGAAACGACACTGAGAAAAGGCTCCGCCACCGACTCAGCAGCAGAAGAAACGCAAGTACGGGCAGTAGCCCATTCGTTTTTGTTTTTCGTCAAGTTAACCCTTCTAGCCTCGTATGCTGACAGCATAAGTAATTTTACAGGCCAGAATGCGCCGGAGGTAATATAGATGTTGCTCGCTTCGCGTTTGCAACAACCGTCGACAAAATGCGTCGGACCATTTTGGCAAGACACGCTGAGTTCGCTGTAAGTGCGTTGAGAACGCGAGGTGCCGATGGGGCCTTGCAAAGAACGCGTCCTTTTTGTGCATTACGCTGCATACTCACACATTCTCATCATTATTTGCTTTCACTACAACCCTTGACGATGGTAGCATTGGTCATCTATCTAATTTCGCCGCTCTTTTCCTCCACGCTAACATGATGAATGCGTTCGATTACCGACTGTGGAGGACAATTACGCTAAGAAATAGTTTAGCACAGACTAGTGCTATCGCATACAGCAGTACAGGATATTACAGAAGCCCTCATCACAGATACTCCACACGCACCACACGCAAGATCGTCATGAGATGTATACTGCCGACAGCACTTTAATACATCTGACGGTAGCAGCGCTGACACCAACGTAGATTTGTGTAATAATTATTGTTGCCCGGTTGCTGAAACAGGGGTTTGCAACGCGACCTGTGTCGAACAGGCGAGAATGCGAACGAATTGGGAGGTGTTGGCTGGGGGCGGCGGTGAGATTAACACAAGAGAACCTGCGCCGACGGGAGCAAGCACGGAAGAGAACACGTGGTGGCCGTTAAGTGGAGACGGCGCACAGTAGCTAGTCGAAGAGAGCGACTACAATAGGAGGTTCCGGAGGATGTGCTGCACAAGTCGCGACAGGAAAACAAGTTGAAAGACCAGTTGATGATAGCCGTAGCGCGGCGACAGAGGGCATCAGTACTGGCTAGGCAGCTGTGGCTGTGAGGTTGGAAGTAGTTGAAGTGGAAAGCAGATAAATGATAGTTGGTGGTATCACCCGGCACGAGGAACTCAGCTGGTTCCTCGTCGGCCATTTGTGTTCTAGTTGAATCGGAGCAAGCAGCTGGACTCGTCGGAAAGCAGGACAGCACTTGAGCGCGAGCGGGGTCAAAAAACGAGTTCATCATAGCACCTTTGTGCAGAAGGCCTCATCATAGCACCGAATATTATCCGGGAGCGGAAGTGTCTAGACGAACACGAGAGCAAAGCACGAATTAGTATTTCAGAAACCTGTACGCGGTTGAGTTACAGCGCGTATTCCTCGAAAACATTTATGATAGTACCGACCCACATCGATACAAGACATGTTCTGGGCTTGAACTCACACTGACGAGTGGGGTAGGAGGAGTTGCGACAACATATTCTCGAACGGCAGTAGCTAAGCAAACTATAGATAGAAGCGCTGTAAGTCAGTATTAGGACAAGTAGCCGCAGAAGAACAAGCCTGCACCTTTGGAATGCCGTCGGCACTTAACGCAGAGGAAACTTTTCTCAGTTGTTGTTGTGCACATACTTAGTATGACATATGATCAAAAGTTTCCTCCGCGCAAAACTGCTTGCAGATCCCCCACCCCCTTCTCTCTTTTTTGGCGAAACTAACACTCCTATCAACACTCTTAAAAACAAGTTGACCAGGATATCAAAACTGAAAGGCACTTTGCACAGCCTACGAGCCAATCAACCGTTGAGAATATGCTGCGTCACGGGATGTCATCTGGGAGTTGGGTTACATTAACGACTGTAGTGAAACTGAGCCTTCTTACCTATGCTAGAAGAGTTAATATTGAAACAAGGCTAGTAGCGACCTGTCTTAAGAATTCATCTGCGCTTGAAATGAGGAAGTGTAAAGTACGTGGAGTTTGTAAGCAACGAATAGAAATGTACGCAAGCTCACCCACATAGCAACTTCTATACTGTTCCTCAATTTGTTGTTGATATGGGCATTCCACACCGTTGTGTGGTCAGATATTGTGATGATCTCGCACTCAAGTCATTGTTATGCGTGTTTTGTAACGTCCATTTAGCTAGTAACTGATCAGGGTTCTTAAATCCCAAGTTCCTAACAAACGATTGGGAGGGACAGGGACTGCGGTGAAAGGTGTTTGGAATTTTGGAATTATCGCTGGAATCTATAGTTTTTTTTTTGTGTGTTGTTGGCGAGGTGAAGAACGAAATTCTGAAGTTATGGTGCTGTTCGTTATCCTCGTTGTTTAGCGTATCCTACTAGGGAACCAGGGATACTACGCTCGAACGCCATCGCTGAACGCTATCAAGTACGTACGGCTCGCTTTAAGTAAACTCAAAATTTGCAGGCGTGGGAACGAAAACGGACTCATCAATGGAGACGAGGCTAGCTCTCCACGAAAATCTAATTCAATTTCATGTTGGGAGGGGTGGGCTTACGATGCTGTCCCGTCGTGCGGCAGAAACAAGCAACCAGCAACCGCAAATGACAGCAGCAAATTAGAAGCTCGCCTGCATACTTATCAAGTCAAGCAGTGACGAAGGACAGCACATGTCTGTTCCGTGTAGTTGGTAACGTCAGCGTGTAGATGGCGGTAGTGGTAGGAGTTGTTGTATGTGCTAGCAGCGTGAGTGCCAACAATCTCCCTTTCTTTTTCTCTCCCTACTCCTTAAATGATCATACCTTCGCCTGATTTGATCTTCACTGTTATCGGCGCTTCGATATCGTTAACGAACATTTCGAGAGCGACCACGCTGTCAAGTATGACGACTGTCGCTCACGCTGTTGTCTTCTCACGTTGTCGTGTAGCTAATAGTGAATGCAAGAGATCAACGTCGATGATTACCAGCGATTCCTTAAGGTGTGACGCCGAGTAAGTGAAATATCCTGTGTCCGTGGAGCTGTGGCTATGATTCGGGTTATAACGAGTCACTTTGTTTAGACTCCTAAGACTTAGTCGCCAACAAGAAGCAAATTTGTTGTTTCTGGTTCCGTGTGTTCCTAAAGAACTGTTGATCAATACAGACTTGAGGGAGCTTGCGTTGTTTGGGAGAAAAACAGCATCTCTTCCTATTTACCTGTGATGTTATGGTGGCTGCAAATTCAAGACTCATGTTTTGTACAGCCGTGTGATTCGACTTTCTAGACAACCATAGCTGTCTCGAGACATCTTGATGTGTTACCTGCGGTTGCTGGAACAAGCTGGATATTTCAACATCTCAGCCATCTCATATTCTGCATACCCCGCCATATCTTAATACGATTTTGTATGTGGATTGGTTACTCAATATAAAACACAATATCTGGATTTTTCCGTGTTGTGCATCCTCCCATCCTCGCGGTAATCAACTATCTCGCAATTTGCGGCCTGGACACTTTCTTCTTGGAGTCAGTATACACGGGAAGCGCAAGCCATGACGCCGAGTTTCTGTCCCAGTATATCCTCCGAGTGATCCCAAAATAAGACTTCATTGATTTTGTGGCAGTTGTGATCAACAACACATCAGCCAATCAAAATGCATGGGTAATGGTTACCTAGATGGGTTTTCCATGGCTGTGGCGCTCACACTGTAAATTTGCTAGTGAAGGACGTGGTTGCATCTCTGAAGTGGCTCGATAAGCTTGTAGCCGGGTGCAAGGACGTCGTCGTATTTTTCAAGAAGCGGCACAAATTGTGGTATGATCTCAAGACACTGCAGCAACAAGCAGCTGCCCCAGGCGAGAAGGTACCACCGGCGCTGGCTCTGCATAGCGCTACAGGGTGGGGGTCGATTTGGGCGTGCCTTCAAAGCATGCTGAAATCAGAGAAGATGCTGCTGCAATTGGTGACTGAGCGCTCGCTCCTGAGTGCGCCAACACAAGCCAAAAAGGCGGCGAGGCGCGCGGTGTTCGACTTTATCACAGGCAAAGCTCTCGTGGCACAATTAAAGAAGGCTGTCAATGTTTTGGAGCCTCTTGTCAAATACCAACGTCGCTTTGAAAGAACAGGACCAAGGCTTCGGGGTGTTCGAGATGTTTTTGTCGCTGCCTGGAGAGATCGCAAAACCCCGCTGACAACGAGAGAGCAAGACGCCGTCAAGGCCAAGATTGTGACTCACTTCGGGTTTGTCTATGGCGACGCCCATGGTGTGGCCCACTTACTGGATCCTCGTTTTACAGGCAATGGCATTGATGTCAACACCAAGGATAAAGTTGAGCAGTTCATCAAAACGTGGCACGGAGAGGTGAAAGAAGAGGCTGCAGTGATAGAGCTGAGCAAGTTTCAAGTGCTCGTTTCTTCGATGAAGGGCTCCCACAAAATGGGCCTGATGATGATGAAGAAGATCGCAGTGACAGATTTCCGGTGTGGCCTGAGCTCGTTCCCATTGCTACAAGCTGCAGCAGAAGTTGTATTCAATGTCGCGTGCTCAAGCGCGGCGGCAGAGCGCAACTTTTCGACGCACAAATTCGTGCATTCAACTTTCGAAATCGACTCGCTCCAGCTCATCCATATCTACTTCAACTTCAGGAACTGCTCGAACGACGAGCTCGAGTTTCCTAATGAATTTGTGCCATTTGAAGAAGAGGTAGACGACACAGAAGACCACAGTCAGGATGAGGATTTCATCTTCTACTAGAAGCTGGACTACAGAATTAGTAGAGGTTAGCAAACGATTGACACAGTAGCTTGGCATTCATCGAGGTGGTAATACAGATTGTTTGACGAAAGGTGTGGTTAACACCTTGTTCTGGCATATCGTGGGTGGGATGTGGAATATATCATATTCCATTTATCCGTCCCAAAGCACCGCGAACCCTGTAACTGGTTGACCGCATCGAAGTTATTTTCACAGATATCCTCCGTTTGTATCGGCAAATATACTACCAAAAGATATACTACCAGAACGATTTCTAGTATTCGAACCGCCAGTTTTGATTGCTATTACCCAGGCCAATCAAAACGGTTTTTAAAGCGGAACACGTGTTCAGTTGTATAGACACCATAACTATATTAATACCTCACGATGAAACGAGTTTCTGCTATGGGCGGGATCGTTTGGGCAAATTGTGATACAGCTCTCACTATAGTGCACAATCTAGCTTGTTATCGCAAGTCGGCGATTTATCGTAGCTGTGACTACGCTGGCGACCCCTTTACGGGAAATGACCGACCACCATAGTCTTTCGTAGCGCATGTGCCACGCCGGCAGAATCTGAGGTCCACCGATCGGAAGGCGCGCTACAGGTTGGCTTGGTGGCGCTAGGCGACCACATTGCTAAAGCCTGACGCGCGTGTGGGTAACAGCTGGAGCGAAAGGTCGGTGGGCTCCAAACCGCTGCTTTTTGTACAAAACCGCGATGGAATCAACGACGCTAGAGTGATTGATGTGCCACCTGCACCGTCCTAGGTAAACGGCTTTGAACCATTCCGTGCGTCTGTTTTCCCGGAAGTAACTCATTTACCATCGTTATCTTGTGAAACGGTACGTTCGTGAGCGCTGAACGGAGGAAATCAATGCTTGGCTAGATCGTCTCGTTTGCGATAAGATACTGAGCTTGGTGGCCAACATGTCACAAGAATCGAATCGGACCAATCAGCAAGAATTGCTGAAGCAACCGCTTCTGAATGGTTCAAGATGCCAAATATAATATGCACTTTAACATCACTTTCAGTGGGGAGGGCAGTACAAATATATCAATTTACTTTGCATTTCCACCTGCAGAAGAAACCTATTCTATGAATCTGAAAAAAACGACATATATTCTGTCGTTATTACAATTCAGTTTCCATGCAAACCAGGAGACCCAGAAGGCCGACGACAGGTTCCAACGTTACTCCAAGTGACAAAACCATGCTGCTGGAGCTTCCGTTCATTTCAACGTTATCCGGAAGCTGGTTAATAATAACATCAAATTCTCGCAGCATCACGTCTCGAAGCTCCTCGTGTGCGTACTGCAGCTTATTCAGCGCATCAACATCACCTGCATCTTGTCTTAACCCCCCGGCTTGGGAGCCCATCAGATCATGTGCCAAAACTCATTTTTCCATGCGCGACCGCGTCCTTGGATCGATTAACAGTCGTTTTATGCTACCAGCCACTGATTTGTAAGTTTATAAAATTGAAAATAACGTCTTCTCAATTAGTAAAACTTCGCCTCTTTTCGTTGCATTTTTTCCAATAAGGGCGTCTACTAGTGTCAAGGGGGTACAAAATACGCTCCCAATATTTTTGAGCAAAACCTTGTATAAATTGAGCAAGATCGCCAACATCGGACGACAGGGTTATCCGCTACAAACACTTGGGAAAAAGAAGCGACATTTGTGCACGCAAATCTCTTCCATTCGGCAAATGAAATTTCACCACCCGCACACAAGCAGAGCGTGACAGTGGCCACACGGGAATGAAGTGATAAATCTCCTCGAGCATGTGCATTAGAACTCGCGTTTGCGTTTCGAATGACGTGCCAGATGTGTGCTAGCTTCGTGCTTTTGACGTCGTGGTAGTTGGAGTAGCGTCGTCCGACGAACGGACGGTGGCGGACGCTGTTGCTGGCAGGTGTCACCAAGGCATATACGCAAGCAGGTAGCAGTGTCCGCAGCTTCTACAGTTTTTTTGTTTTTTCCACTTGTTCACGAAAATTCATTGCGCTTCCTGAGATAGCGCTGACATGCAATGTTCAACGTTCTGCGTGAAATTATCATCTAGATGTGGTGTCTCCGCAATATAATTGCTGTGTCTGATCTCCGTGGCTCTATTTGTTAGTTTTGATGAAACCGTTGCTTTGGTTCCAAATTCGCACCACGAAGACTCTCCATTTGACATCAATTTATCGTGTTAAGACCCATTTTCATCTTTTCACGCAGTGTGTACATCTGTTTAATTTTGCGTTGAAAGTTTCCACGGGGTCGTTTGTAGTAGCATAACCAATTTACGTAAGATAACACTGCCATAACCATAACCATGGCATCACAAAATAATTTTCAAACACTACAATATCTGGATCAGCTAGCTGTTTTCTCGCTACAGCTGTATTTCTGGTGTAAAATTAAAATCGTGTGTGCATGTCAAATATATCTGCCAAGACTAGGCCCCGTTTTGTTGGAGGTATCGCTTTCCATCGTTCTTCAACTTTTGCAATGCAATGATAGAAACATATCAGAATTTCAGAATTTCCAATTGATAATCCACAAGTACTGATGAATTGGCATTGCTTTGCGCAAGATCTGCATCTCCCATAATGCAATAAAAACCTAGTGAGTTTTTGTATAACTCAAACATAAATGGACCTCAGCGATTCCAATACAACAGAGTAGTCATCCTTTTCTTTTACAAGAAAAAAAATGCTACCAAATGACGAGTTCGTGCATGATCTTACGATGCAGAGCGGAAATTGTCCGATAAGGAATTTCGCTGATCTCCAGTTTAGGGACTCAATCCGCCGGTTCATCATGCGCAAAGCAGCCAAAATGTGCGCTGGCGGGTAGCCTTCCTTACATATCACACGAGTTTACCACACTCAACTTGCCTTCTGAAATCTCGGCCTCCTTGACAAAATGCTGCGCAGCTTCGTAAAGCTTGACTATTCCAGTCTCATCGCTAGTCAGCACCCTATCACTCCAAGTGCTACGCAGTGAACGCGCGTGGTACTTTAACATCTAGTATCGCATCGTGTGCAGGTCAGGGCCGATACACATCGTACAGGTTTTAACCTTGCTACCATCTACAGCCCTTGATTTCGTCATCGCTATGCGGAAAGCTACAACACTATAAGAAGAACGCGTTGGGCTAGTATAGACACGGCAAGACGCACACACGTTTGGCTGATTTCTGCTGGAGGAATGGACGATTATGCCCAGACATGCTGCTTCGCCTTAGCCATTATAGCACTATCCATACCGATTGTTAGCCCACGGTTAGCACATCACCCAATCTGACACAACATCGCCGAACCTACCTGCTTGCGTATATGCCTTGGTGACACCTGTCAGCAACAGCGTCCGTCACCGTCCGTTCGTCGGATGACGCTTCTCCAACTATCACGACGTCAAAAGCACGAAGCTAGCACACATCTGGCACGTCATTCGAAACGCAAACGCGAGTTCTAATGCACATGCTCGAGGAGATTCATCACTTCATTCCCGTGTGGTCGTCGCCACGCCCTGCTTGCGGCTGCTGGTATGAACTAGCTCTAGTGAACGGGTGTTAAGGAAGGTAAGAACGATCTGTTATGTACACTAGCACTAGACGCTAGCTGTACAAACGGGTAGATAGGGGTTAGCCGTGGTAACGTATAACGAACCCACGACCGGCATCTGATACCGCTGTTTTAACAGATAACCGCCAATGACAGAAAATCGTCATCACATTTTGACGAGGCGATTTACGACCTGCACATATATTGAAGATGCTTATAAACCGTTTTGGCGTCAATCACGCGAGCAAAGCAATATACCGCGGAGGCATCTGCGTTAGAAACCATATTGACAATGATTCCGTCACACCATTTTCACAATTCATTGGCACAGATTCGAGAAAATCCAATCGACCTGACTCAAGCTCTGCTTATGCAATAAGCAAATTCGCGGGTGCTGTGTAGTACCACTATTGGATCAGCCATTTACCTGTATGTTGATGGCTTCGACGTGAAGCTTCAGACTCTGGCTTTTCTGGCAAGTAAGATGCATCATCAGTATGCAGCATTTCTTGGAGTGCTCGTGGTTGGTACAACGTTCGGTTGAAATCGGAGCAGGTACAACTATGTGGCTTTGGTAGTACACGGAAAAGTAATAACTGTTTTTTTATTTCAGAACTGACGGAGGCTTTTCCAGGGTCAGAGCGTACAGCATGCTTTGAGCACATTAAACTCTAAAGCCACAACCGCCACACCGACCATGACGCTGAATTAACAAAGAGGCAAATCAAAATGCGCTACAGGTAGGCACTGACTGGACTTACTCCGAACGCGCTGCCTTCGAGGAGGTTTGCCAGGTGATTGTCGTGTCAGCCTTGCAGCAATTTAACGGAAAACCCGAACATCGTTGTTTTGACGGATGCTTCTCCCGGTGGGTGGGGGTTTGCTTTCCAAGTGAGAAACTGGAACGATAAGGTACCCGTGCAAGAACAATACAACGATCTCCACATTTGCAAGGTGACCTCTTCGAAACGTCAAATTTATTTGAAGGAGTCATATCCCTTGTTGTGGCCTGAAATCATCTGTAATATGCCCCCGTCACATGAACCCAATCACAGTAATGAACGTGGGAGTGTACATGCTAGCGGAAGAACGACGGATGCATCAGCTTTAGGAAAAGGATACTTTAATCTGGGGAAATATCGCACAGAATGAAGTGTTGTTGGCACGTGGATTGGTGGCCTGCTCCGGCGAATGTATGCATTGTTCCTTGGAGCAGTGATAACACTTCTCCATAACGTACCTGTTGATACGTAAATTTGACTTCGACTAAATTGCCCAGTTTACAGCGCTATATACGACATACTCACCTAAACGTGTGTGAAGTGATCATACTAGGTCAGCGCGTGTATCATATCCTGAGAGATAACTTCACCATCTTAATTCGTTTTAAAGCGCGGTTCTCCGACTTTAATAGCCTCACCCCGTATTCCTCCTCGCCAATACATTGTAAGCATAGAAGAGTAAATATGCATTTCTCCATACCGAACGTGGACGCTACCGTATCTTATAACCGGACCCACTTACCACCAATGACGTGTGAAAACTCCATGAAAAAATGTATTATCTATACCTGCTGATGATATTGCTCCTTCTGTAACTCAGAATGAGTTCGCTCAGCGATCCAATTTGAAATGAGCTCTTTTGAAAATTGCTCCATAGAACCACTGTCCCTGTGCTATTGCTGCATATTATGGTGACGAATCTCTTTTTCATGCATGTTCCACTTCTTGGTGATAGGTGTCATCGTGTTTATATTAATATTGTCGGGTATACAATCTCAACCATTACGACACCCCGTTGTAAATGTGATGGCAACACCACAAAGTTCCAGATACCCATTAGCGGGCTTAAATGACTATACTAAGCTCGGTCTCAGCGAAGACAAAATAATAGAATCGTCGACAGAATAGTTCAGTATACTGTTGCTGCGATGCAGGCCCAGTAGCAATTTCTATATTCCAGAGCTTCGCCGCGACTTTTTGGCAAACGAAAGTTAACTTATTAAAATTTGGGCTTCCTATACACCCTTAGCACTCTTTGGGGCGTTATTACTCTATGAGCTCCCTTAAAGCACATGCATTTACAGAAAGATCGCTGTCGTACCAGCGTAGACAAATAGATCCGATCTCACCGCTACCATAAAACCCGACGGAGCAACCTCATTCCACCGGGTTAGTTACGCCTGCTTCGACTTGAACAAACTTGTTCCATTTACATCTTCTGGATGGATGGGGGTAGGCGCATTTAGGCCCCACTACGTATCAAAAAACAGCTGGAAGGCTTCACATCGTGTGATGTTTGATTAGTAAATTGTCATCGACACCATGACAGTGTAATGATGTGCAGAGGTAGGTAAGTATTTGTATTGAAACGAGTCGTATTCTGTTGCTCGTAGAATTGGCGGTTAAAGACCGTCAGAAACACGTACGAACTGCCGAAACAATAAAAACCGTCTTCATACAATTCAATGCACATTTTGACCTACAGAAGGAATACATTCTGTGATTCTGAAAACGATGTATAAATTCTGACTTTATTACGACTCGATTTGCCCACGAAACAGGAGACGCAGGGTGTCGATGACACGTTTTGCCAATACTCCAGACGATGGAGCGACTCAGATTATCTCCATCATTAACAAAAAGTTGTTCATTAATCCGCCGCAGTATAAGGTTGCTCATGTGCGTATTGCAGCTTATCCAGCGCATCTACATCACTTGTATCTTGTCTTAAACCCCCGGCTTGGGAACACATCCGATCACGCGCCAAAACGTAGTTTTCCGTGCACGACCGCGTCCTTGGATCGATTACCAGTCGTGCAACTGTCAATTGATTTGAAATTTAGAATAGCTACAGATTTAGTGGACTTTTGTCAAAACTAAAGCTTGCCTCTCATGCTGCTGCGAGGCTCGGCGCTGCTGCTCCGCGGGCGCCACGCCACACGCTCTATGTCGCTGTTGGGCTCGATTTTCGGCATCGGCGAGTTCGAGGGCGCTCGCAACCAGTCGCTGCGTCGCGGCACGGGCAAGCAACAGGCCTACGAGTTGGCGCTGCT
Source organism: Phytophthora quininea (assembly GCA_011947345.1). Taxonomy (NCBI): domain Eukaryota; phylum Oomycota; class Peronosporomycetes; order Peronosporales; family Peronosporaceae; genus Phytophthora; species Phytophthora quininea. The sequence goes on from JAAVTG010000525.1 coordinate 283,949, forward strand.
GGACGTGAGGCCTCTAAAATGTTTCACATCACCATCGTCCAATCTCTAATAGCTACTCGCTTTACAGTTCGTGTCGATGAATGCACACCCCAAGTTCCTATTGCAGAAGGTTCTGGAGGACGACACGCCGTTCCTCATGGGTCAAGTGCTGGTAGGCGCCAGTCAGTGCCTGGCTCCGACCATGCACCAGGACGAGCTGGAGGCGGCCGGCAGGCTGGAAAAAGCTGCCCAGATTGCAAAACAAGGTTGGATGCAGCACTGTGGAGCATGCCACACTTGATGAGGAGATCTAATGACTGTGTTGTCTGTTGCAGGAGACCCGACGACGACCGAGAAGATGCACATCATGGCGCTGGATGCGCTGGTGCACGGTCGACGCCATGAAGCCGCTGCGATCTACGAGACGATTTTACTGCAGGGCCATACAGATCTACTGGCGCTGCGGTGTTGTTACGATATTTACCGTTACATTGGGTAAGAAATCCCATCGCTGACGGACGAATGTGGAGTGCTAAAGGTGCTGGATGCTGCAGTGACTACAAGAATATGCTGGCCACCGTGACTCGCCGGTTGCCGTCTTGGTCGCCGAATGACACTGGATACAGCCACTTATTAGGCATGCAGGCGTACGGTGTGCAAGCTGTCGGGCGACTGGATGCAGCTGAAGCGTTGGCGGAGAAGGCCTTGTCCATGAATGGCAATGATCGTTGGGCGTGTACGTGACAAATCTGTTGATTAAGTGAAGAATACGTTTTAGTATCTTATCGTTGCTCTCTGCAGTTCACACGATGTTGCACGTTCTGGAAGCGCGTGGTAATGCGAATCACGGGGCGAGTTACGCCAACCAGTTCCGGGCGCATTTTGACAATGGCGGTCCGCTGGAACACCACCTGTACTTCCAATGGGCGCTGTATCTACTCGATTTGGGGCACTATGACCGCATCAACAAGATGCTGGAAATCAACATTTTCCCGCTTCAGATGGACGGCGCTCCCCACTCGGTCCCAACGCTGTGTGACGCTACGCAGTTGTACTGGAGGCTGCGTTTCGCCGGAGAGGACACGACCGAGCTAGGAGAGCAACTCCTCGACAACTGGTCCGCGGTCCTTTCATCCTCAAATAAGAACGAGTCTGCGTTAACTGGCTTGCATCCGCTTGCGAAGGTGCTTCGACACGTGAGTACCTGATGGATCATTATTATTTTGTGGTAGGTACTGGTATGTGATGTTGACTATTTGGTTGTTGACTTGACAGAGCATCCTTTCATGCGTTCCTACAAGCTCTTCTGCGCCGCCTGTAGAGTCTCTACCAGAAGAGCCTTCAGTTGAGGCAGCTCGGTTGGAAGCTCAGCTAGGAACTGGTTTGTTCCAGTTTAGCTACCCTCCCTCTCCAGGTAATCTTGTTTGACATGCATTGCTAACTTACAGATAGCAAGAAATCTAACGCATGACTCCGCATAGCCGAGTTGAATGTCGTGTACGAAAGTGTTTGCAAGGGATTCCAAGCATATTCGGAGGTTAGTGTGTGCACTATTTTATTGTTTGTTGATTGTATGCTTAACGGTAAGTCCTTAATGTTTGATGGCCATACAGGGGCGTTTCGAGCATGCTACTAAAGCGTTGCTACCAGTCCGCGGAAAGCTGCAGCTTCTTGGAGGAACGGTCGTAGATCATGACGTGGTAAATCTGCTGCTCATCGAATGGTACGATCGCTAGGCTTGATGAAACTTCACGATATCTCTCGGCTGACCAATGCTGGTGTTTTTCTCGATATTTAGTGCCAGCAAGTGCGACGATCTGCGGCTTGCGAAGCTCCTCCTCAACGAGCGGTACGATTTGTTGTGGCATTCATTCGATGCCAATCATACTGACGAGAGCGGTGTTTTGCTCCCCTATTGCAGATTGAGTGCGAGACCTCAGAGTGCGCAGTGCTGGAAGACGTTTTCACGCGTATCCGAAGCCTTGGGCGACTCGTCCGCCGTGCGCGATGCACAGAATATGAGCTACGTACTGGGACTCGGTCAAGGCGGCAACCAGACCTATTAGGACTTGCAAGTTTTGACGCCATTGCAGTGAATTCACGCAAGACAATAGACTTTCACCTTTTCAACTGTTGAAATTCAAAAATGTGTACACTTTGTGTGCATTTTTAGCGCGGGAAATTATCGATCATGGCGTCCAAGCGAGTGCTGCGCGCCTGCAAGCTGCAGGGACTCTCTCCACGTCGACGCGCTGCGACGACTCACCGAGGAGCTCACCAAGTGCGTGTCTATCTGATTGCTCTACAGTGTGCTCCAAACACTGCGTAGAACATCGGAAAAGCTGACTTACAACGTCATATTACAATGTTTGCAAACTATCGTTTGCCGTTTTTTTTTTAATTATGGCAATTAGTGAGGCCTCGCTGCAGCTGGAAGATGTCATCTACGCGCTCAAGAACAATATCGACCGCAGCAAAAGTGGGTTGGCAGTGGAATGCGCTCCACATAAAATGTTTTGAGTGTACTGAGTTAAATTATGCAACAGTGACGACATCTGTGGTAACGCTGGAGGCGCTGGAAAGCGCGTTGGACACGTTGTTGGCGGTGTCTGCTGAGAACGACTTTGAGCAGATCCAGATCTTCGACGCGTTCGACATGCCGAGGCTGCATTTCAGCACTCACAACAATTCCTACGAGCTAAAGGCCGACTCTCACCGTCGACTGCACGCGGGCCCGGAAGCTCGTCTGCAGATGCTGAGGAATCGATTCCAGTCAGTGGACCTGCGAGTCAAGAGGAATCGATTATTTGCACCGCCGACGGCGGCTCTGGCAAGCACGGTCGAGTATATGGAGGTGCTGGATTTGAGCCTGCTGTTGTTGTGTTGCGGGGAAGATTACTGATGGAGTTGTGATAAACTGTGCCGTGTAGTTGTCGAGGATTGAATCCTTGTTGGGTGTGACGGGAGTGCGTCGTGTTATCGGCATGCTGGGCCAGGACGAACGCAACCGAATGTACCTAGAAGACTTCACGTCTCGCATCATCGTCGACCTGTCAAACGCGGTAGGAAAAGTTTTTTTTTAAATCTGCTTTTTATAACTAACTCTAGTTCTTCCAACTGCAAGGCTTACACGGATGGACTCTTCACGATCAACTGCATTGTTCTGGTGGAGGGTGAAGTCATTGACGATGTGCTTCACGTCCAGGTACGAATGCTACAGTACCCTTGGTGATGTCGATCTATTGAAGTTATTGTTTTTTTTTTTACTGTTTTCTAGTCTATGGGGTTTCCGCCTCCAGAGGCAAAAGAAGAGTCTTTGGCTGTCCTCGGTGGCATCGACCCTCTTGGCGTTGAAGTATCAGCGCAGCAAAAAGAGCAGATCCGAACCTTGGAAGCGAACGACCACCAAGCAACATTTATTGTGCTCTCAGACGTCCACTTGGACGACCCTCAGGTCATGACCAAGCTCGACGAGCTGTTCCAGGGCCTTGAAAGTGTGCAACCTACGCTTTTTATCCTGATGGGTGATTTCATGTCGGCCTCGATTGGTGGTGGCGCAGGATCGAACTCTCTGCAAGACCTACGCGAGTACTTGGAGGAGCTAGGAAATCTCATTCTCAAGTACCCTGGAATCGCGGATAACTCTCGATTCGTGTTGGTTCCTGGCCCTAATGACCCGGGTTCGTCACGCGCCTTCCCACGGCATCCGGTAAGAGCAGCAACTTGTATTTGTACAAAGAGTAGGGCATCACTAACAGCAATTCTTGTCTGCGCTTAGCTGCCGGACTTGTGCACGCGCGAGTTGGTCCGGAAGGTGCCGAACGTCACGTGCAGCACGAACCCGTGCCGTATCCGGTACTACACCCAAGACATTGTGATTTTCCGCGAGGACCTGCAGCAAAAGATGCAGCGACACTCGATCCTGCCGCCCATGCCGACTGAGCGAGAGGACGAAGAGGCTGCCATGGAAGAGGAAGACGCACCCGTTCAGTCAATCTCCCAGACAGATATCTCCAAGCATGTACGTTTTCGGTGTTTGTGTGCATGCTGAAGACTACCGGAATCGCTAACGACAAGTGTTTGTCTTGTTTGCTGTTCGTCCGTCCAGTTGGCCAAGACGCTGATTGACCAAGCGCACTTGTGTCCGCTTCCGCTGATGGCATGTCCGATCAACTGGGACTTTGACTCGGCGCTGCAGCTCTTTCCCGCGCCAGACGTGCTCATTCTTGGCGATTCGACGGAGCAGTACCAACTCGGCTACTCGTCGGTTGGCGTTTTCCACCCGGGACCATTCCACGCAGACTTTTCATTCGTGTTCTATCGCCCAAGCACCAACACGACCGAGTTCAGTCGCGTCGAGTAGATCAAGCAACAACGAAAACATGATGCAAGTAAAATTGCAAATTACAAACAGTAAAAGGGCAATGTGCGACATGTAAATACATTTTTACTTATTATAGTCGCGTCAGTCGCGAATTCATCGCCTCGAAGGGATAATGCGGCGCCGGCACCACCGGCAGTTCGGCCTGCCCAACGCCAACCAGGTCCTGCTGACCATGGCCGTGTGCACGCTGCTGTTCTTCGCACTGCTGCGGCGCCACTGGCTGCAGTTCGGAGAGGACCCGGATGTGCACGCGTCGCTCACGAGCATCTACGTGATAGGCGAGGGCTCGACGCTGTCGCGGTCCTGGAGCGCGTTCTGCGCCGACGACTCGTTCCAACTCGACGTGTAAAACCTATTTTGTGCTATCGTCTGTATTTACGTGTGTTTTAACGTTGACAAATGTGTTGTTACAGGCCTGGGACGAATAGAACCGTGACGGTGGCGGACATGAAGGATGGCATTGTGCTGTGCCGCGAACATGCTGGAGGAATTTTACTGCCGACGCTGATGATCTGGATTCTGGCCGTTGCTTTAAGTTTTGCGCTGCTGAGCACGTTGCTAGGGCTGTATCTGCAATTGGGGAACCCCAGCAGAGAGGTGGTGTTCTGGGTGGGGATGCTGCCCGGCATCACGCTGTTTGCCACAGGTATACGAGGTGATGAGGGTGGTGATATCATATAATGCTGAGTTATTGGTTTTGTTTTATTTTGTTGCGCAGCCGTGCTGGGGTCTGCGTCTCTGGTGCTGTGGCAGCGATTTTATCTCCGGTTTAACAACGGCGACTGCTTTAGTATTACGGTGGCTGCTACAGTGATTGCCTACGGAACGGCCATCTCGATGGTGATCCGATGGCGCTGGGTACGTGTCTTCCATCGCTCCTTCCTCTATATATCGTCACTAAACTTTTATTCTCCCGTTCCTCCTGTAGCCTGGGGTGTGTGCCGTGGCGAACGAGCAGCAAGCTGTGGGTTCGCGTTCATACGGCGACCATCTTCCACCGCGTCGAGGGCGTCGAAGAGCCTCAACTACCACTGCTGGAACGGTGGCTGGAACGCCAGCACATCCTCTGGAGGCCATTGCAGTCCCGCTGAATCGCTGATGTAATCAAGTTGTTTATTTATCACGCAATTTTGGACCAAGTTGCAGCCTCCGGTAGAGGAAACAAACGGTCAATATCTTCGTGTTTGATTAGCAGATCTGCCGCGTTCTAACATCCGCAGCGAGCACTCTACGTTGCTGCCGTTCAAACGCATTAGTCGCTGTCATCGCCGCTGTCTGCCTTCAGCTTGCTCAGCACACGACGCGAGTATTCGCCAATGATCTTGGCGTCAGCAGAGCCGCCACGCAGATACTCTGCTAGTGTCTCTGGACGTGTGTACACCTCTAGCAGGTACAGCAGCGCACGCTCGGCAGGCAGCTTTACAGCCATGTTGTTGCTCTTGATGAGCTGGAAGACAGCAGGTACAACAGCACCCAAATGCTCACGCGTTTGCTCGGGCGAACGCTTCGCAGCCACCTTTAGTACACGAAGCGCTCCACGAGTTACGTCCTTGTTCTTGTGCTGCACGCCCTCCACCAGTACAGGTACCAAAGCGGAGAAATTCTCCACGCGATCCTGCCGCTTTACAACGGTACCAACAGCCTTCAGCGCATTGTTGCGTACAGCGGTTTGCTCGTCCTGCGCCAACAAGATCAGAGCAGCAATCAACTGAGGCGTCACGGCCTCATTCAACAGAGTTGGGTGTTTGTCCAGCACTTGTGCAGTAAACACGGCAGCACTCTGCCGACGCGGCCACGGGAGCTCCTGTAGGTCTTCCGGTGCTACTTCGGCCAGACTGTACGTCAGGAGTTGCTGTTGCGCAGCCTCCAGGTCTCCGCTGCTTGCGGTCGACGCAACACAGGAGGCCAAGCAATTGCTGGCACCATCACGCAGAGAGTCCTCACTAGACTCCAGCATCTCTTCTAGGGCACCCTCCAATGTGCTACGACCAGCTGCAGACATTTTGTCGCCTACGCGCTCGACAACGGAAGCCACAGCCTCCAGATTAGCCTCGCGAACACCGCCAGTTGTGGTGCGCAGTCGCTCCGTAAGCTCAGCAAGCAGAGGCTCTACGCGCGGACTGAATGTAACGAGGAGGCTCAGTGCTGAGGCGCCGCGAGCACGCACATCCACCGCTGTGTCGTTCAGCGCCTTGACGAACGTCGTTTGAAGCTGCGGCAAGAACGGTTTAAGAGCCACGCCGCCCTTCGTCAGGATGATCTCGAGCGTCTGCAAGATAGCTGCCTTCACGTGGCCAGGGAAACGATCTCCTGCGATACGAATGAGTGGGCCAGTCAGCTTGATGAGGTACGGGCGAAGTGCAGGAGAACTGCTCAGTTGTACAAGCTCGCCAAGACCAGCCGCAGCGCTCTGGCGCAGCTCCGGGAGCCATTCATCAGAGCCCACTGGTAGCTCGGTAGGAATGGCTCTAAACCCTTCGGGATGCACAGACCAGGCAGCAAGTACTCCCCGTCGCCAACACCTCCCTTGCGGTGGCGAGCATCGCTCACCATGGAGTTGATCGATTGACGAATAAAGTCCAAGTGCTGCGAGAATTGCTCCGGCTTGGTAGTCACGTTCATACCCTTGAGAGCTCCGGATGCTGCACGCACCACCGAATCCTCGCTGTCGTTCAAATGCAGGACGATCTGCTTGAGGAACAAGGGCGCCTGGTCATCGTACGGCACCGCCGTGTGCGCGCAGAATTCGCCGACCAACTCGAACGCAAGCGCACGATCCGAGGCACTCTCGCTTTCGCAGTACTTGCACAGCTCGATGGCCAGCCAGTGCACACCTGGTGCCTCCACACCGAGCACCACATCGCGTAATGCACTCTTGATCTCTTCAGCCAGCTCCGTCTTACCGTCCGCCAGCAGCTCCTCATACTGCGAAAAGAAAGTAGCAAAAATCCGCTCTACCTGGAAGTGAATGACGGCGCCAGTAGCTTGGGCCACACGAGACACAGCTCGTGCAGCCGATGCCGTCACTGGCGTCACTAGCAGGCGCGGGACCAAGTACGGCAAGACTTCGCGAGACTTGACACGCAAGATTTCCTGGAGTCCAAGAAGCGCAAACTCCTGCTCCTCCGCAGTCGGAGAGGAACGAATGCGCTCGAGAAGGGTAGGAATTGTTTCGTCAATGGCGCGGTACCCAATGCCCTTGTGTAGCACATCAAACGCTTGCGCAGCCGATGCACGCACCTCAGGCAACTCATCGGAAACGCCGTCCAGCACGGCATTTACCAACGTGTCCACATAGTCTTCAAGCTGCTTCTTGGTGCAGCAGTCAATGACTTCTGCGAGACCGACGCAAGCACCTTGTCGGCGACCCGCTGAGAGCGAGGGCGACAAACCAGCGCGTAGAATGGGAACGACTTCGGGGAGTATGTGCTCGCCCAACTTGCGCACAATTTCACCCAGAGTGCGACCAGCCATCGTCTGCTTCTCCATGTTATCTCCCGACAAAGCCGACACGATAGCATTCATGAGAGCCTCCAAAATCTGGCGCAGCGTCTTCGGCGTGTTAGCAACGACACTCTTCCACACCTGCAACGCGCTCTGGCGCACTACAGCCGACGTGTCTGATCGAATCATGTACAGCGATGCCAAAATGGCATTGCGACGCTGCATGCCCAGGAGTTTGATGATAGCACGGTCGCCAGCAGCGCTGCCGGACGACTCGTCGTCATCCTCATTGTCCTCGTTGACAACTGCAACAGCGCGCGTGCCGCTGATACGGTACATGAGGTCGCCCAAAAGCTGGACAGAGCTCTGGCGAATACGCCAGCTATCGTCGAACAAGCCAGCTTCCAGACTCGGAAGCAAGTCGCGTGTGTGGGTAAGTGCGTGTGCATTGACCACGACGTGACCTGAGTGCATGGCAACGTCACGAACCGACTCGGCCTCGTCGCTGAGACCAGCCACGACAATGGGAAGCGCCTCGCGAAGGAACATCGAGAACTGCTTGCCTAGAGCAGGTGGCAAGAAAGCCATAACCCACAAGACGCCTTCCCGCACAGAGTACTTTGGGTGGCGAGCCAGCGGCAAAATATCCTCCCGCATAACGCGCTCAACACGCTCAATACCAAGCGCAACGACCACTTCACAAAGACCTTGAGCAGCACCAGAGCGCTCCACAGGGCCAACCTCGTCGTCCTTCATCGCCTCAAGTAGCCACGTCAGCATGTCCGCAAAGTGGCGCTCGCCAAGACCCTTAACCAGCTTGCCCAGCGCCTTGGCGGCTACCGCACGCACTTCAGGAATCGGATCCATCAGCTGCGTCTTGAGACTAGGTAGTACGGTCTCCATGTAGGGCACCAGGTCCTTGGCATCGTTGATCATAGAGCACATACTGCCCACAATGAGAGCAGCCTTCTTCTTAGCATCTCCAGCGCGGTCCTTCAGACCACGAGTAATGATAGGCATCACAAGGGCCAGCGACGGCGCGTCGATCGAGTGCACAAAGGAAGTGGATTGAAGCTGCTGGAGAGCCTCCGCTGTGTTGCGGTTCGGGTCTTCCAGCGCATCAAGCAGCGCCTTGGAGATAGTCGCGATCTCGGGGTTGCGCACCACGTTACCAATATCACGCAGTGCACTCTTGCCAGCCTCGCGGACCTTCGGGTGTGAGTCAGTCAACGCAGCCATAAGCTTAGGCACAACCTGAGGCAGGCATGAACCAAGCTGTCTCGGGGCACAGTACGCCATGGATCCGAGGATCTGAATTCCAGATTGCTTTGTACGCCACGCGCTTTCTTCGAGTGCCCCAAGAAGCGAAGGAAGCACCAGCTTCACGCCGTGTGCCGACAAGTTTGACATAATGCCTTTAGCCGTGTGGCTGGCAGCGTCACGAACCTGCGGGCTCGCATCAGCTGAACACTTCAGCATAACGGGTAGGATCACAATGATGTATGGCTCAAACAGCAGCCCGAGACGCTGGCTCAAGCACTCGAAGACCATCATAGCACCCTGTCGAGCATTGGCACCGCCCGTTCTCATCGACTCCTCCAGTCGGGGAATGATATTGTGTGTCTTGAGAGCAGAGATACCGAGGCCCTTTACAACAGCAGACACACCATAAGCTGCACCCATGCGCTCACCGAAAGTTTCGCCCTCAGTAACGCGCTTCAGCAGGTCATCCAGGATGCTGGTACTGCGATCTTTGACCGCGCCCATCAACGGCGACAGACATGTTGCAACTGAGCGCTGCACAGACTCGGAAGGAATGCTGAGTGCTTCTAGCAGGAGTCTACAATGGACGAAACCTTCGGATCTGACGGAGCCATGTGCTTTGCAAGCGAGCCCAAGCAGACCACAACACCTTCACGTTGATGGTCGTAAATTGACAGCGCTTGTTTGCTTTGCTCCAGCATCTCTTCTTCCTGAGCAGCCAAGTGAGTTCCAACCTTCGGCTTTTTCCCCGTCGAATTGCTGCTAGACGTAGCAGCAGGGGAGCTGTGGTCTCAAGGAAACGCTCAAACATCTCAAGCAACGGCGTTGTATTCGCACCGCCTCCCAGAGACGCCACCGCTTGAACTCCAGTCTTCCGCATCTGAGCTCGCACCTTCGAGTTCGGGTCGCCGAGACCGTGTTCCATCACAAATGTCAGCAACGTCATCGTGTTTTCACTTGTGAGTGCTTCCGTTCCTGCAACCTCAGCAGCCTTCTCCAAACACAAAGCCACACCCAAACGGGGGCACATGGTATGCACATCCTCATCCAGCTCGGCAGCTTGAGCACCCGGGCGGCGGACAGTGGGGATACCAAACTTGTCTTTCCGTTCTACGGCCTTCGGCTGACTATTCAAGAACTGCGTCTTCAAGTTGTTCAACAAAGGCGTCACAGACTTGGGGAACTGACGCATTCCATCCGCCAGAGTAAGCGACGCGCTCTCGCGGACACTAGCATGTGCGTGGTTCAGCAAAACGAGGAGCGGTCCAGCGAACAGCGCGGTGATCTTGGCACCCGTAGCATCCCACACCTGCTTGGCAAGCGCACGATTGTTTTCATCAGCGTCAAAGCAGCAGCAATAAAGGCGGCTGATAAGCAATGGACTGGGCTTGGCGCTTCGGAACTCTTCGCCACCCTCGTCGTTCTGAACAACACTAAGCAGCGCAGTTAAGCACTCGCTACGAGCGCTTGCTTCCTCCGACAAAAGTCCATCGTCACCCAGAACGGGGCCCACTCAGTAGCAGACAGCGCAGGTCCCATGCAAAGGGATGCCAGTAGTTTGCCGGGAGCCAAGTCGGGGTTGGTAATAGGCAGCGAACCACCCATGGCTTGCTGAGATAACAGCAGCAACGCCAACTGAATCATATCGCGTCGCAGCAGGCGCTGGGCTGCCACATCGCCAACTTCCTCCTCCTCCTCTTCCGGAATCATTCGCGCGTGGACGGCAAAGAGAGGCAGGGTCCAGCGACGCAAGTCCGGTGAGAAACGAAGCAGATCACGTAGCACTGGGAAAAGCAAATGAAGTGTCGGCGGAGGCACCAGGTTGCACGGTGCGTCGGCGTCAAAGTCCGTCTCGCTTTCAAACTGGAACCCAAACACGTACTCCATAACCTCCGCCAACAAACGCAAGAACAGCGACTCCATCTCAACAATGTGAGCAGCCTTGGCCTTGTCGGATGTCAGCTGGTCCAGTTGCAATGCAATACGCAGGGCACTGGCAACGTCTTGGTAATTCGTACGTAGAAGTTCCGGGCAAATAGCTTTCGATAGAGCTAGAAGAGCAGACGATGCTTCTGACGCAAAGAGAGGGCACGTGAAAAGCACGCGGACCGAGCGAAGCAAGTATGGGAGTGCTGGATGAAGTTCATCTGGTCGAGTCACTGCCAGCATGTTGATAGCTTCCAGGACAGCAGACACGACGCGGTGCGTTTCTTTGATTTTCCGACGCACCTGCTGCTGTTGTGTCAATAGCTCCATCTCTTCAGCCGTGTACTCCTTCCTCTGGGCACCTTGTTCAGCTCGCTTCTTACGCTCCAGTTCCTCACGTAATTCCTGCTCCCATTGCTCATCCTCGTTTCCACAACGACCGCCGCGCTTGCTTCGACTGCTGGTTTCTTTGTCCTCTTCTCCCTCTTTCTTCACCTCATACAACTCATCAAACGGAGTACGGCAAATGGCCACATCTTCACTGCTGAGTGCATCAATTCCTTCCTCATCCAGCCGCTTGGCCAGCAAGTCTTCAATCACATCGTGCAGAGCCAGATCTTCACCCTCCCCATTACCAGCGAAGTCAAGCAGGGTAGCAAGCGTCCGCTGCGCTGCCAGTCGTTGCAAGCTGCTGGTAGAATATAGCTTGCCAGTCAGCGTGTTAGCTAACAGCTCAACAACAGACACCTTAACTTCCTCGTGCTCTTCAATAAAGTTGTCCAAGAGGCTAGCGTCGCTAAGTGGTTCGTCCGCTTCACCGTCGTCATTCGCCGTCGCTGCTGCAGTGCTAGGCGTCAGAAATCGCCGGCGCACTGATTGCCACTCGCGGGCAAACGCATCCGCCTTCTTTCCTTCAACCAGGAATGGATGGTGCGCCAGGAACAGCACAAGGGCGAAGACCTGTACCTTCACTTCATTAGCGCTGTTGATGCCAGTGGGAACCAACACGCGAAGTGCATGACGAAGCACTCCGGCGGTTGGAATGGCTACCTCTTCCTCCTCCGCGCTTAGACCTTCCAACTTCTTTTCAAACGCGCGGACAAGACCATTGCAGTGTTCCAACGACGTCAAGTACATGGTCTCGACGGCACTCTCAGCACTTTGACGCACCGTGAGGCTGGATGAGCATAGAAGCTCTACCAATAATGAGTACGCCTCGCCAGCATCAGCTTGTTGCGATGACAATACCCATACCAGAGCGCGAGAAAGCAAGGACAGCGCTGTTACTTCTGGTGACTCGGGGCCTGTGGTTTGCCGCGACGTACTCGCCACGGTGGAGAGGAGAGTCTTTACGCTGTGTCCAACGAAAGACGTCGAGCTTAATAGCAAGTCTGCAACGCCCTCTTGTGCCATTTTGGAGTCCATCGCGCTGTTGGCTGATGCAATGGCTCCTGCTACAGCAACGGCCAGAATGCCGTCCAAGTGCACGACATTCGGCTTCTTATTCGAGTTCTTAATCACCGCAACAACTTCGTCAGCGAATGGGACCGCTGCAACTGCTCTAGTGCTACAGAGCACGGCCACAGCACGAAGATAGCCAGCCACGACAGCCTCGGGCTTGTTCTTGAACGGCGCTTTCATACTGGATAAAGTAGATGCATCTAGCTCATCCGTTTCAGCAAGCACAAGCCACTTGCCAAGAGCTAGCAATCCAAGATATCGGGTCTCTTCGTGAGCTTCCTTTCCCACGGCCTTCAGCAGGGACGCAATTGCAGTCGGCGCGATTTCCTTGGCTTCAGAAGCATCCAGTTGCGCTGTCGTAGCATCAGCTGCGTCTTTTAACACAGCAGAAGTCACCTCACGCTGGTAGAATTGCGCGAGGATGCCGTGCTTTCCGTCCAACAATGCACTCATAGAGGCAACGAACTGCTGCATGTGCTCGCTCTCTCGGAACGAGCATGTCAAGGCTCGACTCAGGGCCACCGCAAGATTTCGCACGTCATCCTTCGGAGCACGCAGCTTGGAAATCAACACTGGCTGGAAGACGTCATTCAAATAACGGCCAAAATCCAGAGGTGCAGCATTTACCAACGCTCCAACAGCTTCCAGCACCGTATCGGGCGCCTTCTTGAGCATCTTGGCCACCGGAGGCAAGATGATCTCCTCGAACTGCTCATAGCTCAGTGTCTTAAAGCGAGCGTCTCCCTTCAGCAGCGGGGCGAAGGTGCGCTTCTTACTCTCAAAGGCCCAGAAGGCGTACTTCTTCCAGAGCGTCTCCTGGGTCTCCTTATCCAGCTTTCTGGAGTTGCTCAATACCAGCCACAGCTGGTAGTGCTGGTCCTCAGGAGCAGCAGAGGTGACGACTTCCACATACTGGTGGAGTAGCTTGTCGCCGTGTTTCTTGAGCATTTTGGCCACCGATCTGGTGGCCTGCTGTCGGATTCGTTGTGGGTCATTCAGAGTGGCTTCCAGTAATCGAGACTGCGCTGTCAGCAGTTCCTTGAGCCACGCAGCACTGTCTGTAGCCATTGCAGCGTCCAGCACGACGTTCGAGAGTCTCAGAGCGATGACTCGAGCAGCTCCGAAGCTAGCCACGAGCGCCGGCGTCTTGACTTGAAGCACTCGAGCGAAGACCTGCGGGAAGTCCGGCAGCTCCACGCAGGCCTCGGCCAGCAGCGCACGCAGATGCGCCTCCGACGACCGGTACTGACAGCGGTAGGCTTCGTTGAGCGTGTAGCCAGCCAGACGTTTGAGAGAGACGTCCCCGCTCTTGGCCTTCTGGATGGTCTCATGTCTGTAGGACTCGATGAAGACGCTGCGCGACGGGTGCAGCACGGCGGCGTCCAGCAGCCCCCGCAGCACGTCCTCGCTCTCGGCCATTTTGGGTTGAGCTTTGGTCGAGGGGAGCCACCAACCATGTCGGATACATAGAGTCTGTGATAAGTTATGTAATTAATGGGTCAATAGGTACTGAATGTTTTGGGGTACTAGTCGATTGCTCTGTGATGGAAAGTGTGAGATAAAAACTGCTGAGGGTGCCAACCGCTTGATCATGGCGGATGACGCCGGCGGCTTCGCAGCCTTCATGGCGACTGTGGGCGGCGACAAGAAGCAGGAGAACCAGGGGAGAAGCCATCGGACGAGTATCACTACGAGGAGCAGCAGGAGAAGGAGGCGATGATGAAGAGCTACCACCATCCGATGAAGAAGTGGTTCCGCCAGAGACCGTTCCTGGAGGCCAAGTACGGCCCGTTCCCTTTGTTTTGGCAGGAGATGAAGACCTGGGAGCCGTATAGAGAAGTGTTGAAGGAATATCTTCAGTTCATGGAGCACGGAGGAGACGACCCGGAGCCGATAGGGAGGAAACCGAAGAAAGAACCAGAAGCTCCCAAGCCAGAGCCACCCACGGCGGATGCAGCCCCCAAGAAGAAACGCAAAAGTCGCTGGGGAGACCCCGTGGAGACCGAAGCAGAAGGAGGCGAGAAACGACGCAAGAAGTCGCGCTGGTCGGCTGCACCTAGCGCATCTTCGACGATGGCCGGGCTGCTCTCGCAGAAGCAGCAGCAGACGGTGGTACTGCGTGCGCAGCTGGATAGCATCAACCAGAAGATCAGGACGGTCGCGATTGACGCCGCACAGATCGAGAAGGACCCGAACAGATCGCCATCTCCCCCGCCGCAGTATGATTCCAATGGAAAGCGTACCAATACCCGTGAAGTGCGTATGAAAGAAGCACTCGAGAAGCGTCGCCGAGAGACGATCGACCAGCTTGTGAAGGTGAACCCGCTGTTCCGCCCGCCGGCAGACTACACTCACCAGCGCCTGAACCGCAAGATTTATATTCCCATTAAGGAGTTCCCGTCGTACAACTTCATTGGCCTGATTATTGGCCCACGCGGTAACACACAGAAGCGCATGGAGCGAGAGACGAACTGCAAAATTGCAATTCGCGGCAAGGGGTCTGTGAAAGAAGGCAGCAAAGGCAAGAAAGCGAATGCCGATGAAAATGATGACCTTCACGTGCTGATCACTGGCGAACGCGAGGACGACCTCGATAGGGCGGCGAAGGAAGTGCAGAGCTTGCTGGTACCTGTGGACGACACGAAAAATGCCCACAAGCAGAAGCAGCTCCGCGAGCTTGCTCTGATCAACGGCACCCTTCGGGATGACGATTATTGCCACATTTGTGGCGAGAAGGGCCATCGTCAATGGGAATGCCCCAACCGAGATGCCCATCGTACGTATCCTGTTGTTTTCAGGCGCAGTTGTATGACGATATTAACGCGTTATTGTTGCTAACTTTGCAGGGACTTTCAAGGCAGCGGTCAAGTGTGAAATTTGTGGTGATTCGAGTCACCCGACTCGTGATTGTACACAAACGAAGAAATCTGCTGCGGAGACCGCCGCTATTGATAAGGAGTACCAATCGTTCATGCAACAACTTGGTGAGGGGCCCGTTATCTCGACAGCAACAACGGACAAACAGCCAGGATCAACGAATGCACAGGGAGCCAACTCTGCGCAGTCAGCTCCGTGGCTGCAACCATCTAAGACGTCGAGTACCGCTTCACAACCCTGGATGTCTGCTGGTGCGCCGGGCACGAATGCAGCCCCAGGGATGCCAGGCGCACAGCCATCTGGAGCTCCTGCGATGGGCGCTACGCCAGCCACCGCGTTTCCGCCTCCAGTTGCTTATGGATACCAAAACCAGGGCCAAGAGTGGGGATCTAGCCAGCAACAAGAGTGGGGTGCGCAGCAAGGTTGGAATGGCTACGAGTCGTACTATGGGCAATGGGATCAAAGTGGTGCTGCTGCTCAAGGTGCTGATTATCAGTCCTACTATGGGCCAGCTTCGACCTCAGCGCCAGGTACCGCTGCCGCGTCCGGTGCACCTGGTGCAAACCAGTACCAATATCCGCCGTACGGTAACCACCCACCTCAATGAACTAACTTCCAAGTGTGTGAAGCAAGGCAGTGAAGAGCAGGTACGCTTCGCAATGGGAGCTGTGGTTTTCCACAGGATAAGCAGCGGCCAAGAGCGCGGAGACACTAACCCGTAGGAATACATTTGGCTCGACTTTTGCATGCTAATCCCGGGTAACGTTTCTTGTGTGTGTGTGATATACTTGTGAGGGGCGCGGGTTTTTCAGCAGATTGGGGGCCTCATCGTTGGATGTGCTGACTTGAGTTGGAAGTGGTGAGTCGGAATGATTAAATAGGTCTCGCCAAACTGGTTTGAGGACTAGGAAGTAGATTGCAGTGGGTGACGCGATTCATATAAAATAAAAGCTTGGCGGCTAGCAATCAATTGTCACTTGAGCACGCCACTTAGACATTTGACTTCGTTAAGAAGCTGTCGTGGCGATTGAGGTGCTTGCACAACTCCTGTTGGAGAAAACGAAATGAACATCAAAGCAGACTATCTCACGTTATGACAGCAAAACAAAACCTGTTGACGCGTAGGATCCGAAGCGAAGTAGCCTTCAAGGCGTTTTCGTAGAGCAGGCAACGACGGTTGATCCGAGCAGCTTTTCACGTTCAACAACGCGTGGAAAATGTCTTTCCACATGTCAACCTGCCAGTACCTCTTGAATGGCTTCGTGATACGCCATTGTGTCGTCCCTTCCGGATCACGGTAGTGTTTGACTTGCATGTATTCTCCGAACAGCATGCAGTGGAGCGTTCCGCAAAATGCAAACGTATCGATTTGCTTCGTCCATGGTCTCTTGGTCAGCATTTCAACGCATTGGAAGCCTTGAGCATGGCAATTGCCGTTGAAAACAGTTCCTGGCGGATAGAAAGTGAGATCGATTGATCTTCCGTAGTCGGTCAGGTGGAGGTCGCCAGAATTGAAACTTCGAGGTTTGTGTGGGCCTTGACGAGCCATCTTTAGTAACGACTCGGGATTCCCGGACGTCATGAGCCAGTTATCTGGCTTAATATCACCGTGAAGGACTTGTGCGTCGTGAAGCAATTCGATGCAATGTAACATCTTGATCCCGTAGTAGACAGCCAACACTTCAGGAAAGGTTACCGCAGCCTAGACGAAAGAACAGGGGTAATATTGGTGAAGTCGACGTCACAGTACAAAGAAAACGAGGGAAGGAACTGTACCTGCTTGTAGCGATTCAGAACGTCGTGCAACGTGCCAATCTGACTTTGTTCATGATCAACATCGCTCCATTCTACCCAGGTATTTCCGTGGCAATGTCAAGTAGTCTTCGGCGTTGTTGATGAAGGAACATTTCGTACCGGGAACAAGTGGAGCCCACTGTAAATTGGTACTGGAATTTTTCATCTGGAAGATGGTTCTCCATCCTCAGCTTCTTCCTGATCTTGTTGGTGATGTAGAATTCCCATGCCAAGTTCTGACGCTCCCTTTCATACTGGAAATCATGACGGTGTTACTCATCCCGTTTGGAGTGGTAACCCCAGTGCGATTTACCTTGATGGCGTTCCTCGAGATTGCCTTCCTGGTTGTGTCGATAATGTTGGCGGAGTAGACATACGCAAAAGAACCTGCACCCAACACGCCGACCAGACGAAACGAAAGCGTATTGCTGGCTTTGATAGCGATCGGCTTTCTCAACTTCCGCTTGATCGGGTTGTTGCATGGAACCTGAGGCAGTTTTTGCGAATGAAGAACTACAGCATCGGGTCTTGAACAAAGGTACCAGTCGACTCGTCGATCCAGGATCAATGCTTGGCGATTTTCGTAAGTGTACGGGTTTAGCGGTTCAGCAGATATCGGCGAAGTTGTGCTGTGATTCCTCGAATCTCCGCGCCGAAGCGCATTGCTAACGCCAGGAAGTTAGATGGATTGTAATACATGGTAGTATTTTCTCATCGAGCAAGCACGCGAGTAAATTAGTTGTCAGAATGCAGATAGGACACAATACCTGGGAAGCACCTCATCCACTAAAGCTTCGATGGCACCTCGAGCCCAGCGACTACGACATACGCTGGTCGTTGAGCAAAGTAGAACCAAACAAGTTCCAGGAGAGTGGAAAGACTCCTCTCTACCTTCCAGACGAATCCTTTGCGATGGCATCTTTTTCAGCTTGCAGAAGAGCTTCTCTGTTCGTCATACGTCCACTGCGCACCAAATCGTCACGAGCACCGAGAGGTTTTCTCTGACTCCACGTCTTTTTCCTGTCCGTGGTGGCTCGGTGGCGTCGTCAGTAAAAACCTGGAATGTTTGCTTCGGGATCGATTCGTTCGGGTCTTGCCGCAGCGAGTGATCTTGTGCGTTCACTGCGACGCTGTCGACCGAGTCATCAAATACGCTGAAATGCAATTTTCGCTCGACTGGGTCCTCCTCCTTCGGCTCAACGGGAGCTGGATTGGTTTGTCGAGGCGGGCTGCAAAACATGTTGTTGATGTCTTCCAGAGCGACACGAGTGTTAATTGTCATGTCCTCTTGCTCGTTGTTTTGCGGTACTGCCGTCTTGGTTGACGAAAGAAGTCTGGGTGCGGAAGCAGGAGCTGCCGTTTTTGAGCCCGCAACCTTAATTCCACGAAATACCTCAGCGACCGATTCTGAGGGTATTGTATCTCCAGACGCCATCGGAGCAACAGCACTGTTGGCTATGAACGAATTTTGTATAATTCGACTGAGCTTGCGGCGTCTGGCGAGTTTCTGATTGTAAGCTCGAGCTCGGACTTCTTCAAAGGAAAACGCCTCGCCTGACTCGGATGTGAGCTGTTTAACATTGTAGCAGGCCTTTTCCGCCTTAGCATCCGCCCTCTTCTGTCTCTTTGCGTTATCGCGGGCTTTCTTGTCACTCGCCGTGAAGTTCTTCAATGGTTCCTGCGCAAGCATTTCCTCCTCGGTCGACACACCCTCCACTCGCTGCCGAAGCGTCAGAGAACGATGTGTTAGAGGTGTACGGCGCTTTGTTTCTTGGTCAGTCAAAGAAAACTCATCGTCCACGAAAACCTGTAAGGGGCTGGACTCTGGGCGTCCACTTGCTCCAGGCCGCGGTCGCTGGTCGGACAGTCGTCCAGCCCCAGCTGCTTCGCGAGGAGCAAGAGCGTTCCACGTCGTCGGTGCCAACTCGTTTTCCTTGTTCTGCTGTTGCACAGTGTCGAGCTTTTTCCAACCACCGTTACCACCAAAAGGATCGACAGCATGCCCCACAGGATCCTCATAAATACTAAATACCGGCTTGTGCGCATTCGCACGCTGGACGCGCTCCGCGCGCATCGATGCCTGTCGCTGCTGGAGCTGTTGTCGCTGAGCGTCACTAAGATCCAAAGTGCCATGCGTCGACAAGTTCTCAAGTGCACGACGGTGATTTACCTCGTCCCCAGGGTTGGACGACTCTGCCGTCATCTTGAGCCACTGGCGACTCATACGACGTTGGAACTCCTTGTACTTTCTCTCCAGGAGGTCTTGTGGTTCTGCGTGTCTGCATCAACTCGGTTAAGTCATGGTCGTCCCCTTTAACCAAAGGCAAGCACGTACTTCTGACTGGCTTTTAAGTAAATCTTGTGCGCCTGCGGGTAGTTGGCCATGGTCTCCAGCACATAGGCCCACCCGATGTAGAACAAGGACACTTGCTCGCCGATCTTGTTCTGGTACAGATACTTGAAAATGTCCTTGGGGTTGGACACCAAGTCCGCCTGGAAAGAGCAGCGAGGCGTCAGTCTCCCCTCCGATTAAGAGAATTTCAAATAGACCACGTACGTATTGGATCCAGAGCCGGATGTAGCGCATATCGTTGCGGTAGCACGCCTGGTCCTTGAGCGCTCGTGTGCACTGCTCCAGCACGGCGAACTTCTTGCGCGTGTCCTCGGGCATCTTGACCTCCAGCCAGCGCACGTAGTCCACCCAGAGCGCCAGCGGGTCGTTCCCGTCGTCGCTCTTGATGGCCTCCTCCCGCGCTCTGACCTCGCCCTCCAGCCGCAGCTTGGTCTGGAACGACTCGTGCGCACGCAGCGCCTTGTTCAGGTCCTCCACGTTGCGGCCGCGCTTGAGCGGCATCACGTTCTCCTTGGATGTCTCCCACTCGAAGGCGTCCGGCTTGCGCTTGCGGCTGTCGGCGGCGTCGCCGAGCTCCTGCAGCCCTCGCATCGTCGGCCTGTCGCGCGTCGAGCGTTAAACTTGGGGTTTGTATGCTGCAAGCGCGCCAAAGACCATCACTCTGTTCAAAATTTGAAATCCCCTGCAAAACCGATCCCTCTTGAAAGTGACATCTGGAACATTGACCACCTCGTAAAAGTGTCATTTGACAAATTCAACTCCGTAAACACGCTGTTTAGCGCTCGAATAACAGCGCAAGGCTCGAGCCGTCGAGCTCGACGGCGTTTCCGCGCGAAGCCAGCTTCCAAGCCCACGGCACTATCGATTGTCCGCGAGTCTGGTCGGAGTCTCAACATGACTGTCTGATGGCAATCAAATCTCGCGTTAAATACTGCAGGCGTGTTGAGCTTTTCATGACCATATCTGGTTCATATGCTTTACAGATCTCGCCCGACGATCGCGGCTCTTGTCAGCCATCGACGTGGCCTCACAACCCAATAGACAGTCAACGGCTCAAGTCAAGTTCCGACCATGTCGCTCAAGCTGCAGGGAGCCTTCACGGCGCTCGTGACGCCGTTCACGCAGGACGGCAGCGCCGTCGACTACGCCAAGCTGCGTGAGCTGGTGGAGTGGCAGATCCAGGAGGGCATCAACGGCCTGGTGCCCATGGGCACGACGGGCGAGTGCCCCACCGTCTCCCACGAGGAGCACGACCGCGTGATCAAGGAGGTCGTGGCCACCGTCAACGGCCGCGTGCCGGTCATCGCCGGCACGGGCTCCAACAGCACGGCCGAGGCGCTGCGTCTGACGCGCGCCGCCAAGGATCGGGCGCCGACGCCTGCCTCGTGGTCTGCCCGTACTACAACAAGCCCACGCAGAAGGGTCTGTACGCGCACTTCAAGGCCGTGGCCGAGGTGGGCCTGCCCGTCGTGGTGTACAACATCCCCGGCCGCACCAACGTCAACCTGACGCCGCAGACCATCGCCGAGCTCAACAAGCTGCCCAACATCGTCGCCATCAAGGAGTCCACGGGCTCGCTGGACCAGGCGATGGAGATCGCCGCCCTGTGCGACATCACCATCCTGTCGGGCGACGACAACTTGACGCTGCCGCTCATGGCCATGGGCGCCACGGGTGTCATCAGCGTGCTCTCCAACGCCTGTACGTAGATGAAGGTGATTGTTGTCTTTGTTATTTGGATACTTATTCTGCTGCTGTTGTGTGTATTGAATAGCCCCCAAGAAGGTGCTGGCCATCACGGAGCCGATGCTCAAGGGCGACTACGCCGCGGCTCGCAAGGCTGCTCTGGAGAACGTACGTTGAAGCTGCCGTGGTATGAGTCTTGTGCTTTGTTGCTGACGGTTGATTTTCGTTTTTGATCGAGCAGATCTTCCTGGTCAAGTCGCTGTTCAGCGAGGCCAACCCGCAGCCCATCAAGAAGGTGCTGGAGCTCATGGGCAAGTGCACGTCCACCGTGCGAGCGCCGCTTGTGCAGTGCGAGCCTTCGACCATCGAGAATGTCACTCGCCTCGCCAAGGAGCACAACCTGGTGTAAGCTGCGGACGCTTTCGCAACGAGTAATGCAACGTTTGTTATTCAGTGAACCGGAAGGTTCTGTTGCGTGCGATATGTTGTTTTTTGTTGCAGTTTGCTGAGCAGCGTTGAAAGGCGATGGCGAGCTGTCAAGGAAAGCACAAAATACATTATTACCAGTGGAGAATGGGGACCAAAACTTGCTCACTCGTTGACATCTCAGTACACCCTCCACGAACTAAGCACCGACAAGTCAAAACGCCAACTACAGCACATTTCCTCCGTGTCTAGTAACGGGAGCCACGTGAACTGTCGAAGTTCGACGAACCCTGTGAGCTATCGAGATCGACACTCAGTCCACTGATGCGAGAGCCTTCGCGGCTGTACGGGGACATGCCGGAGCTGTACGAGTCGTTGCTCTCGCGGGATGGTCGGAACGAGTACGAGTCCACCGACACCTCGCTCTGCAGGCGCGAGTTTCTCATAGCCTCGGAAAAGCCGGTGGCTCGAGAGTCTTCCGTCACGTGCGAATCCTCGGTGGGGCGAGAGTCTTCTGTGAAACGGTAGTCCGACGCGTAGCGAGACTCCTGGGTAAAGCGGGGCTCCTCCTCCGTGTAGCGGTTGTCTTGGGATTCTTCAGTTGCACGAGATGACATGGAGAAGCCCATGTCGCCACGGCTGCCGGACGACGGCACGCTGCTCAGACCCGTGATGCGGGTGTTGTCTTCCGAGTACCCTCCCTCCGAGAACCCACTGACTGTGCTGAAGCCGCCGATGCTGCCGAAACCGCGGGCCTTGAGCTCTGCCTGCTCCATCGAGTCAAGACGAGAGTCAAGACGGGACGACTCCGAGTCCTGCCATTCACCGGACTGGATGTACTTGTTCTGACGTGCCGACACAACCGAGTCGCCGAAGTTCGACATGGACGCCTCGCTTTGACCGTGGACAGAAGACATGTCACTAGCGCGGTAGTCCTCGGTGTGAGTCTCGCTGTGGACCGCGGCGCCTGAAACACCGTAGCTCACCTTCTCGGCGTATGCTTCGGGGTGTGAGTGCAGGGAGCTGCCATTGCTCGAGTTAAGCTCCGATCCGCGCTCGACTGAGGCCATAATGGCCATCGAAGACTCGTCGCTCATGTCCGGAGTCATGTCCTTGTCGTTGTTGCGGGCCGAGATGTTGGCCACGTACGTCAAATCAATCTTGTTTTTGTTTCCTCCAGTGCCGTTGAGCGCACTATCGTCGTCGCTGGCCATCGAGGGCGAGTTCAGGTCGAAGCCCTTGTTGGCATTCATACGTCGCTCCTTGCGGCGACGCATCACGAAGGCAAAGCCCACTACACCAACGATAACGCAGCCCACCAGCACAGCGATCAGAATAACGCCGGTCGAAGCGAACCCGCCATTTTCTGAAGACGTCGAAGTTGTGGTAGCACCCGCCGAGCTGTCGGTGGTCTTCTTTCCATTCGACGTCGTCGGGCCGTCGTAGTGTCCGAGTTTTCCACAACAGTTGATTGGTCTTTGCCGCTGTTGTTGTTATCCTTCGAACTGCTGGTCGAGTTGCTGGTCGAGTTGCCGTGCAGTGATGTTGACTCCTTCGCCTCTCCCCCCGTCGATTTACTTGAAGCTGATCCGTGTGTGGATGGGGTCGAAGTAGGCGGCGCCGTCGTCGAGGTCCCCTCGTGCGAACTTACATTCGTCGACCCAGACGTGGACGAGAGCGGGGTGCCGGCCGCTACGACCTTGATTTTCTTGAATACGACGTACTCCTCCGCTGTAATGAAAAGAGACGCGTCGCCTGGCAGGGCCACAATGCCCACAACGATGTAGTCGCCTTCGGCACTGAGTGTGAATTTGTTGGTTTCCAGTGGCTTGGTGCCGTCTGCAGCGAACGACCCGCTGCTGGTTCCGTCGGCTCCTGTGGGCGAGCCAGCCACGTTGGTGGCGCAGTTGGTTCCTGAAGTGCAGGCCCAGAGGTTCGACACCGAGACGGCTCCAGGCAGTCCGGACGCGTCGATGGCGTTGGGAAAATGGAGCTGCTGACGCCCTTGTTAACTGTGGCCGCCCACTTGACCGTGATGGCGTCGTTGACATGAAATTCGCTGGCCGTGAGCGTGAGCGTCAAGCCCACGGGACAGCGTCCGACGTTGCTGGCCTGCAGCGTGTCGAAGTCGAGCGTGGCCGTGGTGTTGGAGCCCATGCAGTAGGTGGTGGCCCCGTCGTCGGTGAAGCCCGAGTCGATGTCGGTGGCGACGACAGCTCCGACCATCGCGGCGGCGGCCCACAACGCAGTTGCGAGCTTCATCCTGTTGCTGCTGCGCAGTGCGAGGGGTAAGTTTCTCTGCGGAAAAGTAGCTGGGACGTGTCCTGAGAGCTCTGTTAAATGGCTTCGCTACCAGAGACCGCCGCTCCCGAGTCGCTGCGTCCTTCGATCGGATCAAAACGCACTCGAGCGCAAACGGCCGCGTCGGATAATGACCAGACTGCGGCAGGAGAGGCGAGGAAAGACGGCGCACAGCTCTGGCTCGGGCCGCCGCCGAGCCACATTGAGCTGGCCTCTACGGCCAGACGAATGCCGTGGCCAGCTGGTTCTGCCGCATCCCGACCATATTTGGCCCTGAGGGCGATAGAGGGCGTGGGTGGAACAAATTGGCAGGATCGAGAGCTGTGCTGGGGACGATCGGCCAAAAGTTTCCTTGTCTTTGGTGGTGCCTTGAGACGACCATGACAAAGTTTGAATGAACACGATGAGCTCTGCTAGTATCTAGATGGCAGGACACCGCTTCTCCGGTGGGTGCAACAGGCGGCGTCAGCAAGCTCCGGCGTCCTCGAAGCGAGCTTTGCTCCGCGAACTCCTTTACAAGTAGGCGATCCAAGTCCGCGAAGCTGGTTTGTTTCGGGCCGTCCACTATAGAGTGCTCGGAAGGCGAACAGCTCGAGCTGGGCAAGTTGCAGTCAGTGCCAAGGGTATCAAGAAGCCGCGCAGAGGCCGGCGTCTCTGAGTCATTTTCATGGCCAACGTGTCGATCAACAACAGCGCACACATTGCACAGCTTATCATCATCACCTAGCGAAAAAGCTTTTAGCTTGCACACAAAGAGCTTAGGCATTTGACGCCATGCGATGTCGGCAATCGCGTGGCGAGCCAAAAGTCTCCGACCATTATCTTGCCATCTCTCCCTTTCCGAGCCATCCGACGTCCTAATCCTGCCCGTCGCGTTTTCAATCGGTAGCGCGCTTGTGCATGTGCCGCATTACTCATACCGAGCGCGTTGCGGCCAGAATGCACGACAGCGCTACGCAGCGAGGCTTCTCTGGTCCATCCTGAACGCAGGAACCTTCACTTTTGGCATTTGGACGGGATTGCCGTCTTTCGCCACTCAGCCACCACGCTCGACCAGCAGCACTTGACAACCGGCTCTCGACCACAAGATCGGAGACCATGGTCCGAGCGAGCTACACGGGGGCGAGCGTGTCTCCGTGCTGGTCATCAATTGCAATGGTGTAGTCGTCCGCAGCCGCCACATTGGACTCGCCCGACGCCACGCGCGACGCGATCTCGTCGGGCAACTCCCAAGTCGTGGCCAGCGTCTCCACGTTCACGTAGTACGGCGCCTGGCTCGCCGGGTCGATGTACATGATCCACGAGCTGTTGGGCGTGCTTGCCGCCGCCGCGGAGCTTGCAGCTGTTGCAGCGCGCGGCGACGACGCCACGACTTCTTTCGGCAGCGTCCACGAGCTCTCGCCAGTCTTGGTGTTGTAGTAGAACATCTGCCCGCTGGCCTCATCCAAAACTCTCGCCATGTGCCAAGTGGCTCCTCTCGTGTGGGCTCGGGCTGCTCGCTCGGCGGCACGAATGCAGCAACGTCTGTTGCCGCCGCCGCCGCTTGTGGTGGCGTTGTGGAGGCAGCGTGTGGACCGGAAGCTGCGCCTTGTCCACGATCAGTCCTCCTTCTGGGGTCGTCGTCTGAGACTCGATGGTGCTCTTGTCGAGATACCGAGGCTTGCTAGTCGAGCTGGCGGCATATCGCGGCTCGGCCACAGCTGCCGCAGCCGTGACTATTTTGCTAGCCTGGGGCATCTCGTCCTCCACATCGTCGGCGAACGCTAGCTCCAGGAGCTTCGCCATCGATAGATCTGCAATCACCGTTGGGGTCGATGGCCGTACGTCGGGATCCAACGCCACGGTCACTTCAACCGTACGCTGCTCGAAAGAAATCGCCGTGTCCTTTTGGCATTTCCTTGTATCGCCGACGCCATGGCCATCCACTTCGGTAGCTTGTGGTTCGGCAGCTTTCTCGCCATGAGCTGGTGGATCGGCGACTGAGCCAACATCGTGTTCGTCCGGAGACGCTTCCTCTACGGTCACATCATCCGCCACATTCGGATCGCCCCTCGCTTGCTTCCCGTGGGCCGCCGAAAAGATCGAAATCGTATTCGCACGAGCCCTTCCTGGAGATTGTTGGCTCGCCGTCTTCCCACACCTCAGCCACAGAGCTCGTAGAGGGGTCAACGTTATCACCAACTGCCAAGCCTACACAACTCAGCTTGGCTTCTGCCGAGTCACCATCCTTTTCGCTCGTAGACAGCTCCACAGGTGCGACCGAACTCTCGTCTCTTGTTACTGCCATGTCAGAAACATCCTTCATCTTGTTGGACCTTTGTCGTGTCTTCTTTCGTGTCTTTCGGCGATGCTTCGCCACCAGAAAATGGAGTTGATCGAGGATATTGCGCCGACGAACAAATCGCCGATACTGGACTTGAATTTTACGAGCAGCATCGTGCAGCACGTCCACATGCTCTTGGGCAACATCTCGCTCCGTTCCATCCTGTACCGGTCCTTTGTCGAGGTCGATGTCGAGGCCGGTGACGTGAAACGATGGATGCTTTGGTTCCTGCGGCGGGGCTCCATGGCTGGTTCAGCTGCCGCAGTTGCGAGATGGTTGACATCAGCTTGCTCTGTCACCGCTTCTAGTTTGCCGTTTGCCTCCGTAATAGACGCCACTGTATCAATCCCAACCACACTCGGTAGAGGTTTAACTTCCTCCTCGGTAGGTAAGGGTCCCCGCAGTCTCTTGTGCTTCTGCTGCCGTGTTGCTCGCGTTCCATGACCGACACAACAGTGCTGGTTCCGAGGCCAAGTCAATGCTGTCACCCTTCTCGGCTTTTACGTTAGTGGCGTCGCGTACTCCGTCAATATCCTGTCGTAAAGACAGTATTTGAGTGCTTTCCGCAGTCTCTACTAGCAGCGTACAGGCAGCTCCTTGGTCGCCACCATTTGTCACAGGTGCGTCGAAAGTATCGGTTGCTTTTACAGCATTGTCAACCTCCAAGCCTTTACCTTTCTCGTCTACGGCATCAGCTGAAGCTGTCGATTCAGTTGTCACTAAGTCCACAGACAGCGGTAGCGAGGTAATGTCTTCGCCGACCGATTGAACCTCCTCGCGTTCGCTTGAGAAGGCCTTATCTTGACCACGAGAGTTATTGCTAGCCAAAGCCGTGGCTGTTACCGCATTCGATCCACCAACACGAAGCATGTCAAAGCCTTCCACGTTTTCGTGATTGTCAATACACGTTGTTGATCCTGGTCGATGTTGGATATCCTTCACGTGAACTTTGTCACCATCGCTATCAGTTTTGTTCGTCGCACATGGACTGTCGACGCCAACCTCAGCAGGATGGCTGATGAGATCGGAAAGCATGTCAATTGGTCGAGCTTGAGAGACCGCTACTTCTTCGTCAGATGAAAACTCTGGTGCAGAGCAATTCTCGACAGGAGTAGTGACCTCCACGTTGCCAGTAGACCCAAGCATTGGAATACTTGGGTCCAGCCATCGATTACTAGGCTTCAAGTCGTTATGAAGCAAAATGCTGTCGCCACCACGGTCTTTCGAAGTGTCGACTGTTGATTCCGAGGAGGCTGGTTGTGTTTCACCGCTATCATTCACTTCGACTGGTGCAGTCGGTAGAGAAATCGATATTGCTGAGTACGCTTCTCCCGTCTGGAGTATCGTCAGTGTGCTGTTCACAGCACTACCTTCATCGACCTCTGGTTCACTCGTCGGTGGTGCATCGCGCTCTTCAACATTTGTAGGCGCAACAATCGCTGCAGCCTCAGTGGCACCCTCTACTTCTTTCTCGGCATACAACGGGGCGTTTACTGGTAAGGTTTCGTCTTGATCATCTTGCTGGGCAGCGACCTCGTTGTGATGGCCTACACCGCAACTTGTCACCGAAGGCTTCTCTTTTGCCGTCTTCTGAAATTCTGATAAAACCACTGGTATGCCTCCTTCTCCATGAGCAATCGGACTGTTGTGCGTCGATGACAGCGAGGTGAATTTGTCATCGCCCGCTGTATGGATACTAGCCGCTTCATCATCGACAGCATTTATCCCGACATCCGTCACATCCAGTTCTTCCTGCAACTCAATTGGTGAAGGATCCATCGGCGGGGTGGTTGTTCCAAGCTCAATGAAGCTGTCGACAGAGTATAACTCTTCAATGGCCCCACATGATTGCTGGCGGTCTTCAGAACTCTTTTCCCTTTTGTGTTGTTGAGTACAGGACTCATTCAAAGTGACGCTTTCTTGCTGGACTAATTGCCCATTTGGAGTTGTCTCCACGTGGCTCGTTTCTCCAGCCACTGGATTCAGGAGAATAATGTTATCTGAAGCACTGCTCAGTGTTCTTGGCATATCCTGGTATGTTTGCTTGCCATCTAGGATTGAATCCCCAGCTCTCGATCACTGACAGCACCGGGCTGCGACTCGCTGAAGCTGTCAATGGGGAGTAGGAGTGGCGTTACGGGCATCAGACTCGGCGATAGCTCGTTTCCACACGTTATCGTGTCAGAGATAGCAAGCTGCGGCGATGGCTTTGCGTCAACCATGACCAAACTATCGCCCTTGCTGTCTTTGCCAAGGGTCTGGTGGGATTTTGATTTTGAAACACCAAACGCTCCCAAATCTGCCCTGGTCGTGATTCCGATCCGGGCTGACTTCGGGCTGTCATGTTGATTGCGTCTGGCAGATGATATTGAGTCTGCTTTTAGCAGGTTTGCGCTTGCTGGTCTGGACTGCAAGGGTGACGACTTGTTCATCGCCTTGCGAACCTGCTTCATGTGTGCGTCTGCATCGCTGCGAAAAGCTTCCGAAACTCGTGCGAATCGTTTGTCTTGGGCAGCCTGGGGCTCATTGACTTCTGGCGTGATGCCTCGTATTTCAAGTGACTTGGATGATCCTGATGGTATCCAGGGCGCTCTGACAGGACGATGCCCTCTTGAATACACCTGATAGTGTTGGCGTTGCTGTTCCTTATCTTGCCTTGTGTCATGATTAGTTTCTTGGTTGTATACTTCCGTCCGAGGCTTCTTTTTCATAAGCTTGTTGCGCTTGCGAGTCCTCTCCTGAATAACTCTCTTGTCATCATTATATCTGTAAGCGTCTTGGTTGGGATTATCGCTTGGACACGGAGATCTTTGACCTTTGCCCTGCATCATTCGTCTGTCGTGTTCCTGTTGGCGTTTCTTGCGACTCCGAGCAAGGCGAATTCCACTACCACAGGCCACATCTGGATTGTCCCTGGAGTTGGTCTGACTTGTGCTTCCATTTCCGCGTTGCCGCCTTCTTCGTCGCGAAGTTTTCGAACTAAGTTCTGGACGCGTTTGCTGCAGTGTTTTGTACAAAAGCTCATAGGTTTCTATCTCCAGTTTCCGTAGCGTAAGCTGCTTGAACTCCGGCCCACGAGCAAGCATTTCTCTCCATTTGGTAACCTTCTCTTCAGGTAAAAATTTCCAGGCCACGTTGCCCTTTGTTTCCACTGCAGGATTTTCTATAGGCGCACCTGATCTGGTTTTGGCAGATTGAGGTCGTGGCTGGGTGGGAGTACCATGCTTCGAACCGGTCAAGGCATCGCTGCGATGTGCAAGTGACGCTGATTGCGGCCGAAACCTTGTTGCATTTCGAGTTTCGTTCGACGTCTTGCTGTCGTGGTTATTGTTTCTGCGAGCTGGAAAATACTGGGTCTCGAGAGATGCAACGCGCGCTTCAAAGTCAATGGCGCCACGTTCAAACTCCAAGTGGCGTTGACGCATCAGCTCAGCTATTCGTTCCACACCAAGCCACTGTATGGTCGGATCGTGTTGCAGATCATCGCGATCCTGGCTGTGATCATACGTCCACTGTGAAATGCACTCGCGTGGTGACAGATCAGCCATTGGGGCGAAGGGAATGGCAGGGAGGGCCCTGCTTGCGACCTGTAGCAGGGCCCCATTCTCCGCTTTACCAGGAATAAACTCCGCCTTTTGCGCCGAAACTGTTGAACAATTTATAAAGCTGCAGTACTCACCGACCGGCAGATTCTGTGTTGTTCCTGGCAGAGCATGAACACAACAAAACAATTAAAAACACGCCGGCGAAGATCGCCGCTTTGTCAGGTTCAGTTGTGGCCTTCTTCATCTCCTTACATGTTCAACTTGCACTTCCTCTCTGCAATTTGCCTCGTTGGCGTCGCGTTGGTGTGATTTCTGCTGTCGATGAACTTCAGACCTACTTCCGTTTCTTCTCCGCCCACTTGTCCGATCCGTAGCATGCCAGAGCGCCAGCACCCACGACCACCACCGAGTTCCGCACCGCCGACCACTTGCCACCTGCATCATCATCAAAATCAACACCATTTAGTCTCACTCTTCTCTTCATCACTTCTCTTGTTTCCCACTCACGAATCAGCAAAGACGGCACGCCCACAATCACCGCCAGTCCAGCAGCAGCCACCTCCGGGTGCTCACGTCGGAACTCGTTGGCCTTGAGCATCTCTGCAACATATCATCACCAAATGAATTATAATAAACGTTTAAACTCCTTTCTGCTCAATCAACTTCAACGTACGATGCTGCGCCAGGGCCAACGCGCCCTTGACAGGCACCATCTGGCCGTCCGCGAGCTTCTTGGCGTCGTCCAGCTGCTGCTGCGCCGCATAGAGCAGGTGGTTCACCTGCTCCCGAGCCACACCAAAGTGTTTGCGCAGCGCCGTGCCCTCGTCTCCATCCGCCTGCTTGAACACGTCCACCACCGGCCCCACAAACGTCTTGGTGGCCTCCCAGGCCTGCGTCGCCGACTCGTTGATGGCGTGGCGAGCCGAGCTCGTGAGCTCCTTGGCGTGGTCCACCTCGCCGCGCACAGCATGGCGCGCCTGGTTCACCGGTCCGGCGGCCGCGTCGCGCACACTCTTGGAGGCCTCGTCCAGCTGCTTGGAGACGGCATCGAGTGCGCCATCCCACGGCTTGCCTTTGTCCGAGCTCATTGTACGGCGGTTGCAAGACTGGCCGCACGTTGGCGATCTTTTACTTGGATAAATAAAAGATGGGGAATGATCGCAGCAGATTGAAGTGCGCTTTGTGTAGAGATTGCACTGTTGCTATGAGCGAGGCGGAGCGGCAGATGGCGAGCGTTCTGGATGAGCTGGTGACGCGCCAGTTCCCTCTCGCGAGGCAAAGAGCACCGACTGGACGTGTATCTAGCACTGGATGAGCTACTGCGACTGGAGGACAGCGAGGCGTCTGTGCGGCACCTGCAGGGCCTGGTCCCTTCGTTGCTGAGTGAGCTGCGGCATGATCTGCAGCGCTGCACGACCACCGACGTACTGGACGCCGCTCTAAGGGCTCTGTCGTACCTGATGCACCACCGCAGTTTGGCTGCGGCCTTCTCGGACGAGCAGGTCTCGTCGTGTCTCGGGGAGCTGGTGCGGCTGCTGTTCTCCACGACTCAGCAGAGCACGTACAAGCTGTGTCTCTGGTGTCTGGCCATGCAGAACTTTGAAGCGGAGAGACAGCAATTTCTGTCTAGAACCGTAGAGGGACTGGTCCAGGCCGTGGTAAACCCTTTCAAATCCAGGTCGATTGAAGTGCAGGCGCTGAAAGGGCTGCATTTGCTATTGATTAAATACCCGCAGCAGTTGGCATGGAATGGAAAGGTGCTGGGGATTTGGCTGAGGCCGATTGCTAGTAGATTGGCAAGTAGCGAAGCATCCACCCGCACACAAGCACGACTGGTGATGCAAGAGATGAGTCAGCATGTGGCGGAATGGTCCGATGAGTCACTAAAGACGGTGCAGGAGTGTATTGTGGAGTATGTTTTGCCGGTGATGAAGACACATAATGATAAAGAGAGACAAAAAGATGCGCTGCACTTATGGCAGTTGACACTGGTGCTGTTGAAGACAAAACTGTCGGCTGATCTGGGCTTGCTGAATCAAACACTGTACGTACCGGAAAGCTGTATGCGCCATGACGACGCTTCAGTTCGGCTGATGAGTATGCAGGCATGGGCAGGGCTTGTAGGTGTGTTTCATCACAGCGAAGATTGGATTTTTAAGAAGTCCATGGTGCATATGCTGGTGTGGCCTATCTTGGTTTGTTTGGAAGAAGAATTGCTGCTGAATGTTGTGGAGGCAGCGTTTATAACCTGGCGAAAAATCGTGACCGTGGCTGTGCGGGACTTTAGCACGTTCTCCAGGTTACAGGGCAAGTCCAATGTAGTTGCACAGGAAAGCAAAGAAAAGTGGAAGCGGTGGTTTCATGAAATCGTTAGCTCTACCGTTCTCACGCTAATTCGTGTTCGATTAGGCAAAAGTGGGGATGATAGTGCTGACGACGCTACCGTTTTTGAAGTTGACCAGTTTTTCGAGTTTGCGAAACGTCTGTGGGATACCGATAGCTCCGTGGCCGAAAACAATGCGAGAACTACAAGTAGTGATGAGCAGATTCGGAGTGAGAGTAGTAGCGTCACCACGTTTGGTGGCTCCTCTGGGGATGGAGGCAACGGTAAGGAATCGAGTATCACCATTCCTGCTGAAAATGATGATAAATCCCAAGAATTAACCCCTCAGGATGAAGAAAGCTACACTCACGTCCACATCGGTTCTAGCTTGATTGGTATTGCTTTTCTGCTACCAGATGTGCTCGCTGGTGTCCAGAGCTTGATTGGTGCTTCCAATCACATTCCTGGAGAGCGCAACAAACATCGTATTGAAGAATTGACTATGAAAATATGGATTGGAGTTTGTGAACGCATTCACAGTAGTGCTTGCGAGCCACAAGGCTTGCCCAAATTGGGGCTTCGTCTGTTGCGAATGTCTATTGATTTTTCTTTCGGGGTATTGACGACTCCGGTATCAGCAGATGTGGGAAACACTGAGCCGAAGCAGCAGAAGTCTAGACTCAGCTTGGTGTTGCAATTGAAATTGCTTGCGCCACTTTTATCTGGTAGTACGGTTGCAGGTGACGTACAGCAAGTGTTGTTACATCCAAAAGCAAAGTATCTGATTGCGTTAACAGAAGGATGGAAAATCTAAAGAAATCGTGCACTCAATACCAGAAAATATTTGCAAGATGGAACGATCCTGATGGCGGTTTACAGTTCGACTTCGCAGCTAAAGAAAATGTGGCGCTGAGTACCGCTATCTATCTGCTGTCCGAGTCCGCTGTCTATATTGACGGGCTACGTGACAGCGCTGACAAGCAAGAAGTCATGTTGAGTCATTTAGAAGTCATTCTAAAAGCACTGGTGGAGGGTGTTGATGTACCAAACCAACACTCTGACCAAGCTAGAGCTACGCTGATTCGTTTCGTCAATGACGCAACTCGTGTTGTATGTGGAGCTACGAGCAGGCAGCTAACACAAAGGAAAGCAGGCTTGACAAACTGCTCGAACTCTGCAGCAATAACTCGTCAGAGCGAAGTTGTGAGAGCCAGCAAAATGCATCCTCGTTGTTAGATCTGCACCAACCTCGATTAAATGTTAAGGGTGCCATCAGTGGTGTGGACTCTTCGTCGTTGGCCGACACGCTAGAATTGGAGCAAGAAAGTTCTTCGGATATAGTTCGAGAAGGTATTTCACAGACATCCAGTACGAATTCACCGTGCCTTTTAAGTGGAGATGAGGCCATTAAGTCAAGCACTATCCATGTGGATCCGAGTCCAATGTCTCCCGATGATATAAAAACGAAACCTTTGGGTAATATCGGCGGTACGATATCACCTGACATTGGTCCTAATGAAGCGAAAACTAATGCCAAAGAAGCTAAAACTCCAGAATTGCAGGGCACGAATTCGCTAGCTGGTTCCTCATCGGCTCCAGCTAAATTAGCCGATGTAAAATCTAGTTCCATGGCAGCAAGGAAGCAGCGGGCGAACATGAATCCAATGCAGTGCATTTATCCAGACCTGGTCAGTTGCAGTGAAGGAATTGCGTCGCTTTATCGGCATTTCCCGATGGGGTTCAGACCATTCTTCTCGTTTTACAAGATCAAAACGATTGGCGATTTGAGTGCCTTGTCGGTGGATAAGGTGAGAACGTTTGGTCTTAAGGATCCTGTTGTTACTGTGCGAAGGGCATTGGAAGAATTCGATGGCCGGAAAGACCGAATGAAGACTCTAGTCAGCAGTCCGTTCCGTAAAAGGAATCCGAAATCTCCTAGCTCAGCACCAACGAGCCCGTCGCTTGGATTACCATCTCCACATAAAGCGTCGAAGCGCCCATTTCAGTTAGAAACCGCGCTCAGACAAGAAAGTGAAAATCGTAAGCGAACTCGACGATCTTTAGCTTTGGATGGAGATGAAGAGGAAAAAGAAGAAGAAAGTGAAGGAACTCGGCAGCAACCCAAGCTTGCTGATCGTGTGACGTTTTGTCTACCTGTTTCAGGAGATACTGGAGAAATTCGAATCACTCGACCAGGGAGGACTCCCAAGAGCAACTAAAGGTCATGACAGCAGAGGAGACCAAGGAAAGTGTTCAAGAAAAGATGGATACGTTTACCATCAAACTACTCCAACACCTGCGTCGCTCAGCACACTACATGGACAAACTCGTGACTGAAGAGGAGAGCTTGAGCGAAGAAGTAAGTCTACAGACCAGTGTCACTGCAGTTAGCGGGGTGATTACGAACTATACGGAAGCGCATGAACTTGTTTCGAAGCTCGCTTCTCAGCTTCAGCTAGCTGCTGAAGCAAGCACCAATCGATGCCGCAAGCTTCTTGAAAGGCGTCAAAGTGCCGACACTAAAAATATGTCATGACACTGCACTTGCGCAACTCGGCATGGAATATCTTGCATCTTGGAATGGCGTTCCGATCGACCGTTCGGAGGTTGTTGTTGAGGAAGGCGCAGGAGGTGTGTTGGCTCAAACCCCTCATTGGAGTGTGCGTAAAGGGAAATGTGGTGGTGCAAGCGTTGTGCTGCACTCGTGTCGGTCAACCGTGTTTAAACTTGAGCTTTGGTCATCTGCTATTGATGCTATTCAGCGTTTTGTTGAACCTTTCCCTCATCCAAATCTCGTCCAGTTCATTGGGGTCGTGGAACCATCCGAACAAGCATCCAACAGTGTTATTGTGACAGAGCACCTCCCAACGAGTCTTTATGACGTCCTGCATCGCGACCATATCTCCTTATCGCGTCGCGAGATTGCATTCATAGCTATCCAAGTTCTACAAGGCCTGCTTTTCTTACATCGCAAAGAGCAATCTCTTGGCGCATGCTTGACCAGCAAGAAAGTGATGTTGGATGGAACCAACCGAGTGAAGCTGCGTCGGTTTGGAGTGGAAATGGTATTACGATCCGGAAACGCCCCGAGCCAGCTCTCAAGTGTAGCAATGAAAACCATTTACGAATTAGCACCAGATTCACGCGCAGCTTCGAATGCGTCGATGAAGTGCACATTTGGATCACTAACTACAGCGCCATCGCTGACATCGTCCACGTCGCAATGGACTTCACAGCTTAGTACTCCTGCTAGCATTTCCAGTGAAGTTTCAACCAACGTGGGCTCAACGTCAAGGAAACATGATATCTTCGCATTTGGTGTTCTATTGCTTGAAATGTGCACAGGAGACAGACCCTCAAGCGAGATATTCAACCGCATCTCGTGCGCCAAACAGATCGACCCAGTGTTTTACGACATACTTCAACTGACGCTACCGATAGGCGGTATCGCAATGGAGGGAACCCGAGAGAAGGGTACCCCAGTCGTCGATGATTTACTGCAAATTCTGATCTCTAATGAGCAACAGCGCACAGGAGAAGAATGCCGATTGTCATCAGCATCATTCCCGTGCTTTTGCATGCGGATCGTTATTTTATGTCCAAGGAAGCTGAGCAAGTGAATCTGAAGCTGCAGGAGCGAGATCGCCGCGAGAACATCGATCTTAAACGTCTTGCAGCCGTGGAACAGGAATTGCTTGATGAGCACAAGAACTTCGAAGTGCTTGTTCGTCAGCTAGAACAGGCACAAAAGAAAATGCGCAAGAAGTGGAGAACGAGAAACGATTACAAAAATGCTTACGGCACAAGTGGAGCAGAATCGTCAGCATGAGGAGACTATAAAACGTTTACAAGAGAATGAAGCGGAACAAACCAAACAGATATTATCGATGCAGACCTCTCTGGAAGAAGAAGGCAGGAAAATTGAGATGCTGCAAGCTTCAAAAATGAGCGATGCAAAGAGAAGCAGGATCTGCTGTTCGAGGCGCTAAAACTAAAAGAAGAGAAACGAAAGTTGTTTGTTCAAAAACAAGAAGTGGAGGCCGAGTGTGCGGCGCTTTCGAGCAGAGTTGGCAGTGAGAAAGCAGTGTTAGAAGACGTCGAAGGTCGGTTAATGCAGGCTATTCATCGATGGGAAGAAGAGCAGCGCGTGCGAAAGCAAGCTGATAGACAAGCCGAAGCTGTCAGTCGCCAGCTCCTTCAACTGGAAGAAGAACGGTGTACTTACTCGAGAGTGTTGCAACAGAGTCCTACTGGCAAACGTGCTCCAGATGCATCGTTGTCGTATGTGTTGACGCTGAAAGACAAGGAAATTGAAGATCTTTCCGCTCAGCTTCAGATTTCGCGAGATGAACAAACCGCATTGGAAGATCAAATGAACAGGCGTGAAGCAGATTACAGCGCTGTTCGATCAGAAAACGATGCTTTGACAGCACAAAATGAAGACGCGCAAAAGGAGTTACGTCGATTACAATTACAATTCAATGAGTACAGTGACGAAATTGCGGCAATGAAGGGGCAACTACAAAGCGCCAATGCGGAGATCGTCGCGCTGAACTCACGTATTGCTGACTTTGAAGAGGAATTGGATCGCCAAGCAAAGAAGAAAGCTGATGAAGGTAGGATGTCTATGTGGTGAAATCAAACAACGACTGACGTGTCGCGTTTGCTGTCTAGAGAATGCGCGAAAGCTTCGTCAATGTTTAACCCCAAATTGCGATGCCCCACGGTTCCTTGTTGGGGCTTCAGGGTACTGTAAGGAATGTGAAGAGCGGAATGGCCGTTTGAATAATGGAAAACAGAGGTCACCGACGCCATAGAAGTTGGGATGATACAAGCTGTGTCGGCGGCATTGGCGTACGCAAGAATGTTAGAAATATCCCGGTGATGAAGTTGGTTCGGATATTGCGAAGCCTGCAAGATGATGGGAATGGTGCTATCAGTAATGACGTTCGGGTTGAAAGCCCAAGTTTACAGCAGGTTCTTGGAGCAATCAAACAGTTGACAGCTTTGCTGAAGGCTGATGAGACCTCAAGGACGATCTTCCTGAATGTTTGGCAATCAAGTCCATTCTTGCTCTTATGCACCAACACAAAGGTGATCTCGTACTTCAGATGGACAGCTGCAAGTGCCTCAGTGTGATAGTCTTCAACATGATCGGAACCGCCTCATCGTGGTAGCGGAAGGTGGAGTCGACCCGATCGTTGCAGCGATGAAGCGGTTCCAAGTGGAGATCAAAATGCAGGAGGCATGTTGTGTGCTATTGACGAATCTATCCCACAACTGCGGTAAGGCCAGCTGTACGCCGTGGTTCATTTGATCCAGTCTGACTGAATTTGCTGCCACAGAAACTAACCGCAAGAGGATATTAGACGCAGGTGGAATTGATGCTGTATTGCAGACAATGCAAATGTTTCCAGAGCAATGCCGCGTTCAGAAGCGTTGCTGCTGGGCACTGCTGACGCTAGCAGGATCAGGTACGATGCTTGACCCATGTGTCTTTCATTGTTTCCTAAGTGTTGGATGACTATGTTAGATTTCATGTGCGATGGTATTGCCATGCGTGGTGGGCTCGGCGCGATCATCGCGGCCATGCTGAACTGCTCCGCTGATGAAGACGTTCAATATTTTGGAAGTTGGGCTCTAGTCAACTTGTTGTCGGGTACTGCGCGCCTGAAAGCTTTCGCGCGGCGCGAGGGCGTTAAAGAGGTGGCTGAGGCTGCACTCGCTTGCTTTCCTGACCATGACGGCATACAGGCCAAAACACTGGAGATACTGCGGTTGCTTGCATAATTGTTTGAACGTCTATTGTTGCATGGTGACAAAGAGTACTGAGCTTCCCGGAGGATCAACTCTCCTCCGGCTGCTGAAGCCAGTGTGCACTGAGTCGAGAAGCTGTCCCCAGGTGCGTAAGGCACGATTCTTTGCCCTTGGAATCCAACGAAAAATCATCGTCGCAAAGTGCGCCAACGCAATGCTCCACAGGCGCGTTTACCTCGAGTGCAATTGTATCGGAGTTTGATGCGGAGTGCTGATAGACACAGCATCTATTATCCGAACAGTAGTTGTCAGTACGAGAAATACTAAGACAATACGAATCGGAAACGTACCGGATTTTACTCGAGCTGCCAACTGCTATTTCGCTTGAGTTTTGAACAGCGAGCAGCGCACTGGCCACGTGAAGCGAAAGTTGAATGTGTCTTGTGCTTTCACCTTCATTTAGGGCGGGCGATATAGAAAGCATGCGCTCTTTCCTGGCTTCGACTGCGTAGGTCTGCGGTTCCGAGGAAAATCCACTATCCCAGCGAATGTCGAACTGCGACCGCGATTCCGTAGTGTTAATTCCCACAACAACGCGGGCGGCGTTGAGATAGCCGAAGCGTTTGCTTTGTGGTTCGACTTCGGCACCGCGCTGTGCAGTAAGTCGACGACCACCAAGTTCTTTCCCGTTGACTGTCACGCTTCCTGATAAATTGATCACCGTGTCATCTGATCCGATGTTGATTGTGGGGCTGCCCACACCGATAGACACCTCCTGAGCGGTAGATCCAAGCTTTATGCTTTTTGCCTCGAATGTAGCCATTTTCACTGTTGAAGCTCCAACAGCGACATCGTTTGTAGTATTGGTCCCAACTGCGACTTTCTTTGCTTCGACTGCGAACGAGGTTGCTCCTGTAACGCGAAATTTCAGCGTTGGCTCACTGATCCTCTCAAGTCAATTTAAACTTACCAGTAATGCTGACGGTATCTCCCTGCACATTCACTGCGCCGACGTCTTCACTTCCAATCGCAACAGAATCCACTTCTTCGCCGATTGCGAGCGTGTCTTCAGCATCCACAACCACACGTTTGCCAGTCAAAGACGTTTCAGACGCTACCACCAGGAGCAAGCAGATGTGAGATTCTTTAGAGTACAGACCAAAACGCAAAGTAAAGCCTTACCTTCTGTGCCAATGTTAATGGTGGCGCTCATGAGGTCAAGGGTACTACCACTAGGGGAAGAACGGTCGAGTTCGCTCCAGGGCCTCCAATACTGATGTGAGTCGCTTCAATGGAGGCGACGGTTGTCTTTCCTTTAGGGCCCACCCGGAACTTTGGCGAATTTACTCTGATAGCAGCATCAGCGATGGAAACCAAAGACTCGGTGGTGGAGCTCCCGTTGAAGTGAATGAGACCAGAAATGGTGGTCGTAGCTTTAGTATTGCGAGTGTTGATCGAAATCGAGCGTGAAGCATCTAAATGGATCTCAGAAGACTCCATCTTCGTCACTTGGCCAGTCGTCTTACCGTTTCCGACGACAATTGAGGCCGAGCTTTCTCCAACAGCAATCGCTTTACTCGCGTCAAACGAGATACTGCTACCTTCAACTCCCAATTTTGACAGTCCAAACT
This sequence comes from Phytophthora quininea, assembly GCA_011947345.1. Classification (NCBI taxonomy): domain Eukaryota; phylum Oomycota; class Peronosporomycetes; order Peronosporales; family Peronosporaceae; genus Phytophthora; species Phytophthora quininea. The sequence continues at coordinate 323,422 of JAAVTG010000525.1, forward strand.
TGCCGAGTTGGATAGAAGGTGAAGAGACGCCCAGCTGTAGAGAATTTGAATTGATGCGAAGCTGTGAGGATTCAGTTGCACGGTTATCAAGCGTGATGCGCTGGGCTGACACGTTAAACCCGCCGCCCGCCACTTTTACATGTGTGGCGTTATTCATCTGCGCTTTGTTGTTGAAAGTAACAAACCCGTGTACATTGACGACGTGTGATGCGCTGTGGCTGCCGATTTCGGTCAGCGACGACGCCGTCTGATCCAGTCCAGCGTTAACGGTAATCGTGCCATATTGTGACGAGGTTAATCCAGTGGCCTGGCCACCAACCAGAACAACATCGCCACCAATCTCCAATCCGTCTCCACCCACTACACGAATGTCGCCACCTTCTTTCTGTGTGGTGGTTGTCTGTCCGGACAATTCCATCGTGACACTTTCGCTTTCTTCTCCGCTGCGCATTGTCTCCAGTGCTCGTGCACCATCACCACCGTCCTCAGCGACATCATTACCATCATCATCGCTAGCAACTGTGAGCCGTACTGTTCCGCTTGATGGGGAGCCCAACAATATCGTGCTTGTATTAAGTCGTAGTGCTTGATCTGTTGATAAACTCGACGAATTATCGTTGCGAGCGAGCGTAAGCCCGCCACCGATACTTAGACTTCCTCCGACGCCATCAAGAGTGATGCCTGTACTTATAGGAGCCTCTGACCCCATATTTGCTACCGTCACAGTTCCAGAGGGCTCCACAAAGAGAATCGAATTTCCACCGACACTTGTCACCACACTTCCTGCCTGAGAGACAAGGTTCAAGTCACCATGCTCTTTCACACCCCCAGAACTGTTCGCAGCAGTTGTCATCACCGTGCCGTCTTCAAACACCACTGCTTTCCTGGCATGAATGTAATCCCCCTCAAACATCGGAGCTGTTTTGTGAGCACGACAGTTAGCTCGTGCCTCCTACAAGCAGAACAATAAATATTTGATTGCACGTACACTCCACCCTGTTCGTGAAAGCCGCAGTTCCATTCGTGAAGAACGACACGCCGTAGAAATCCTGCGTTTCCGCTGAAGCAAGTGCCCGCCGTCCGATCTGCAGCTCACCGTCGTCGAATGCAATCATCGCTTCCGAGTACACAGTCTTGGAGTATCCTGCAAGCCGTAAAAAAATTAATCAGTCCCACGGCCAGATCGCCATCAACTGCCACATATTTTACATAAAGTCTACCGCTCTTGAGGAAGATCTGGGCGTCATCTTCTGCCACCACCGTGAATCGGTTGTCCACTGTCGTCCCAAACAGATCATTTTGATGTGACTCGAAGAAGTCTGTCTGCGTGAGGTAGATGGAAATGACGCTCATCAGCGCGAACGACAAAATCGTCAGTACAAAGATGAGCGTCCAGAACACGTCCTGCTCTCCTTCTTTGCGTCTCCTGAGTGTGATTCTCTGTCGGATGCCGCCACTGGAGCGGTACCTGAAGCTGCGCACGTCTCCGTCCGACTGGAAGAAGCCTCGACGAGCTCGCAGGCGTCGCAGTCTCCGGACACCCAACCGGGCTCCTCTTAAACCCTGGGCGTCATCGTCATCGTCATCGTCGTCGATCAACAGGTCGTGACGCATCTCATCGCCCGGAGAGTCCATGGGGATGGCCTGGCGACCGCGTCGGTACGCGTGCTCCTCGGGCGTCGACGCGACGTCCTCGTCCTCGTCTTCGTCCTGGTCGGCATGGGTCGGCGTCTCTTCGAAGCGTCCTTGGTCGTCAGTGCCCTGCAGCGTCAGCGAGCGCCGTCCGCGGGTCTGCAGGATGGCGGGGCCGTCACTCACCACGTCAATGACCTCGTCGTCGGCGCGCGGAGAAGACATCGATCTCTCCCGGTTCTGGTTGTGGCTTGATTGCGCCACGTCACAGGACAGTCAGGTCGTATTTAGGTTTAATACACGTAGTTAAGATTTGAAATGTTCTTAAATTACGGTTTGATGTGCGTTTTTGATGAGACGCGTTCCGGTGTTGACGCTCAAAAACACTTGAAGATGAAGATGGCGGAAACGTTGGTGCTGTACTCGTACTGGCGCAGTAGCTGCTCGTGGCGCGTGCGGATCTCGCTGGAGTGGAAGCAGATCCCCTTCGAGTACCGCGCCGTGCACTTGCTGGAGGGCGGGGGCCAGCAGTTCCAGCAGGACTATACGGCCGTCAACCCCAACCAGGTGTCAATGTGTCAATGTCATTAAACGAGATCTCCTGCATCTAATTTATTTATTTAATGACGCAGCGCTTGCCAACTCTTGTGGTGAATGACAAGGCGATCCCTCAATCCAGTGCCATCCTCGAGTTCCTGGAGGAGACGCATCCGGAGAAGCCGTTGCTGCCTCGCGACAGCTTCGACCGCGCCATTGTGCGCAACCTCTGCGCGATCATCGGCAGCGACATCCAACCGATCGGGAATCTAGCGGTGCAGATCAAGGTGCGGTGGTCTGGAGGCTGAGAGATAAAGTAGCTGGGAATTGACTATTTTTGATGATGCAGGCGGCTGAGGACGTTCCGGAAGAGCAGCGAGCTGCCAAGAAGGCCGAGTGGGGCAAGTTCTGGGTGGTGAGAGGCTTTGAGGCTCTGGAGAAGGAGCTAGCCAAGACGTCTGGCAAATACTGCTTTGGAGATGAGGTCACGCTCGCGGACTTGTACCTGGTGCCACAAGTATACAATGCCAACCGCGTTGGAGTGGATATGGCTAAGTTCCCGACCATCGCACGCATCACCGCAAGCTTGAAACCCTTCCAGCGTTCCAGAAGGCGCACCCGTCCAACCAACCTGATACAGTCCAGTAGTTTCCATGCGATGACAAGCAGCGAATTTCTATTGATCAATTGAAAGTACGCAGCTTCTCCTTGACCGCCTTGAGATGAGATTTGATGACGCGGATCTGCTCCTTGTCTACATCGCCGCGAGCCTTTTCAAGCTCGAGAACAACTTTCATTTCCTGTCTCAGCTTCAAGTACTGCTCCTTGGACAAGTTGTCACCGAATGGCGAGCTTAGAAGAAGCTTGGCGTCGACACTTTCCCGTAGCGTGCGCAAGGTGTTAGCAAAATCGTGAATGCATCGCTGGCGACGGTAATTAAACCACGGCTCGAAATGTGGAGAGCGCACAAACGCCGTGTACAATGCTTTCCACTTCGACTGCTTGATCTGAGGAGGCAGCTTTCGAGGCTTGATGCTTGACAGCAAACCCGGCAGACTGAATGGCTTCATGTAGTCCTCAGCGCTCATGTACAGATTCGACCGTCGTCCACTTGCCTTCCAAATGCCAAAATATTGTTCGAACGGTTGCAAGAAATCTTTCGTTAGCTTGCGGAAATGCTACAGATACGTTCACAACAGTAGTGAGTTAGCTATCAACGATCACAGCCGACTACGCTACTGAGCATCGACATACCTTTCGTAGTACCGCATTATTAATCGTAGCAAAGGGTGCATCTTCATGGCTTGTGGTCTGAGTGACGTACATTTCGGGTGGGGAGACGAGCTGGCTGAGAACGGTAGCGTCTGGAACCACGTAGCGTGGGCATCGTCGTAAAAGCTGTTTTTGCCAAGCCACCAGCAAATCATACGTAGCTACTAGTTAGTTTGGCTGCGGAAAACCGCAAGAACGCAGCTTTTCTTACCATAGCACGATGACTGTTTTCAAAGTCGTCCAGCTCGACACTCTTCTGGATGTGAAGACTAATTGTCCCTGTTTCTTCTACTTCGTTCGAGTGTTCTGTCCAACAGAATGCAGTGAAGTTAGTGGTTACCATAGCTTTCAATCCATAACCCACCTTTCCCGTGAGCTTTTGGAGGCTCTAAGAATGGAAAGACCAGGGCATTCGGCCAATGACTTAGAGTCTGGGAGGCAAAGCAAAGCGATTTTGTTTAGAAATGCGTCTAGCTCCAGGTGCAACGACGGCAGGAAGTTAAATACCTTCATGAAGAACGGATTCGTAGTTCCAATCACTGTCACATCGTTTGGACTGCTAACACCGTTGTTTTGCCTTTTCGCCAAATCCTGTTTGTCAAATTTCAGTGTGCAGAGTTAGGTATCGCGTTTATTCTCGACATTCCATGTAAGGCCTACATCAAAATCAGCTTCGTAGACTGTGAAATACGGGCGACAGTCACCTTGAAAATGCAGTGGGGCTATCAAACTGGAACGAAGAAATTCACAGATTAGGCCATACAATTTATCGGGGTTCAGTATATCATGATCCACCTAGTAAAGGCAAGCGCAGCTTGGCTGCATGTCCTTGCATGTGGGGATAAGATTAAAAGCTCTCTCCGGTAATTGCCAATTGCCACAGGAGCCACAGCGAGCTTTCAAGCCCAATGAAACTCGTATACAGTCCAATGTTCTGTGAATGGATGTACTCGGTCAGACCCGACAATGCATAGCACAGATTTGCTCACTTACCTCAAATGGAGTCGTTTGGTGCGACCTCTTCGAAAGGAGGAGATCCCCAAACGATGGCGATGGCGGGTGTTGCCGATGCGACACAACAAAGTTTCCTTCTTTCACCAGCACGGTTTCCTCTGTATCTTCATCTTCATCGCCATCACTGTCATCCACTTCGTTAAAATCCGGTTTATCCGTGGCGTCGTCGTCACCTTCAACAATGAAATGCGCCTGCATGGGTGAGTCTTCCTCCAACTCATAGGTCGTATCCAGCTGCTTGTAATCGAGCAGTTTCGGGATAATGCAAGAAATATAAGTGCCAGCTAGTGGCAAGACAACAGGAGAATCGAAGCGGATCTCCGGCCTAATATCACAAAAACCGATGCACAATCAGCAACGGTCAGACAAAAGTATCCTATGCTTCCATCCATACCACGAGTTAATGTTGTTGTAAACTGCCGCCAAAGCTTGTGGTCCGACCTTGAAGAAGAGCGGGCCAATCACACGAAGCACGCGGTCGTACAGATCCACATAGGGCCTCGTGCTGACGAGCACAAGAGCCTTCTGGAAGTAGCCGCGCGTGCGGGATTCGTCCTTCTGCTGGCGAAACAGCACAAAGCCAAAGAGGAGTTCGTCGCTGCAGACAAAGACACGGTACAGCCAAGAGATCAGCTGAGTATTAAGCTCAAAAATAGTGGCAAGTTGCTGTAACGCACTCGTTGGGGTCGTCTCGGAAGCGCACGACGAATTGAGTGTCTCCCTCGTCCTGGTTGTTGCAATGCGGCAGCGCCAGGTGCGCCAGACTGGTCTTAGCCGCCTCCGAGAGCCCGCAGCCGGCCGGGTGCAGCGCGTCCAGCTTCTGGCCGGAGTCGATGTCGAATACCACGGTGGCTAGTGCCCGCAGGCCGTAGGCAGCGGCAGCATCGACGGCTGTGGACATCAAGCTGGAAGATGTCCGTTGCAAGGTGCTTTTGCGATAATGAGTTTTTTAGAGATGGCTACATTTGTATCGAAAAAGGCATTTTTGTGCTAGGTTGTGCTCTACGTTCTTACCAGGCGACCCAGGAAGTCTTGGAAAAACAACGACAGCTCTTGTTTGTCCTCGTCTTCGATGGTTTCATCCCCAGTGAACTTTGCAGCGAGAGATTCCACAACCGCCGCCACATCTGCTTCACGGTGCACATCTTGGCATTCGGGGAGTTGGTGTCGCATTGCGTCCACCAGCTCAATGACCTCACGCTCGACGAGATCCGCAGCCTGGTCATACGGACAAGCGAAGAGTTAGTGGTCTAGGATTAAACTACCTCCCAAACACTGGCGTACCGTTTTCACGAAGAACTTGGAGGTGCGGCGACACCACTCCGGAGATCGAAAGAGAGCTTGCAATTCCGTCACTGGAGTAAGCTCACCCTCAACCGGCTCGGTCTCAGCAGCTTCAGCCAAGATGTCATACACGAACAAAAGAGCCTGCAGGCATAACAAGAATCGTCAATAAATGCACATTAATGAATAGCAACTGCGATAGATCACACACCTTTAGCTGAAGTTTGTCGGGGTGGGCATCGTTGAATAGCCCTGCCAAAAGCTCTGGCCCATTGTGCAGCGTAATCAGTCGCTGTCCACGTGCATTGGATCGTACCATAGAGGTCAGCGCATACAGGGATTTCTTCTTGACATCTAGCACTTCCTTGGCGGTAGATTCGTCGCTGGGGATCTCCAACGCCAAAGAATCGATTAACTTTGGCACAGCTCCAACATCAATCCCCCAATCTTGACCATCCTTGTAGTTTTTGGCTGCAGAGCCAAACACCCACGCTGCACTTGCTCTGACAGGTAAATTGGTCGAGTTCAGATAGTCTGCCATGATCCCGAAGCCGCCGATGAAGTTGAAGATGTGGGTCTTGTCTAAGTCTTGCACTTCCCATTCGAGCACCTCCAACACGGACAGCTGACCCTCCAGATCGCCTCTCTGCTCGGCATCTTTAAACTGCTCCATCAACTTGCCCATGTATTTGGCGTCATCTTGAAGAGACTCGAGCGCCTCCTTGAGTTCCGCTTGGCGCTTTTTCCAGAGGGCAATGATCTGCTTGCGAAACTCGGCGGGTGGTAGTTTCTCTCGTGCATCGTAGATGTCCATGCCTTCAACCTTTGGGGGTTCCGGCAAAGCCTGCAGCGTTTCGTAGATTTTCTCGTGGTTCCAGTTCGGTTCTGCGCCAGCTTTCACGCTAGCGTCTCCAGTCGCGTCCTCAGCAGAAGGTTCCTCGTCGACGAGCTCTTCTTCGGTGGCGAGCACGTCATCTTCCTGCACTACTTCAACATCTCCGGAGATATCTGTGGAGACTGTGACTGTCTTCTCTTTCTTCGGATCAATCACCACCGAGCGCATTGCTTCCTCCTCCGCAGCTTCGGACGGATCCACGAGCTTCGCCTCACGCTTGCCGGTCTCCAAGTTTAAGCGCACATGCAATCCCTGCAACCGATCTATGGTCAATACAATTGCGCGTACAATAAATAACTAGCAAGAACCTCACCTTCGGCACGCCCTGCCCAGGCAGCAGCTCCTGCCACTCGTCGGTGGCTACAAACTCTGGCACTGACGGGGCCACATCTTGAGAAGAGGAAGTCTCTCTCCGTCGTCGGCGCAACATCCACTTCGGTCTTTTGCTGGTCGGCACCACCCGCTACGGCCACTACCGCTATCGCTGCTACAAGGAGCAACACGTGGTGCAGTCGGAAGCGTCGAGATACACTGCGGACTGCCATTGCCAATCGAGAAATGAACGATTATCTGCCACGTACTCGTGGCTTTGGGTACGTGGCAAAACGATTGATTGGCAACTTACGCTTTTAGAGCAACATTTCAATTTATCGGCTGAAAAGCATCGACGATGCTGTGGAGACGCTGCTTGGACTCAGCATCCCGCCGCGTGCAGTCTCGCTGCTTCGCCACCGACCTGTCCAGGCGCTCGACCATCCGCGATGCCCGACAGCTGGACAGCGGCTCACACGTAGCCGTGGGCGGCTGGGTCAAGTCCGTGCGCAAGCACAAGTCCGTGAGCTTCGTCAACGTCAACGACGGCTCTTGTTTGGGGAGATGCAGATCACCCTGCCAGCGGAGGATGCAGACGCGACGGGACTGGCAGCCGAGCTCAGCAACATTGCCGTTGGCGCCAGTGTCTTTGCCGAGGGAGAGTTGCGCCAAGTACCTGGCAAACAGCAGCGCCTGGAGCTGCATCCAAGCTCGCTCGAGGTTCTCGGCAAGTGCGACGTGCAGACGTACCCGCTGCAGAAGAAATACCACTCGCTCGAGTTCCTGCGGGAAAATCTGCACTTGAGAGCGCGTACCAACACGTTTGGGGCGGTCACAAGAGTCCGCAATGCACTCGGGTAAGGGTGGATGGGGTAAGGATACTGTGAGGATTCTAGGGACTAAACTTGCTCGCTGTTAGACAAGGACTGCACTCATACTTCCAGGAGAACGATTTTTACATCTGCACAGCCCCATTCTGACCTCGAATGACTGCGAAGGAGCTGGCGAAATGTTCCAACTGGCGAAGACTGGTTAGGGAGTTTGTTTTACCTCTGTGGATACTCTGTGGGGGCTAAATTGCTTTGTGTGTATTGATACAGAAGGAAAGGGTGAGGAGTTCTTCGGCACCCCAACATACTTGACGGTGTCGGGCCAATTGCACGCCGAGATGTACGCGTGTGCACTGAGCAAGGTCTACACGTTCGGGCCAACGTTCCGCGCGGAGAACAGCAACACCACACGCCACTTGGCAGAGTTCTGGATGGTGGAGCCTGAGATGGCCTTCGCTGGGTTAGAAGAGTGCATTTCCTCGGCGCAAGGCGCCATTCAGCGCTCCGTGGGTCACGCTTTGGACAGGTGTGCCGAGGACATTGCTTTTTCAACAAGAACTACGACAAGGAGATTGCTGAGCGTCTCCATCGCGTAGTCGACCAAGACTTTGCCCGTTTGACGTATACCGAAGCCATCGGGGTGCTCCAAAAGGCTGCTGCAGACAGCAAAGGCAAGGTGAAATTCGAGAAGAAGCCTGAGTGGGGGTCGACCTGCAAACAGAGCACGAGCGATTCCTGGCGGAGAAGTACGTGGGTGGCCCAGTATTCGTGACGGACTATCCAGCTGAGATCAAGGCATTTTACATGCGCAAGAATGCTCCTGACGAGCAAGGTCATGAGACCGTGGCCGGCATGGACTTGCTTGTGCCTAAGATCGGCGAGCTGGTGGGTGGCAGCGTTCGTGAAGAGCGCTTCGAGTTGTTGGAGAAGAAAATGCGCCATCTTGGGCTGCTCCCCAGAGTGATCTCGACGACGACGCCATTGCCTCTGCAGGAGGTGATCTCGACTGGTACTTAGACTTGCGCCGCTTCGGCTCGGTGCCGCATGCTGGTTGGGGACTCGGCTTTGAGCGGCTCGTGCTGTTTGCTACTGGCATGGAGAACATCCGTGATGTTATTCCGCTTCCGCGCTTCCCGGGGCAGTGCAAACACTAGACTGTCAGACTTGTGGACACCTCATAGAAGACTTTGATTGTGTACACGTTCTTCATTTGTATTTTTCATTTTGCACGATGTTCGTCTTGATGTGGGTTTTGTACATGGATGTCCGCCGAGTGCTCAATTGCGTCGCGTATTCTTCTGTTTGATTGATCCCTTTCGACACTGTGTACGGCGTTCCGCTTCACGTATAAATCACCAGCTGCGTGGTGGTCGGGCCCTGGCGTCCAGCGCTCGTCTGTTCTACTCTACTCTTCACGTCGTTATATTCTCTTCGCTACTGGATCGACGAGCGGATGGGGCCCCAGGCATTCGCTGTTGCTTCACCGACGTTCACTGCGGAAACAACTTGCCAAGCAGGTCCCGGTTAATCTCGAACAGCTTGTTTTTGTCCTCCAGCAGCACGGCGTTCTCGTGCTGGAGAGCTTTCTGGTCGTTGCGAAGGTTGTCCATCTCACGCTGCTTGGCATCCAGTGTGTGCTTCAAGCTCTCGTTTTCGTCCAGAACAATCTTTAGCTGGGACTGGAGGCGGTTTGTGTACAAGCTGTGCCGCAGCAAAAGTTATGCAGCGCGTCCTGGTCGTTGATCAGCTCCTGCCTCATCGGCACATCTTTCCCTTCGCCCGACGACGTTCGTGACTTTTTGATACGCAGGAGGATATCGACGGGGTCACTGAATGAGTTTGAGAAGCCCGCGTTCAATTCGGATCGAGGCACTGGTGTGGGCAGGCCCTGAGTCAGCAGATCGGGACGGTTCTCGAACGTTGGGATAGTAAAGCCCTGGGACCCGCTCGGTGCGCCAAAACCTTGGAAATTGTTGTACTCGTACTGGTGGTGCCGCTGCTGCTGCTGCTGCTGAAGCGCTTGGTGCTGGCGTTGCTCGGAAGCATCAGCCTGCTGCCGTCGGATAATTCGGTTGCGCACAATGTCCAGCGTAGGCAGCGTGGTCGCAGTGAATCCGTTCGAGTGGGAGGAGCCCGTGTCGGAACCACCACAGCTATTATTGCTGGACGAAACACTGTTGTTGCTGCCCGGCGGCGCCGCAATCACCGTTCCGTTCACCGATAGTCCACTTGAGGAGCTCATGTGAGATGCAGCCGAGTCCGTCGGCGAGGCGAGGGGCGCGTGCAGCGTGGCGCTGGCCAGGTACTCCTTCTTGCCCATTTTCTTGGCCTTCTTCTTGCACTCGGTAGCTGCCACGGGCGAGATGACGTTGTTCAGCAGCGTCGATCCGGGCAGGTACTGGAGCGGGAGGCCGTCTTGCGACGACAAGCCCAGCATGCTGCTGGAGGAGGAGGCGTGCGGGGTTGTCATGACGCCTGGCGCCACCTCGTTGATGGCTGGCTGGATGTGGACAGCCGACGTGTTCATCTGGATGTGCATGCCCGTCGTGCCTTGGGTGTTGAACCCTTCCGAGGCCGAATCGACCGGGAGCTTCCGCTTGCCGCAGGGCGACCCCGACTGCGCTTTCCTGGTCGGCGCTTGACTTGTCGCTGCCGCCTCTGCGCCGGCGGCCGTCGTCTTTGCGGCACCAGCCTTGCCTCCACCGCTGGCCGACCGTCGCGGAGCCTTTTTGCGCTTGATGACCTGCAGCAGCTCGGGCTGGTTCTGGCGGAAGTACGGGTGGCTGAAGGTGCAGATGTCCGTCTTGGACTTGGTCCACTTGCGGAAGCCAAAGTAGTTGAGCTGGCGCTGGAAGCTGTGGAAGTTGGTGTGGTTGAAGTATTTGGGCAGGATCTTCTCCGTGACGACGACGGGGTCCAGGATCTGCAGCGCCAAGCCGTCCTCGGACCAGCGGATGATGCTGGCGTCCTCGACCTTGAGGATCTCGTACAGCAGCAGCAGGAACTTGGGCGCCTCGGGCTTGGCGCGCTTGCCGCCGTCCTTGATGGTGGCCAGGGCCCAGCCCGCCGGCTGCGCCGAGCATGGCGTCGTCGCTCTGTTCTCTCTCTTCACGACCGCCTCCCCGAGTGGGAAAGCGTCGCTCCCCGCTTCCTGCTGGAGGCGTCTCCGCGCGGAACCGCGTCGCGCAGTCCTCGGCCAGCATAGTGCAGCTCGAACGTCGCTCTGCCGTCCGCTCTGCGGAAGGGAATCTGCGCCTTCGAGGGAGAAAAAGAAGAAGCCTCGCAGATCGACGGAAGACCGACCAAGTCGACACCCCTGGATCTTTGCCGGGGCCACGATGGGGCGTGCGCGTGCAGGAAAGCCTCGAGCTTGGAGTGCTGGCCGCTTCGGTGCGCGAGTAACGAGCGCGCTTGCTTGACGCGCAGGGGTTTCACGCGCTCCAAATCTTAGCGAATGCACGCGGGGACTGCCACTCGCTCGGACACTCGGCTTGTTTCTTTATTTTCCTTCTCTTTTTTTTGGGTCTGCTCAATGCGCGGCGCAGAGACACGCGAACGAGTTGCGCGCGTGTTCCGGGTCGGTTCTTTAGAATATTGGGCGGGACCAAAAGGATGGGCTCGTCAGGGGTGGATCCGCCCGAAGATCGCCCCTGAATAGCCCATCCTTCTGGAGCCAGTCGGAGCCGTCTGGGCCCGACTGGGCCCGTCTGAGCCTATTTTTGCGCCGCGAGTGTTCGTGTCGACTTCCAGCGCATTCGAAAAATCAGCCAATCGGCTCTTCGGATTGGCCGGGTCTCGTCAATGCGGACCAGATGTACCGGCGTTTTGCCCAAAATGCGGCGTTTTAAAGGCAGTGGTACCCACGTTTTAGAAAAGATGAATCCATGTGGACTCAAGTGATAATTATTGGGGAATTCGTGATCAGTTGAGTCGAGCCCAACAACCCTGCTCCTGCTTGCTGCGTGAAGAAAGCTGTCGGGAGTTGACAGGAAACGGTGTTTCCTATGGCCAAACGGCACTTTTGCGCAGTGCCACAGACCTACTGACGGACGTCGACGCAGCTCTCGTCTTCAGGAAGCTCGGGGCCACCATCGTGCCGACGGGTGGACGTCAGGGGCCACTGGAGCTAATGACGGGACAAAGCACCTAGTCAAGGACACGGTATCAGCGCCATGGACCTCCGCAAGTCGCACGAACGAAGCCAGCAGCTCTCGCAGCGAAGTTTTGTAGTGTAGCGAATTGCATGTTTAGTTGCGAACTTACCTTGTGGCTAAGACACGGCAGATCAAGACGACAAGAAGACCAAAAACTCAAGACAAACAAGTTAGCGAATTTGAACACCTCCTTTGGCGTTAAGCTATCTACCGTTCCATAGTCCTACACAACCGTGCCAAGAACTCTTTCGCCGACAAGACAAGCTACTGTGGTGCTGCTGATTTGGATTTTTCTATGGGTAGCAATCCCCGCGCTGTGATTGGTTGGATTTTAACTTAGTGGATGAGTGGATGTGGAGACGTGTGACTTGTTGGGACAAGGCTGTGGCGGGAGTCCTACCAAGGATGGTCCCTAGGCTTCGGAAGCCTGCGTCGGGAGTATGTTAATCCCGAAACGCACTGGAGGCTCGGTCTGAAGCCGCACCTCGTCCGTCAGCAAGTGCCCAAGAGTGGGCGAAAATCGCATTGAGGGAATGTATCCCCTCTGTGACTTGTGTAGCCTTAGTCCCAAAGCGCACGATGAGTGTGACGCTAGAGTCTCCCAAGACCCAGTTTTCCCCAACAGAGCACGTGTTACACAACACACTACATTTCCAAGAAGTTGCTACGCTTGATGAGGATGGACTTCCCATTAGGATTCTGGAACCGGATTCGGTATCCTGGACGCAGATCGGCGTTCCAGGGTGACCGATCCCTGAACCGTGATTCGGGATGTATGGGGTTGCGGAAGTCTCTATACAAACATCAAGTCAAGAACTGATCGCCAGCGCGAGTGGAGTGGAGCGCCTGGAGTTGAAGTTGCGAGAGGTCACCCCGTTTGGGAAACTTGACCCCCATTGAGCAATGGAGATGCTCCAGGATTGCGCACCCAGTGATTACTCCATAGTCGGACCAAGTCACTTACGCCGTCCATATTCAAGTCAAGATATTGTCAGAAGATTGTTCAAGATTCGTACTTAGTATTGCATAGCTAGTTTGTATGAGATTTTAACAGAGTTCGATTTCCCCCAAGTGCTTAAGTGCTCCGAGGAAGCGGAGGCCGCATTGGGCGTTAACAGCACCTTGGCTTAGGGACTAGCCTCGCGTGGAACTCCCCTCGTGTTTAAGTCCAGTTGGGAAGGGGAGTTCTGAGGGCGTGTTGCTCCTGGATTGACCCCGACCCATTCCATATCCTAGTTGGGCCGTCGGTACATCCGGGCGTCACCCATTTCATATTGACCTGACCGTCTAGTGTGGCCCTGACCGTCTTCTGTGGCTGAATAGCTGTGACCACAGGGCGTTGACACTAACTGCGTTGTGAATCGACTGGTCTAAGCTTTGTAACCGAGTGATGTATCTGTTGCTCCGCGAGGAGCTGGTGCGCAAACGTTGGGGTGTTCGAGACCTTCCAGGTGTCCCGAACCGCATACGCCCCATCGATCCTGGACGAGGACCCACCACCCGAGGGTCAAAAGAATAAGTGGTGGCTGCATATCGGTATGAACTCTTATTGTTAATTGTTATCTTGTACAAGGTTTGGCTGTGTGGTCCTGGAGTGCGACCACAAGCTACCTTCTTACTCTTCTAACCCGCTCTCTGTAGCAAGCGCGTTCGGGGAACCCCGAACCGCAGTACTAACCTACCCGTTACCTGTATCCTGAGCAGGTGTCCTCCCTGGTCGTCGAGTCCAGCGATTCAAACCCTTAGGGATTGCACACAAGGTACACGCCAACGGTTCCAGGTTGCTCAAAGGCCTTCTGGAACCGCTACCCCGCAGACCAGTTCATTCGGGTCGCGCCACTGTACGCCCCCTGGGCGCAAGTTTTTCCGAGTTTCGCCACACTATCTCAACACCCTGAGCACAAGGTTTCACACGACTCGCGATAAAGCTAAGATCTTTAGCATACACAGACTCATCGCAGCGAAGTGGTGATGGCAATCAATCTTTTTCTTGAGCTCGTTCTTTCCCAGGAGCGGAAGCATGTAGTCGTTTTCACCTTCTGCAGCGAGAATGCTTCTCATGCAATTTTGCAAGCTCAGAAAAATGCCGTTTAGCTTCTCTGCTGTCATGTCTTCATATACTTTCCCAACCGCCGCGACAATTTCCTCCACAGCCGGCCATCTTGTAGCGATACCGGAGTGGCTATAAAGAGGCAACAATTCCTAAATCTAGCACGTTCATGTCGGAGGCTGAAAAATCAGCTGGTTGTTCTACCCCCAAGCACAGCCGCCCTCCACAATATCTGGTTTAGACGGAGAAACGTGGGCTTTGCGTTATCGTGTTGGACGAGAATAGTTCAACGTCGATCCTTGCGAGGCCACTGAGCTTTGATTGCTGGAAACAAATACTTCAGCAAATAAGCACTTGTAGACTTCTTGGTCAATAGTGTCGATGTTTCGTAGATATATATCACCTCTGTTGTGCTTCTTGACCTTGCGCTTATGGGTGTAGTCCTCAGTGAACGCCCATATCCCAGGCTTACCATCCCACATTGCATTTCTATGCGGATCAAACCTGTAGAACGTATTGTTAAATCAAATGTTTTAGTACAAAATATAACAGTTATCATACCTTGGACGTGCGGCTGCTGCGAGGAACATTGTCTTCGAAATATGCTTCTTGCTCTGGCGTCGTCGAACAGGCAGTTTCTCGTCTTCAAACGCGATGTAGCTACGTTTGTTTTTGTCTGCATAAAACCACTTTTCGTCAACGTGGACGATGTCCATCATAGGCTCGAATGTCATCGCTGTCTTGTCCACATGCCCCAAAATGTACTCCAGCCGTTGCTGCTTGTAAGAGAGGCTTAATGCGCGCTAACCGACGATTACCTTCTTCTTGACGTAGCAGGACCTCCACCGCATAACACGACACCTCAGCATGCTCCGCCACTTGATGGATTGCCTGCAGTTTCTCGATTGGCGCAGCGCGAAGCTTCTCACGCAATTTAATGCAGTCGTTCTTCTTTCTGCCGCTGTTCTCCTTTAACTTACTCTTCCAAGAGCCTTTCATGTCACCTCCTGCCTTCGAAACACAGTAAGAAAGCCACAATTCGTTCATGGTCGACCAACTTCGGCCCCATTTTCGAGTCAACTCGGATTGGAGTCCACGAGGCAGTACCCCGTTCAAGCTGCGCGTTAGCATCTCATCCAGAATTCCTCGGTGTTGGTGATCGATTAGGTTCGTCATGGGAGTGTTTTGTTGGCCGGAGAATGTCTGCTTTCCTCTCGGCGGAGTTTGCTGGATTGAATGGTCCCAAGTAGATGACTTCAGAGGCGAAAAGTGCGCGATAGAATTCAAAGTTGGCGCCAAAATTATATGTGCAATAAGCTTAAATTGCGAGCTATTACCTCGTCCAATCAGATTAGGAAAACGTTGAAAATCGACGAAATGGCAGTAGCAAAAGTCGTTTGTCCGGATCATTTTCAGTCAGAGGAAATAATGCCTAACGTGCCTGGAGCAAGCCGCGATGTTAGCGGTGCTGAAGGATACGGAGACACACCGACGCAACGAAGCACTGCAAGTGACAGTGGGGCTGCTGGTCTTCAACTCCAACACTGGTGCGCCAGGGTTGTTGTAGCTTTGACGGTATCCAACAACAGCTTGCTGTTTACAGGAGGACACCGATGGCGCTGAAAAAGAAGGGGATGGCCCGAAATGGAGATGCAAGCAGCTTGCAAAGCTCATCAAGCCGAGCTACCGAAGCAGCAGGAAAACCACACGACACAATGATGCGTTCCGGCGTAAATGCTGTGGAATATGAGAAGCACCAGGTAAGCACATTTTGGTTTTAGCACATAACATTTTTAACAGCTCCACCTGCGCATGAATAACCATGTAGAGCTTGATCAGGTGGTGGTACAACACCGAACTCGCTCAATAGACACTTGAAGCCGCCGCCAGAGACGCCAGCGAAATTTTACGACCGCGAATCCCGGGTAAACGTTTTTGCTAAGAGAATTTGTCATCGTTTTCCCTTGGAAACTCGAGGCAGTATGGAGCAGGAATTTCGTCGTTAGCGGAACCGCCTCGAGGGATCGTCCGCTCTTGCTCAATCTCATTGGTAGTAGCATTTTACCCTGGCCATTGGCAGTAATTGCGTCGCTGTTCAAACGAATTTCCTTTCTAGTGACATTACGTGGTGGGTCTAAGATGCAGCTCCACAAACTGACTGATGCACCATCACCATCGTCACCAAGCTCCTCCCATTGAAACACGTACAGATACTCGTTCAGCTCCGTTGCATTGAGGACGATATCCAACGTGGCAGCTAAATTCCGAACAACCGTGTTGCCATCTTCTGACATTGTTGCATTCCCAAGATTATTCTGGTGCGTGGTGGCACTCGGTGTGTAGAACCGACTCGAACTTGGTGGAATCGTATTGCATGGTAGAAGATGCTGCTGAGGCGTCACCATTCCATTTTCCTTCAACACTGTGCGCTGTGGTGTCGGTGCACCGCGGTTCTCATAGACCATAGAGTGTGGTGTTGCGTATCCATATTGTAACTGGAGACTTGGTGTACTAGAATTGTAGGGAGCATCTTCAACCCCGCTACTACTCGTGTTTGGGGCAGAACGCGCAAGCCGAGCAGGACGCTCTGGTGTCGAAATAATAGGTCGTTCTTGGACATCTCCAGGCTGTAGTAGGTCGTCTGAGTGCGTCTTCGTATTTGGACGAGGGATACTCTCGCTCTTGTTTTTTTCTCGCACGTGTTGACGAACTATTTGCCATCTCGTTGCATTGTCGGATGCCATGCGATTTCTTTTAGCGGTGTGAAAAAGCGCCAGCTCGCTGAATAGACGTTTGCACGTGGTGGTGTTAGCGACAATTGACAAAATCGTCAACGCGAGAACAGGTAACTTACCTTTGAGCTTGGCCTCCTTCACATACTGCCAAAACTTGGATACAACAGTATATTTCGCAAACCGACCAGCGTCGATGTCGGTGTAGTCGTCGTTATACCAATCGAACATGTCTTCTCGAAGTTCTCCAAGATCTGAATCAATAAATCACCGATAGCAATACAAAGCAAAATCACACACGTCGTCCATGGCAGTCAGCACGATTTGCTGGCTCAGTTTTCGTGCGTCGATAACATGAAGCGGGTGCAGGAAATACCCGAGGATAAACAACGGTTGCTCGCACTCATTCGAACGTTTTACCACGCACCAAACCAAATCTTCACTCTGTTCGTATACTGCAAACCCGCGATAAATTTCCAGATAAGATGTTACAACATCAGCAACAGTGTTTTTATCTCACTGAAAGCGGAAGGAAACAACGCAAAATGGGCGAACGGTTTTCGCCACGATCTACAATCACTCAAAATGATGCTTTTGCGAGAGGTTCGAGCTGTTTTGGTAGCTTTGCATCGCGGTGTGTATACGCCATATCCTCGAGCGCCGATCGAACCCGTAACTTGACATCCCAGAACGGCTTTTGGTGACATTTTCCCAAACATCCGACAAAAGTTTGGTCTCCCACCGGTTTTATTCTGGACAGCTACGGCTTCCTTGCGCTGCTTAACGGCGCATATGTTGCTGTATTCTTCCAGTACACGCCTTTCAAGCAATCGTCGACGAGTCAACGCGTCAGCACTTCCACACCGCGGGTTCAAAAACATAACAAAGCGTTTGAACGACTTGAGACGAACAAGCGAATCTGGTAACAGCGTCTCAGCTTGAAACTCGAGCAAGTAATGCCAAAACACCGTGATCTCTGCACTGCTGAACTCTGGACTTGCTGCACGACTTTGCTTGTTCACCTCTTCGCCCCCAAAGGTTGGTTCTTGGTCGTCTTCTGAGTTGCCATGCAGGTAACAATTCGTTATGTGTTTCTCCCAATAGTCTTTCCGCTCACGTACCAGCTCAGGAAAAGGACAATCAGGCTTATTTTGCGCGTATTCAGCATAGCACCTCTTGCACACTGTCCACCACATCGAAGCATTGCACTTCTCCCTCGTGCGGTAGAAGCTCTCGGTTAACGCGCTCGGAGGTCGCCCGATCTTAGGCTTCTCCGGCGCCCTTCCGGCTTTCAGATAAAGCTCCATACGACCTGGTCTGGGCAGTCCGGGGTATGCACAATTAGCTGGCATGTGGCCAGAAGCACGTTGAAAACCCACCAACTTTAAAATCGATATCTTTTTGCGTCAACTTTGTGGAAATGCCCGCGTAGAAAAGTAAAAAGTCGCGTACAAAGTCCTTTCCACGTAGAAAGGTATAAATGTTTTTGCGAAAGTGGCCAACACTGTTAAGGGGCTAATTGCGCTGGCTGGTGCTCATTCTCGGTCGAGCGTTGCTGCTGCCACAGGTATTCGATGTGTACCACACTATTTCGTGTTAATAACTAGGATATTTCATAAAAAACTGAAATAAAGATCTTGAGTTTAAAAAATTGCAGCAGAGCTAGCAAAGAGGGACCTACGACAGAACTTCTGACCGGTGATATTCTGTAATCCACTGCAACATACATATCTTACTTGCGTACTTTCGATATAAGGACTAGCGTGAGATGAACTCATCCCAATGCACAGGCATTAGTGGGAAATGTCACTATAAAACTGGTTTGAAAACCTGTGGAATAGTTCCTACATATGAGTATATTGCACGATACCATGTTGTAAACCTTAGTTGTGTGCCTACCTCAATAACGCTACAATATCTACCCCAGTAGTACTGCCAGCAAAATTCTGAATCCTTTATAGCCAAAACGAAACCAAACAGACGCCAATAATCTTGAGAATCAACCGCGAGGACCAGTATACCACATTTCACTTCGTGGGGGTCAAAGCTGGGTAGTGTCTTAAGTGGAATGCACGGTTTGATTATTTAAAAAGCATAAGTTCGTGTGGAATTTATCTGCTCGACGACGAGGCGGGTTTAAAAATATTTAGAACTCTGTTGATTTGTTAGACGTATCCACTTTAGTTTAGTTTCTTCTCAGAGCTCGCGAATGATGGGTGCTATTGTATCTAACAAACCCTTGATGCGACTACGTTTTGGACTTAAACAAAGTACGTATGACTTCAATGAGTTACGGGCTTTTAGTGATTCTAAAGTAAATTATTAATAATAACTACCGCCTCGAAATGTTTTTGTCATCTCACTCTTTTATATGCGTATAACAGACCTCATCACTGCGTACTCAAAAATTCTATTTTCTAAATGCCTACGAAAGTTCAAGAAAATGATAGTTTAGAGCGATGATTCTACGAGATGCTTTATCAGGTTCGGAGATCTGTGGGGAGGGCGGCCAAATACAAGAGTGCCGTCCCCCAGCAGTTCAGGCGGATGGAGGCCACGTGGCCTCCACAGCTGCCCTACGTCTGCTGTTATATTAAAAATACTATACTATACAATTCCTAGACATTTAAATCCTTTCCTCTGATTGGATACACTCACCCCTCCACAGAAATCACTCTCACTTCGGAATCTTCGCTGGACTGCCGCCGCCCGACCGCCGCCGCTTGTTGGGCCGCCGCCGCTGTTACTGGGCCGCCGCCGCTGTTGTTGGGCCGCTGCTGTTGGACCGCCGCCGCTTGTTGGGTCGCTGCCGCTTGTTGGGCCTCCGCTTGTTGGCTGGGCTGTGGAGCGTGGAATTCGTCGGCGCTTGGCTGTCCTCGGTGCTTCGGTACCGTGGCCGGATCCTGGTGTTGGATGGAGACCGCCGCTTCTGCAGCTCGGTCGTCGGCCACGGCCCCTGTGGTGGTCGGCTTGATTGGTGACGTTGAGCCGCTCGTTGTGCAGGCTGTAGAAGCCCTGCTGATCTCTGTGGAGTCGTCCGTTGATGGCTCCTGTGAGGACGGACGTGTCGTCCCACCTTCTCCGCCGCCTGCGGTGCCTTCCCTCCCGTTAACTGATGATAATAGACCAAGTGTCGATGACGATCTATGCGGCTTGGCAGATGAGCTTAACGCTGCGGATGACGATGGTCCCGACAGAAGCCGCCCGCTTCAGAGACTTCGTCGCCGTGCAGATATTCCGCGCGTCTGTCACCCAAAGCCATTGCCTCCCCGCCAGAGCGGCATCCCACTTCCAATTGGAAGAACCACTACGACTTGACGGCTCCCATTGACCCCAACAAACGTTTCGACTTAGTGCGTTTGTTGGATAGCGATGGTGATCCCCACACCGGTCATATCTCGTGCAGTGGAGAGGCCATCCTCTTGAATTGAGCTACGTGTGGATGGAGAATCTGGTAGATTATCCTGAGATGATGCGTCAAGTTGATGAATGGAAGGCTTCCGGTTCCAGGCTACCGTTCACGAAGTACCGGAAAGCGAACTTCGCTGGTGCCTACGCCTCTGATTCTGGCCTGTGCTTTCTGGAGGCATTTCAAATGGCGTGTACCTACCTGGGCCGCCGCGACCTGGTCACGCTGAAAATGTGGGACGCGTTTGAGGACGCGTATCCTCGGAACATGGAATACGGTGTCCTTCGCCGAGATGCTGCTGCCTTCTACGAGTATCTCCGTTCTCTCCAGATCGAGTTGAATTACGAGAAGCTTTGTCGCAAGGTGGTGAAGAATTCTTACCACAATGTCGAACGCTTTGCTGTCTTCGTTTATGGGCTGGATCCGGGAGTTTACCTCACGTGTGCTGGTGATGGAGACCTCGAGCACTGCTTTGTTATCGTCGTTCACTCACCCCAGTTTGTTCAAGTCCTGGACGGGTATGATGAGAAGTCCGAACCGCCGTACAAAATTCAAACGCTTGAGAACCAGCTCTGGATTCAATACGTTCGCTTTATGAACTTTGTGGAGATCGTTCCGGAATTCCAAGGTAGCAGTGGGAAACGCAAGAAGCGCAGCGAAAAGAAGTCGTCAAGCGCCTGAAGATGTTGCAGTAACTGCGGACGTCTAGGAGATACGCTTTCCCCTTTCAATTTCTTTTTCGTCTTCTTCGTTTGGTTTTCCGTTGGTTTTCAAATTCCGCGATCAAATTTGGAATTTGTGATAAGTTCTCGACTGGTTCCCAAGTCGGGTCTTCTTCACCCACCCACTCCACCAGAAACTGCACGCGCCGTTTTCGTGTTCGTTTCCCGAGGAGTCGATTCACGAGTTGGCCGATACTTCCGTCGGCCATTACCACATCATGGGGGCGGGAACTTCGTGTCGGCGTGATGTAAGGTTTTAACGACCCCGTGTTAAAAACTGGATGGAGCTTGTTTCCTGACTGGATATTCAGCTCATATGCGTGGTTGTGGATGCGTCGGACAACACTGTATGGTCCAATCCACTTCGGCCCCAATTTCGACGAATTTGGCAACCCTGTGTGTTTTGGGTCCAAATGCTGCGTGCTAAGGTACACACGATCGCCGACTTGGAATTCTTGCTCTTGACGATTGTGGTTGTACACATCTTTCATCCGCTCTTGTGCCTGCGCTAGAGCTTCACGACATCGCAACAGTATTGCAGCTTGTTTCTCTTGGAATTCGGCTCCACGTTTGCTGATGACCACTCCCTTTAGTTGCTCCGTGGTCAGTTGCAGAGGGTTCAAAGGAACGTATCCCAGGTCTGCCTCGAAGGGAGTAGTCTTCGTGCTCGAATTCACGGTCGAGTTAACTGCAAACTCTGCGTTGGCGAGGTGGAGATCCCAGTCGTCCTGCTGTGGCCCCACAAAACTACGAAGATATTCTTCCAGCGTCCGATTCATTCGTTCCGTCTGACCGTCGCCTTGAGCACGATGGGCTACCGTCATGTTCAGCGTCGTACCGATGGACTTGAAAACGTACTGCCAAAAGGCAGACACGAATTTGCGATCTCGATCGGACACGATGCTTGTCGGCATTCCGTGATGTCGCCAGATGTGGTCGATGAACAGACGAGCTACACCTTCTGCTGTTACCGTTTTCGTAGTCGGCACGAAGTGACATCTCTTGGTCAATCGGTCGACAACTACCCAGATCGAGTCTACTTTGCCCTTCGTGGGTGGTAGATCCGTGATGAAGTCCATGGAAATGGATCGCCATCTTTCATCTGGTATACGAAGTGGTTCTAGAAGTCCTGGTGGTTTCGTCAACCGTGGCTTGTTCCGACGACATGGTTCACAGTCTGCAATGTACTTTTGAATTGACTTGAACATCTTGGACCAGTACCAATTTCGCGCTAGCGATAAGTACGTGCGCTCTGCACCGGGGTGGCCCCGTAGTTGGACTCGTGACATTCGCCGATGATACGTAGACGAAGCTTCAGCGAGTTGGGAACTACGAGCCGAGGAACATCATCCACTGGGGATTGGTACCATAACAGATCCTGAACCTCCGTGTAGTTCCTGTACTTCTTTCGCTGTTGCTTGGATTTGATGGTTCTCCATTTGCGCACGATCCCTGATGGCTGCCAAGATTGCACGTGTCTCGCGGTCCTTTGAGTATGCTGCTTTGATGTCCTTAACCAAATCGCTGTCCGTCGCCACCTCCGTTATCTCTAGCTGGAACGACGAGTTGTTGAAGCTTGTGACACTTAGATCATGGAAGAACTTCGTCTCCGGTTGCAAGTCTGGTCGTCTGCTCAAGGCGTCAGCGATCCCATTCTTCGCGCCCGGAAGATGTGAGAATATCGGTTGATACTCGGCGAGGATGTCGTACCAGCGTGCAAGACGTCGATTTGCCATCTTTTGCGTAAAGAGCCCCTCGAGACTCTTGTGGTCTGTTTCCACTATTGGTGGTTTGTCCAAGCAATATATCCGGAAAGCGGCAAGTGCGTGTACAATGGCCAAAAGTTCTTGCTGCTGTGTTGGATAATTCAATTCGGCTGACTTCATCTTCCGGCTGGTATAAGCGAGTGGTCGCTCCACGCCGTCAACAACTTGGAAGAGAACGCCTCCAACCGCAAACTTGCTTGCGTCCGTACGCAAGTGCATGGGCTGTGTGAAATCAGGCAAATGCAGCACTGGCGGGTTGCACAACCGCCGTTTCAGCTCTTTGAAGTTCTTCAGCTGCTCGTCGCTGAAGTGGATCTTTGCGTTACGCTTGTTCGTTTTCTTTAATAGCGCGAACATGGTTGCTGTTAGCGAAGCGTACTCTGGACAAAATCGTTGGACGTAACCTGTCAAGCCTAGAAAGCTGTGAAGCTCCTCTTGGGTTCGTGGTACGGGCCAGTCCCTTATGGTCTGTACCTTATCGGGATCCATGCGTACGCCATTTCGTCCGACGAAATCTCCAAGACAAGGAATCTCGTCTGCGCAGAAGACACACTTGGAGAGCTTGACGTACAGCTTGTTGTCGCGTAAGATGTTTAACGTCTTTCGAATCGCTTCCAAGTGCTCTTCAATCTGCGGTGACTTCGTGAAGATGTAAATGTCGTCGTAGAACGACTTCGTGTTCTCCATCCCACGAAACATCTTTGAAGTCAAGCGATGCATTGTTGCTGGCGCGTTACAGACTCCCATGGGCAGCACAAGATACTCCCAGAGTCCGTTTGGTGCTTGAAATGCCGTGAACTTGATGTCCTCTTCTCGCATGCGAACTTGGTAATACGCCGACATCAAATCCATCGTCGAAAACCAGTATGCTCCCGCCATTGCGTCCAGGATGTCTTCTTTCCTTGTCATCGGGATACTTTGGCGGATTGTGTTGGAATTCAAGTACCGATAGTCATGGACAATCCGCCATCCGACAGGCTTCCGGACACAGAACGTTGGCGCAGCATGTGGGCTGATACTTGGTCTGATGAGTTTCTTCTTCACCATATCTTCAACCCAGAGCACTATCTCGCGTTGTTGCTCCGGTGATTGTCGCCACTGTTGCCGATACATAGCGAGATTTGGGTCTTTCACGTCGATCCGGTGCTCGATCTCTCGCTTCTCTGGAAGACCCTCAGGAAGTTCGGGACGGAACACCGTGTCCTTATACTCCGTCAACAGGTCAAAAGCTGGATTCGACCGGAAACTCTCCCAATCTGTTTCCAGGTAGCGTTGCGCTTTCGCTGTTCCGACATTGTCGGGTTGGTCACGCCGTTGCAGTGAGCGTGCGACGTTCTTTATCGTATCATTCGTCAGAACCAACATGAAGTCAGGTTCTTCTGGAGTCTTCGTCTTGATCCTCAAGAACTTCCGAAGTTTTTCGCGTGATGAATTTGGTCTGCACACCGTTATCATCGACAACACCCATCATGAACATCTTGTCTACGACGGTGTCTTTTCCCCGGACGTTGCTGCTTTCCGCACGCACTACGTCCTTATCCGAAGACGACTTCGTGCTGTCTTCTCGTGTCGGACCTCTGCCGACTGAAGCTTCTTGTTGTTGTTCGCAAACAACACTTGGGGCGCTACTCAACGCAGCTTCGCGAACAAGATTGTCAGGTGACTTCACATCCGTTTCCAGCGCGGCGCCTCGACAGGAATCGGGTCTTTTCGCCGATAGACCTTTCGCCCCGACAGATCTCCGAAGCCCGGAGGCATTCACCGGTCCGCCTTCCTCGATCGGTACACTGACCTCGATTGCTCGCTTGACTCGCTGAGTCTCTATTGTTGTTCCTTCGATCCTGCGACTTCTCCAGTTGATCTTCGGCTGCGTGTCCTCGAAGAACGGAATCCCAAGGATGCAGTCGAATTCGTCCGGGATATCATAGACAACCGCGACGCACCTGTACGCCTTGTCCGATCCCGCTGCCATGATATGCAGCAGCAACACTTCCAGTGCTGCCTCGACGATTTGATTATCTCCAAGTTTGACACGAATATTCTTGTCATCGAACTTGGTGGTCTGGAGCTGGTGCTCGTTGACCCATTTTCGCGACACATAGATTGTGGTGGCACCGCTATCTAGCAACATGCTTCGTGTCTTGATGCACGTGTTGTTCACGGTGATTTCTCCCGACACAGTGAACAGTGGGCGCGACTTGTATACCAGAGGGTTTTCGCACAGAAGGTTGAGGCTGATATTCTCCAGCTTAACGGTTCCGGCTACTTTCTCGACCACGCCAGGACCCTCGCTCACTGACGTGGTTTGTCGTTTCCCTGTTTGGCTTGTTCCTTCTTCCAAGCGAAGCAATCAGCCTTAATATGGCCGGGTTTCTTGCAGAAGAAGCACGTGCGGCTCTCGCCATCTTTAGACTTCGAACTCGCTTTGAAACGGCCTTTGCCACGGAGGGTTTGCTCTTTGAGCGTTTCCCTGGAGCTGAGCTGCGGTTGCTTGGAGTTTTCGTCTTGTCTTGGTGAACTTGACGGTCACGTGCTTCTTCTACGAAGTGGGTGACCTCGTACTTGACCGCGAGATCCATGGCGCCACTCAGCGTTTCAGGATTCTCAAGTTTGACGTAGCTGCGCGTGCGGGGCTTCAGCCCGTTTGCATAACACAGTACTTGATCAAGAACGCTCATTCCTTCGACACGGAAGATGAGAGCAGAGTACTCGCCGTTGTACGTCTCGATGTCCGCCGTTTGCTTGAGACGCTGGAGTTTCTCTCGCAGCACCGACTGGTAGTTCGACGCCTCGAAGTGTTGGAGCAGATGCTCACGGAAAATCCCCACGTGTGCTCCCCACTCGGTGTCGTCGACGACCAGTGGAGAAACCAGCCGGACGCCGGCTTCTCCATCGCTGATCCTGCGATGCCTGGCAGGCGGGCGCTCTCGTTTTCAATTGCGATGCCGTTGATCCGGCACGCGTTCTCCACTTGGAACAGCCACTCCCTCACGTCTTCCCCTCGCTTCCCCGTGAACTTGGGCAATTGGCTTGGAACTCTTGAGCGGTCCGCCATCGCCTGGTTGAGTCGATCGATCTCAGCACGAAGCTGGGCATTCGTGGGAGGCATGGGCGTCAAAGGGGCTGGGACCAACAAGTGCTACCAGTTTATCAGGTTCGGAGATCTGTGGGGAGGGCGGCCAAATACAAGAGTGCCGTCCCCCAGCAGTTCAGGCGGATGGAGGCCACGTGGCCTCCACAGCTGCCCTACGTCTGCTGTTATATTAAAAATACTATACTATACAATTCCTAGACATTTAAATCCTTTCCTCTGATTGGATACAGATGCTACTTCTGTTCTCCCAGCACTTCTCCTGTGCACGTGAGTGGTAAAAGGCTTGTTTTGCGGGAAAATTTGAAAAGTGACATTGTTGTTTAAGTGTTGTAGGGAAAGCACCGCAAGCAACAAAACTTCCGAGATGTCTTATGACCAGGTAGCCACGGTCACCTAAGGAACTGCAGGCATGCAGGAGCCGTCCACAGGTCTTCTTTTGAACAACTCGCTATCTCCATTTCAACTCGCTATCTCCACCTACCATATCGTCACTCAGTGTTGGTCCGCAAACCAGCCACCGTGTTGCAGCAACCAAAGCGACGCTCGACCGCAATCGAAACTTGTGGATTCAAAGTTCTATAACTAGTGGATTAGGTCGTTCTATCTAGACGTATTGTGTTAATCTACTTGTTCCAACGTGTCGTCAATGCACACCTGCACAAATATCTCTGAAAAGTGTTCGAAACGGCGGATATCTGCGTCTTCACCTTCAAGTTCTTCTGGCTCCTTCCCTGCAAAAACATTTGGACGTACTCGAGGGCATGAATTCCACAATTGTAGCTATCTTTCTTTAAAAAGAAAGGCACAACAATTTTACTTTTATCTTATGGATGAATATCGTTAAATCTCCGACCGTACTAGAACTCACTATCGAGGATATTGACCAATTAGAGTGGTGCATCGGAGTGACAGTGAATCATATCAAAATCCCCCTCTCTTTTGGTCAATCACAGGGCAGGTACATTTGTAAAGGCTGTCTAGCCGCAGCTCCGACATATCGGGTCGAAGGCCCCCGCTCTGTTATTGATATGTCCATATAAATGTCAACTCATTCACATATTTCTTGAATACCACGAAAACTCCGACCTCTCCGACCCAAGATGAGCCTGCGCGACCTCGCACCGACTATCACAAAGCGTGCACGCGACATCGCGGCGCGCTCGTACAAGAAGCTCCTAGCGGATGAAGGTATCACCTGGAAGTACCTCGCCGTGTGCATGACACGCGAAAATGCCCCGCTTGTGCTGGAAGCGGTGGTGGTCAAGTTCGGCGTGTACCTGGCCTTCAAGGAGGGACGTAACGGTCAGATCTTGGCCAGGTACTCGGCTATGCAGTACTACCGATAGACCAAGAACTGGCGACTGGACCTGTTTCCCCAGGTTCGCGAAGATTCGGACAAGGCGCTGCTCAAGAAGAGCCAAGTGCTAGAGCGCTACTGTATGAAGAGAGAGTCTGGGACCTTCGTCTAAAAGGCGCCAGCGTGCACCAAGAATTGCTCAAGAGGATGGTCATGCATCTGTATTCAACAGCTCCCACAGCTTCCGGCTACCAAGACGCCGCGCTGCTGTGCTTGCTGTGGTTCCTGTTCGGACGGGCGTCTGACCTCACGCTGCTCCGCAAGGTGAATCTCCCCATCGGCGCCGGGAATATTTTCTTCGTCCGCTTCATCCGCATCAAGACTTCGGAAGAGCAAGGGCTCTCACTCTTCCCCGATGACGACTTCATCACGTGCCCGCTGCTCGCCATCGCCCTTGCCCTCACGACACAGTTTGCACCAACAGCTCCGCTCTTGAACCACCACCCTGATCAGCACGCGAACATGCAATCCATTCTGACTCCAACTGCGCCTCTCATCGACTTGATCGACCACCCCGAAGACGTGGCTCTATTTTAAACCTCTGAAGACGCTGTAGATGGGGAAAAGCTTGTCGACGACGCCCCCAGTTATCCATACTACGTCAGCAGAGCCTTGGAAAGAGTCGCACAGAAGGCCGGTGTCACAGAACGCTTGACGTCGCACTCCTTTTGTTGTGGAGGAGCTCAGCATGCCAACGGGGCTGGAATGTGTGTGCAATGGATCTTCGACCGAGGAGCGTGGAACATAAAGGTCACGAACAAGGACTCCGCGTACGTCTTCAACACTCCAGCAAAAGACCACAAGATCGCTCGCGTCTAGAGCAACCGCAAGCCCAACGCAGAAATCCCGCTGTTATCGCTCGACGCCTGCAACTCGGACACAAACTAGAAAATTGCCTTCGTTGCATCAGCGCTATCCGTAGCTTCGTCTGGGCTTGACACCGCACAGTATAACGTCAACGCACCAGTGCTCGAGACTCTCATGGCGTACCTGCTCCGCCACTACCCAGCGTTGGAGGCTCTTTCGGTTGATGGCCCTACGATCCAGCGGCTGGAGGCTTGTACTGTACAGAAAGACACACTACGGCAAATAGGACACAAACACCTTTCGGGATGATCCGATACTCCCCAGCTTCTTTCATTCTCTTCCAAAACTGGAGCACATATTCTTTTGGAGTCATCTCATTGTTTCGTAGTACCTCAACCGAGCCGTCCATCCAGCGATCCAACTCGTCTTCAGCACGTCTGTCGACACGATTGGGTCCTCCCGATCGCGCCAATCGTGAGGCAAAACGAGCTTCCAACCTGCTTAGATTTGCCTCGGGTGGCACTTCTTGGTCTTCACTATGCTGGATCAGCCCAGCAATTGCTATCAGAAGTGCGAGAAGGTTTGTACGAATTTTGTCCGTCACCTCGTTCAATCGGTCACGAGGAGGTTTTCCTTTTTTCATGCTGTTGGCAACACTTGATAACCACCGTGTTAAGAATCCCGCGTTGAGTGTTTGAAAATTGGGTGAAGCATCATCTCCAGCACAAAATCGCATTCCTTGAAACTAGTGTCCTTGTAGTACTGACTAAAATCATCTCTCGTCTACAGCTTCGCGCAATAAATCACGAGTTTTCGAAGCTGTCGGGGTCAGTTCACTGTCCAAGATCCACTGGGGAGTTTTGGCCGTAGACAAATAGTGACGGATAGACGCCTTTGGCTCAAGGTCATCAATTCTCGTCATATATAATGATATCAGCACATCCACTTGCTCTCCTAGCTCAACTTGGCAGCTGAACTTTATATCGGCAATTGGCGACAAAAGCGAGAGCACATGTACTAAATAGGTGTGATTATTCGCGAGAGAAAATCGGGCGGCGCCTTGTGATCACGTATAACCTTTCGAACGGAGCGCGGATACTACCGTCGCGATCACTGTAGGTCGGATTAAACCTTCTTATTCCCAGCAAAACCGAATTAAACTGGTCTTCCTTGTCGACCATGTATACCCTCACTCCCAAGAACTTGTCGCCAGTGGTTTTGCATGTCCAGAAATCGGCAACGAGGGTCAAATTTGCGTAAGCTTCACAGTTGTCTGCAAGATACTCCAACATCTCCTTTTTCATCGCGCAGTACAGCTCGATTATGGACTCCTTCACACGCTTGGTATTCACGACAGCCCGCATCTTCTCCCTGACGAATAAAGCCTCGAGTAGTTATGACTCGTCGTATTCGCCGGTCCTCAGCAGTAGATTGTGGTTGATGACCCAAAGGGTTTCAGAAGTAAATTGAGACGATCAGGATTGCTCCTAAAAGCGGAGACGAACGCAACGTTTCCATTTCAGCATCACGCTTGCGCTTTCCCGTCAGCTCCACCTCGTTCTTCGGCGAGAGAAGGTGGTGATCAACCCTCAAATGGCGCGCTGCTTTCGACGTCTTGCCGCCGGACATCAAGAACAGGTTTCTTAGGTTTTCACTTTTCGAGTAGAAAAGGTGCATAATAAATGACGGATAAAATACCAGCCTCAAGCCATATGACCACTATGTTCGCAGGCATGGACAATAAGTATTGACAGGGCCACGTGAAAATCAAGACTGACGGTGCGTCGACATTGCGAGATTGTCATCTTGCCTTACGGATGGCCTGCCATAAAGAAGGGCTTTGCGAAGGCTGGGATAGTTTTTTATTCCCTTCTTGAGCATCTGCCCGGATATATATCGGCGTACCATTTGGATTCCATCCATCACTAGATGGACGCACTTCGTCAGTGAGTGTTGATATAAGCTGAGGATGGGTCTGCAGCACTACATAATTGATAACTATTGAAGGAAACACTAGCAAATATGATTGCCACCGTCAGTGTGTTCAGCAACTTACATATGACCTTCTCTCGGCAGCTAAACGAAGCGCTACAAAAATAAGCGCGGTTGTAAGTGAATCAAATTGAAGAGACGAACAGTACTCATAGAGAGTAAGACGCTTATTCACACAGCGCTCCAGCTCGTGAGCCATCCTGGTCATTTGCCTTTTTATACACTGCACTTTTGTTGAATCGTCTGTGCAAACAACCTTGAAGTTAAAGTCCACTATTATACCACTCCAGTATATTTGGCGAAACTTGACAGGAATGAGTACGGCGGCCTGGTAATTGAAGAGTCGTGTTGCTTTTGCACAATTCCTTGTTTTATCTCCGGTGGTTTGGATCGTTTGCGCTTGATAGAGGTTGTACCAATTCCAGCAAAAACCAAATTAGAGTACTCGCTTTGAATTGTGTAGCATAAAGCAGATATAAAAGATCCGCCTGCCTTGGTTGGAGGTATTCGTCAGTACAGAGTTTTGTACAGCCATTAATAAAAGCCGATGGATATTGTTTCGCTAGGAGATACTCGTTTTTCTGTGTGTTACTGGTGCAACCTCCTAACACATTTTTGACAAACCAACGATAAAAGTTTTGGGCTTCTTCGCAGTCCGAACGCACAATAGGGAGCATTTCCGTGGCTTCTAATTGTTGTCATGAGAATGTGCCGACTCCATTAATCGATATGCACTCTATAGACGCACTCAGCTGTTTCACTTTCATCGGAACCGATACTTCCGCAACCAAAACAGAGCAAGCGTCGTTATCACTCGTGTCTTGCTTACTTGCTGCCTTAAAGGATTGGGTCATATTATCCACATCTCCAACAAATACTCGAAAATCTTAACCTCTTACACTTTACATCCAAGTCGAATTATTTCATCAGCCTCGGTTGCGACAGCATCATTTTGAACACCTCGATTGTCAGCGTAGTTTTGCGGTGTGGTTGTGCTCGAACACACCATTCTTCGACCGATCCCCGTGGGATGGCTGCCTCATGGCAAAATATGTAAAGCGCAGGTCTTTGCTGATGCTGGTACCATTCGCCCACAACAAGTGAAAAACAAGATCAACAAAGCGCACTCAAGAACACGCATAACCGTCGAGACGGTTTCCCGCCCGTGCAGTTTAAGGGCGTTTTGATTCTACGACGCAAAATGCTTGGCGGCCTCCGTGTTCATCTAGGCAAGAAAGATTTCACGCCGTCGTCTCGATGCCACTGTCCGAAGTTTACGTCATCCGATTGATAGTGCCCAAACGCAAGTGTCTAAAGTGGTTAGTGAGTTTTCTTCCTACCTCGTCAATTTTTTGCCAGGTTCTATTTTTGCTTTGTTTTCCACTAATCAAAGATTTGGGTTTGAACATGCAATGACACTCGCTTGTCAAAGTGCGATGTGTGTTTATAAGCCTGTGGACTTACTGCTGGATGTAACGAGAAGGCTCACCTGCACGGACCCTAGCTTTGGCTGTGACGAAGGCTCTCACTAGAGTACGTTTACAAAAGGTAATTATACCGTTGCCAGCGCAGGTTTCCTTGATCCCTGTCTGGCACATCTCAGATGTCATCACCGCATCAGTGCTGTTGCCCTCGTTGCCAAGACAAAAACCACACCATCGCAAGCAGAAGACACCTACGCGTACGACTAAATACAGCTGTCGCAGTGCTATAGTTATCGAAGAGCGTGAGATATTGCAGCTTTCAGCGCCGGTTCACACTGGAGGTGTTGATATCGAAACCACGCCAAACTGTGTCTGACGGTACCACTGACTGTGATGTATAGGAAAGTGGAGTCAGGCCGCGTCCTGGACTCCGCTCTTCCTGCCCTGAAATGGTTGTCTACGAACAAGCAGAATAGTTGGTGTCAGTCTAATAAAGAGCAAGGGTTTTGCCAACGGCTCACTCCAGCATTTGCATAGCGTGCAGCGCCGCCGGTTTTCATCCCTGCGGACATATTTGTCCCGCATATAACAGCGTTAACGCTACATACCTCTGCATGCATGGTGAAGACTAGACAAGGAACCACCACTTCACAATGACTTTCCAGCAAACCACCCGCAAGCTGGGTTCCCAACATCCGGACGCATTCTGATATGTACTACAACCGCCAGGACAGTGCAGGAGTTGGCGACAAAGACGACGCTACGAAGTATCAATGGTCGTCTCAATACCTATCATTGCACCTACCATTGCAAAGGCAAGAAGAAGCACAGCAGAAGGAACAAGTATCTCCCCAAATACGAGAAGATATACGACGACCAGGGTTGGGTGGCGTTGTAAATAAGCCGCGTGCAAGTTTTGTGTGCCATTCCGTCGCGAGAAGAGCGCTAACAACTCGAGCACGGTTGGGGGTCAAGACATTCTTGTTCGCAAGATAAGCAAGAAAACCCATTGTCTGAAAGTATTTCAAGGCTCCTTTCACAGCAATAATATACAGACTCACTTGAGGCTTGTGCACCCTCGTCATGGGGAAAATGACCGACAAGTGGATGACAAGTCTGTGGTGTAGCGGGATTTATCAAAATCCGCTTCCACTGCACCCAGACACCGACTAACAGAGGCGGTACTCCGATATCCGTGGGGATGCTGAAGTTGTGCTCACCTTGTGTACCCGTCAGCAGGCTGGATCTGATCTTCGGGTGCTTCGAGGATGCTTGATCTGTCAAGATCGAACGTCTTTGCGGGACGTGGGAGGTCAGGAACAGCGTGGGAATCTTCACTCTGCGTCCTTGAGTAGTTATCAGACCAGTAATCGCTTGGATCTACTTGGATCTGGGGCCTGGCTCTTGGGTCCAGGTGGGGGTTGCCTTGAGGGGTGTGTTATCTTCCTTTTCCTTACTTGAGGCTTCCAATAGCGTGACCTTGGGGGACTGAAAGTCGATCAGTCGTCCTGGCCAAGTAGTAACTCCAGTAGACTTCGGATCCGCACTTGGTACTAGTGGATCCAGGCTGCGAGTGGATCTGGCCAATATACTATCCAGACTACCCGAGCACTGCTTGATCCGCGGTGATCCCGACGCAGCTTGACTGGACCAAATGTAGTTCCCGTGGTCTTAAGGACTAGGAAGGGCACTTGTGGTGTATAAAGCAAATTCGACTCTGTATTACGGAAATTATGAGAGAATCCATAGAGATCCCATCCAAAACCTATCATCTGCACCATTTCTTTACCTGCCACTGGATGTTGTCGCTTGATCAGTCCTCTGGTGTGCCAGATCCACTCCTGGAACGGTCCCACTTTCAGATCTGGATCACCTATCCTTGGATCCATTGCTTCCGCGATGTAGCCATACCTGATCCGGGGATCTGAGTCTGGATCCAGCATGCTGGGTTTCCGTATTGGCCCAAATTTTGGGAAAGTGCTTCACCATAAATCCGAAGCATGTTACTTCCAATTGACCCCATCATTGAATCCTACATTATTTGCAGGCCTGGCTTTCAATTTAGAGTACCGGCTGGGGTGATGAAAGTCATCATGAGTTGCTATTGTGACTGCTGAACATTCATCTGCTGGCTTCGATGAGCAGGAGGATAGGTCGTGTGAGGTCGTGATCGACAAAAGCAAAACAATTTGAGACCTTGATCAAGCGCATTGCAGCTTTGATAACTTACCGTGATATGGAAAATGTAACGGGGTTACACGAAAGTCACGCCCGTGCGTTGACTTGAGAGGTTGCACAAAACTCTTAACTGTGTGTAGAGTTTTGACTCTGTTGCCATTGGCTCTCCACCACTCATTTACATATTCTTAGATTAACTATGCTATATAGTTTAGTCTATACATTTACAACCAAGGTCAGATAACAATTTAATTCAGTTCTATTTTTGCAGTTAATTAGTGTTGTCCTTGTATTAAGGGACACTGACTCTGCGAGTCCTACTTACGGGACTGTACTTGGTTCTTGTATAGAACCGAAGGCTGGAAGCCTAAGACACTGACTCGTGGAGTCCTACGTCTTCCTCTGTGCACGTGCACTGCTACGCAGCCCCGCTACAGAAAAGCTTCTGATGTCACTACGTTCTGGCTCTAAACCTCACAGCATTTGGTGCTCTTCTGAGGTGAATTTGGGAGTTTACCGTTATGGTTAATGGAATGTCTCACAAGGAAAGAGGTTATCTGGATGCTCGTGCATCGTTTGCTTTGGATGGTAACTGCCGTTTCCTCGGTGTTCCGACAGGGATAAATCGCATACCAGCAAAACCTATAGTGAGGCGGTGGTGAACACACTTCAAGCTGTCGCTGGCAATCGTATTTTGATGCAGTTGATTAGACGTGATGATGCCGCAAATATGCTGGGCTGTCGGGTTGGGTTCGTGACACGTTTGCGCCAAGCTTGCGATGATATTGGGCCATCGGTGTCTGTCACTCATATGTGGAGAGACAATGGAACTCCATTCACGAAATTTGCCAATATTTTGCCGAACATTACATAAAGCTTGAGGAGCAGTATCAAATAGAGGGCTTACGAGACGGCAGACACGTTTTGGCAGCTAACTCCGAAACTTAAAGAATGTTTCCACAAACTATAGTAAAAGACATAACGATTGCCAGCAGCATCGGGCTCTACATGAATTCCTCCAAACATGTCAACATTAATTACAAGGGAACTATGGGGATAGGTCACTATACGGCTTTATGTTATTGTGATAACGGCACGTGTTGTCAGTGGTCTTTGTGGTGGCGTGGTTGGTGTTTGAGGTGTGATCCAGAGCGAGTCTGCGTTTGCGATGGAGCTTGCGTGTGGTGGAAGTCGTGCAGCCCCTATAGCTCAGTGGTAGAGCACTCGCTTCGTAAGCGAAAGGTCGGTGGTTCGATCCCGCCTGGGGGCTCCATTTTCCTTCTTTTGCTGCCCCCACGCCTGCCTTTTGTTCGCCAGCCGACGCCCTTTGCCGCACACTAACACACAGCAGCTACCCACGTCGACTCTGGCTCACTGGTGCAGTGTTCACAAACTATCGTCGATACACACAGACGCTGCCGAAACACGAAAACCGATGCGCTCGATTGGCCAACCCGTCTCTCTACTTCGTGGCTCGAACCGACATTGACGCCCTACGCACCACAACTACGGGCGAAACGGACCCATGGGGACCTGGACGATGTGTCATGAGATGTACTTCAGATGACGTGCGGGTTCACTGACAAGTAGAGGCAAGGTGGTGAGGAACACAAAGGAAGCGAACTAGATGCGCTCAGTAGCTTATTACCGACCAGCTTCGATCCGTTCGGTTGCACTAGCGTATCGCCGTCCTTTGCAACGAGCCAGCAAACAGCCATTTCCCGTTTCAGGTCGAGATAGCATTTCGCATCGCTAGCACACTCACAACACACTCACAAGACGCGCTTGGAACGAGAGAACACACACACAGTATGGTAAAGTGTTATCTATTGCAACATACGCGAGAACAAGCAGGCCACTCCGCCATTACTCGCCTCAAGACACCAGCTCAGCAACAGCCATCGCCGGGTTCACCGCTGTAGTGTACGGAGGCTGTTCCTGTCGCCTATCGTGGTGGCTAGATCCACGTCGGCCATAAGAGCGATGCGATGTTGCCTTTTTCCGGCGAGGAGGAACTGTGCTGCGTGCGCATCACGTGCGAGACACTGCCGATCCGATCTCAAAGTTGAATGCGAAAGGGTAAGTCACACAGAACCGGTGTACAGCAATTTGGACAGCAATTGGAAGAGGAGCGTCTGATCTTACTTGTCAAAGCACGCCGATGGTGGGGTCATCACCGTAGCGAATGCGCTGCTAGCATGAACGTGGTCCGGCAAGAAGCGCTTTCATTGCTTGGTGTCGTCTCATCATTGCTAGGAAACTCGGCAAAAACACCACGATGGATTGATCCTACTTCATTGTATGCAATATGATCCCAGCATTTCACTAGGAAAGCTCTTGGTTGGCAAACTCGCTCGGCTTGTTCTATCTGCTTTCTAATACGTTGAAGCTGCCACGTCAAACAAACAGAAACCGGACGTGAGCAAAAATCTTAGTAAACACCATTTGTCCGGCTGGAAATGTCCAATTTATACCGTTTTGTCCTACAATGACTCTCTTTCAACCGGACAACGCAGCACCTGCCATGGCCGCCACTTCACCTCGGAGCTTCAACTGCGCAGGCGGTCGGATCTAGCTCTCCCTCTCCGGCGCGATGGGCTCCGCCAGCAGCACGGAGCGCCCCATGAGCGAGATCGACTTCGAGTCGTACAAGGGTGTGCGCTACACCAACGCCGTGCCCAACACGGGCGACGCCACGCACGGCCCGACCTTCGAGGTGCCTAACAACATCCGTGGTTGTGTAGAGGTGTGGTGGGACGCCAGAGGGGTGGTTTTGGCGGAGTTGTGGCCCAATTGTGTGTGTGGGTTTAGGTCTTGGTTGGGGTTTGGAGTGTGTTTTTGTGGATTGGTACGGTGACAGCTTGGCCGAGTGGTTAAGGCGTTAGCCTGCTAAGTTAATGGGGCAACCCGCGTGAGTTCGAATCTCACAGCTGTCGACTTTTCCTCCTTTGTTCTCGTTGACGGACGGCAGCGCTTCACGACTGGACGAGTCCTGTTCCCACTGTCGTTGCTCGTCAGTGCCGACAGAGCATGTCCCATGGGGTGTGGTGCGGTGGTTCTGGATGTGAGGCCCAAGTAAAGCATTTATAGCCTCGCGCGAGGGCCGAGTAGCAGGAACCACTTCGGTGGTCATCCGTAAAAATTGGAACGATACAGAGAAGATTAGCATGGCCCCTGCGCAAGGATGACACGCATAAATCGAGAAGTATCGCACTTTTTGTGGCGCCAGTCGTTGACTGCTGAGGAACCGCAGCGAGGCACTGCGCAAGCGCGCTGACCAGCAGTATGGTGATGCCACGGACTCCGACGGTAAGGTGAAGTCACGTTGGAGAATCAATGTCGACGCGAGCTCAAGAAAACACGAGTGTATGGAGCACGGAGAAGCAAACGAGCAAAACGTTTTCGGCGAGGACGATAAGCATAACAAATGGTGAGGGAAGAGGGGATCGAACCCCGACCGCTGGGACTGGAATCCAGCGCTCTACCACTGAGCTATTCCCCGACACCAAATCAACCCTTCCCCACCAACTCACACGCCTCGAACAACCGTCCCTTTCACGCGCTTAGACGCCTCGCCGACGCCTGCCTCCCACGTCTACGAGACTTTACCCGACACCCTGCACCATGGTGGCGCCATTTGGGTCTTCATCGAGACCGTGGCGTCTCGCTGCGAGCGCGTCGGTCTGACTAAGGAAGCAAGGTCTAGGATGCCTGAAAGGGTCGGTGGAGAGAGACACCTCGGCGGCAGCGCGTGGGGCAACGGCACGTGTTGTCAGTGGTCTTTGTGGTGGCGTGGTTGGTGTTTGAGGTGTGATCCAGAGCGAGTCTGCGTTTGCGATGGAGCTTGCGTGTGGTGGAAGTCGTGCAGCCCCTATAGCTCAGTGGTAGAGCACTCGCTTCGTAAGCGAAAGGTCGGTGGTTCGATCCCGCCTGGGGGCTCCATTTTCCTTCTTTTGCTGCCCCCACGCCTGCCTTTTTGTTCGCCAGCCGACGCCCTTTGCCGCACACTAACACACAGCAGCTACCCACGTCGACTCTGGCTCACTGGTGCAGTGTTCACAAACTATCGTCGATACACACAGACGCTGCCGAAACACGAAACCGATGCGCTCGATTGGCCAACCCGTCTCTCTACTTCGTGGCTCGAACCGACATTGACGCCCTACGCACCACAACTACGGGCGAAACGGACCCATGGGGACCTGGACGATGTGTCATGAGATGTACTTCAGATGACGTGCGGGTTCACTGACAAGTAGAGGCAAGGTGGTGAGGGAACACAAAGGAAGCGAACTAGATGCGCTCAGTAGCTTATTACCGACCAGCTTCGATCCGTTCGGTTGCACTAGCGTATCGCCGTCCTTTGCAACGAGCCAGCAAACAGCCATTTCCCGTTTCAGGTCGAGATAGCATTTCGCATCGCTAGCACACTCACAACACACTCACAAGACGCGCTTGGAACGAGAGAACACACACAGTATGGTAAAGTGTTATCTATTGCAACATACGCGAGAACAAGCAGGCCACTCCGCCATTACTCGCCTCAAGACACCAGCTCAGCAACAGCCATCGCCGGGTTCACCGCTGTAGTGTACGGAGGCTGTTCCTGTCGCCTATCGTGGTGGCTAGATCCACGTCGGCCATAAGAGCGATGCGATGTTGCCTTTTTCCGGCGAGGAGGAACTGTGCTGCGTGCGCATCACGTGCGAGACACTGCCGATCCGATCTCAAAGTTGAATGCGAAAGGGTAAGTCACACAGAACCGGTGTACAGCAATTTGGACAGCAATTGGAAGAGGAGCGTCTGATCTTACTTGTCAAAGCACGCCGATGGTGGGGTCATCACCGTAGCGAATGCGCTGCTAGCATGAACGTGGTCCGGCAA
This sequence comes from Phytophthora quininea, assembly GCA_011947345.1. Taxonomy (NCBI): domain Eukaryota; phylum Oomycota; class Peronosporomycetes; order Peronosporales; family Peronosporaceae; genus Phytophthora; species Phytophthora quininea. The sequence continues at coordinate 361,767 of JAAVTG010000525.1, forward strand.
GAAGCGCTTTCATTGCTTGGTGTCGTCTCATCATTGCTAGGAAACTCGGCAAAAACACCACGATGGATTGATCCTACTTCATTGTATGCAATATGATCCCAGCATTTCACTAGGAAAGCTCTTGGTTGGCAAACTCGCTCGGCTTGTTCTATCTGCTTTCTAATACGTTGAAGCTGCCACGTCAAACAAACAGAAACCGGACGTGAGCAAAAATCTTAGTAAACACCATTTGTCCGGCTGGAAATGTCCAATTTATACCGTTTTGTCCTACAATGACTCTCTTTCAACCGGACAACGCAGCACCTGCCATGGCCGCCACTTCACCTCGGAGCTTCAACTGCGCAGGCGGTCGGATCTAGCTCTCCTCTCCGGCGCGATGGGCTCCGCCAGCAGCACGGAGCGCCCCATGAGCGAGATCGACTTCGAGTCGTACAAGGGTGTGCGCTACACCAACGCCGTGCCCAACACGGGCGACGCCACGCACGGCCCGACCTTCGAGGTGCCTAACAACATCCGTGGTTGTGTAGAGGTGTGGTGGGACGCCAGAGGGGTGGTTTTGGCGGAGTTGTGGCCCAATTGTGTGTGGGTTTAGGTCTTGGTTGGGGTTTGGAGTGTGTTTTTGTGGATTGGTACGGTGACAGCTTGGCCGAGTGGTTAAGGCGTTAGCCTGCTAAGTTAATGGGGCAACCCGCGTGAGTTCGAATCTCACAGCTGTCGACTTTTCCTCCTTTGTTCTCGTTGACGGACGGCAGCGCTTCACGACTGGACGAGTCCTGTTCCCACTGTCGTTGCTCGTCAGTGCCGACAGAGCATGTCCCATGGGGTGTGGTGCGGTGGTTCTGGATGTGAGGCCCAAGTAAAGCATTTATAGCCTCGCGCGAGGGCCGAGTAGCAGGAACCACTTCGGTGGTCATCCGTAAAATTGGAACGATACAGAGAAGATTAGCATGGCCCCTGCGCAAGGATGACACGCATAAATCGAGAAGTATCGCACTTTTGTGGCGCCAGTCGTTGACTGCTGAGGAACCGCAGCGAGGCACTGCGCAAGCGCGCTGACCAGCAGTATGGTGATGCCACGGACTCCGACGGTAAGGTGAAGTCACGTTGGAGAATCAATGTCGACGCGAGCTCAAGAAAACACGAGTGTATGGAGCACGGAGAAGCAAACGAGCAAAACGTTTTCGGCGAGGACGATAAGCATAACAAATGGTGAGGAAGAGGGGATCGAACCCCCGACCGCTGGGACTGGAATCCAGCGCTCTACCACTGAGCTATTCCCCCGACACCAAATCAACCCTTCCCCACCAACTCACACGCCTCGAACAACCGTCCCTTTCACGCGCTTAGACGCCTCGCCGACGCCTGCCTCCCACGTCTACGAGACTTTACCCGACACCCTGCACCATGGTGGCGCCATTTGGGTCTTCATCGAGACCGTGGCGTCTCGCTGCGAGCGCGTCGGTCTGACTAAGGAAGCAAGGTCTAGGATGCCTGAAAGGGTCGGTGGAGAGACACACTCGGCGGCAGCGCGTGGGGCAACGGCACGTGTTGTCAGTGGTCTTTGTGGTGGCGTGGTTGGTGTTTGAGGTGTGATCCAGAGCGAGTCTGCGTTTGCGATGGAGCTTGCGTGTGGTGGAAGTCGTGCAGCCCCTATAGCTCAGTGGTAGAGCACTCGCTTCGTGCGAAAGGTCGGTGGTCGATCCCGCCTGGGGGCTCCATTTTCCTTCTTGCTGCCCCCATCGCCTTTTTGTTTGCCAGCCGACGCCCTTGCCGCACACTAACACACAGCAGCTACCCACGTCGACTCACTGGTGCAGTGTTCACAAACTATCGTCGATACACACAGACGCTGCGAAACACGAAACCGATGCGCTCGATTGGCCAACCCGTCTCTCTACTTCGTGGCT